>JAAKBD010000438.1:0-379631 GCA_012656105.1 Phytophthora syringae
CATCACCTTCGGGGAAGTGCTCAACGTACGTGCTCCAGAATGCGGAATCAAGATAAAGAGGGAAACATCAGCTTTGACAGTGCTTTTCCACTAACTCTGTTCTTATTTGCAATCTTATTTGTGGGTTCTTATTTCAGCTGAGCACCCTGGGCGTGAACCTGGACTATGTCAAGTTCGGCACGACGACCATGGAGTCGGACAAGTTCGTGTGCGTGTGCGAGCAGGTGAACGGCCAGGCGTCGGTCGTGATCGTGGACATGGCGGCCAACAACACGGTGCAGCGCCGCCCCATCAACGCCGAGGCGGCCATCATGAACCCCGTGAGCAAGGTCATCGCGCTGCGGGCCGAGAACCAGCTGCAGATCTTCAACATGGAGCTGCGCGCCAAGATGAAGAGCCACCTGATGAACGAGGCCGTCGTCTTCTGGCGCTGGATCTCGGTCAACACCATCGCGCTGGTCACGGCCTCGGCGGTGTTCCACTGGAGCATCGAGGGCGACTCGCCCCCGGCCAAGATCTTCGACCGCCACGCCAACTTGGGCGCCGGCACGCAGATTATCAGCTACGAAGCGTCGGCCGACAACCAGTGGATGCTGCTGGTGGGCATCTCGCAGGGAGACGGAGGCCGCATTGTCGGCAACATGCAGCTCTACTCGATGGAGAAGAAGGTGAGCCAAGTGCTGCAGGGCCACGCCGGAGCGTTCGCGCAGATGAAACCCCTGGAAGAACAGATGACGCCCAGGTGCTCGTCTTCGCGGGCTCCAAGGGCGACGGACAACCCATGCAGCTCTTTATCATGGAAGTGGGTCGTGAACGCGATGCCCCCGGCGGCGTCTTCCGTCTCCCGCCCCAGCCCATCCCGTTTGCTGCGGACGCTCAGGCCGATTTCCCAGTGTCGATGATTGTGAGCCCTGGAGATGACATCGTGTACATGATCACCAAGATGGGATACCTCTTCCTGTTCGACACGCACTCGGGCAAGCCTGTGTACCGTGCGCGCGTTTCGCAGGACACGACGTTCGTGACGTGTCTGGAGTCCAAGTCCAAGGGAATGCTCGGCATTACGCGCCGCGGACAGCTGCTGCACTTCGCGATCAACAAGACGCAGTTGGTGCCGTACGTGGTGAACACGCTGCGTGACTCGCAGCTGGCCTTGGCTTTGGCGACGCGTCTGGACTTGCCGGGTGCCGAGGAGCTTTACTTTACGGAGTTTAACCGTTTGGTTGGTGTTAATGACATCCAGGGTGCCGCTCGCCTTGCGGCTGCTTCTCCCCAGGGTGCTCTCCGTACGCCCCAGACGATCCAGCGTTTCCAGCAGATGCCCGCTCAGCCCGGCCAGCCGCAGCCTATCCTGCAGTACTTCAGCGTTCTGCTTGAAAAGGGCACGCTGAACAAGATGGAGTCTATCGAGCTTGCTCGTCCTGTGCTGATGCAGGGGCGCGGTCAGCTCCTGCAGAAGTGGCTGTCGGAGGACAAGCTTGAGTGCTCGGAGGAGCTGGGTGACCTTGTTGCTCAGTCCGACACCACCATGGCTCTGTCGGTGTACCTGCGCGCTGAGGTGCCGGAGAAGGTGATCAACTGCTTTGTGCAGCGTGGCGAGTTCGACAAGATTGTGGCGTATGCCGTCCAGACCAACTACCGTTGCGACTACACGTTCATGCTGCAGAACCTAGTGCGCGCTAACCCGCAGGGTGCCCTGGACTTTGCTCAGAAGCTAGCAGTCGCTGAGAACGGCCCTCTGGTGGACGTCAACGCGGTTGTCGACATTTTCATGCAGGTGAACCGCATTCAAGAGACTACAGCCTTCTTGCTGGAGGCCCTGAAGAACAACCGGGCTGAGGAAGGGTACTTGCAGACACGTCTGCTGGAGATCAACCTCGTCGGCGGATCACCGCAGGTGGCGGACGCGATTCTATCAAACAACATGTTCACGCACTATGACAGACCGCGCATTGCTACCCTTTGCGAGAAGGCAGGCTTGTTCCAGCGTGCTCTGGAGCATTACACGGAGCTTGCGGACCTGAAGCGCGTGATTGTGAACACGCAGGCGATTAACCACGAGTTCATCGTGACGTTCTTCGGCACGCTGACGAGCGAGGTGTCAATGGAGCTGATCAACGCTCTGATGTCGCACAACATGCGTCAGAACTTGCAGATTGTTGTGCAGGTGGCTACCAAGTACGCCGAGCAGCTTGGTGGCAACGAGCTGGTCGAGGTTTTCGAGAAGTTCAAATCGTTCGACGGTCTCTATTTCTTCCTGGGAGCTATCGTAAACTTCTCGCAGGACCCAGACCTGCACTTTAAGTACATCGAGGCAGCCACGAAGATGGGCCAGTTCAAGGAGGTGGAGCGCGTATGTCGCGACTCCTCTGTGTACGATCCCGTTAAGGTGAAGGAGTTCTTGAAGGAGTCGAAGCTGCAGGATCCCCGCCCGCTCATCCACGTGTGCGACCGCTACGACTTTGTGGAGGAGCTGACCCAGTACCTTTACTCGAGCAACTTGATGAAGTACATTGACGTGTACGTGACGAAGGTGAGCCCGCAGAAGGCTCCTATTGTTATCGGCAAACTGCTGGATCTCGACTGCAATGAGGACTACATCAAGAACTTGCTAAACCAGGTTGCGCAGTGCCCCGTGGACGACCTCTGCGAGCAGGTTGAAAAGCGTAACCGCCTGCGCCTCCTGCAGCCGTGGCTGGAAACGCGTGTTGCTCAGGGAAACACTGAGACGGCGACGCACAACGCTATCGGTAAAATTTACATCACGCTGAACAAGGACCCCAGCAGTTCCTGATCAACAACCAGTTTTACGATTCGGAGGTTGTCGGTAAGTTCTGCGAGAAGCTGGACCCGGCTCTGGCGTACCTCGCCTACCGCCGTGCTGGCGGTGCGTGCGATGATGATCTCATTCGTGTGACCACGGAGAACGGTCTGTTCAAGGACCTGGCCCGTTATTTGGTGGAGCGTCAAGACCTTGACTTGTGGGGTAAGGTGCTTGTGAAGCAGGAGGAAGGCGAGACTGAGTCTCCTAGCCGCCGTGCTCTGATTGACCAGGTTGTGCAGACGGCACTTCCTGAGACCACGAACCCCGATGAAGTGTCGACCACCGTGCGTGCTTTCATGAACGCTGAGCTCCCGAACGAGCTGATTGAGCTGCTGGAGCGCATCGTCCTCCAGGGCACGGACTTCTCCACCAACAAGAACCTCCAGAACCTGTTAATTTTGACTGCAATCAAGGCTGGTAAGGAGAAGGTTATGGACTACGTTAACCGTCTGGACAACTTCGATGGCCCCGAAATTGCTCGCATTGCTGTGGGTGAGCAGTACCAGCTCTACGAGGAGGGCTTCGTCATTTACAAAAGACGAACCACAACGTGGAGGCTATTGGTGTGCTGTTGGACTACATTAAAGACGACGAGCGTGCGTACGAGTTTGCCGACCGCTGCAACGAGTCAGAGGTGTGGTCTCGTTTGGCTAAAGCCCAGCTTGACCAGGGTAAGGTACACGACTCGCTGTCGGCCTTCATTAAGGCCAACGATGCTAGTTCGTACGTTGATGTGATTGCTGCGGCTGAGCGCATTGACAACTACAACGAGCTTATCCCGTACCTGAAGATGGCGCGCAACACAGTGAAGGAGCAGTACCTGGACACCTCTCTGATTTACGCTTACGCTAAGACGGAGAAGTACTCGGACCTCGAGGAGTTCATCTCGTCCCCCAACGTGGCACAGATCCAGAACATTGGCGAACGTTGTTACGATGAAGGCATGTACAACGCTGCGAAGCTGCTGTTCCAGAACATCAACAACAACGCCAAGCTTGCTATTTGCTACGTGCGCCTGGGCAAGTTCCGCGAGGCTGTGGATGCTGCCACCAAGGCAAACTCGGTGGGCACGTGGAAGGAGGTCAACTACGCCTGTGTGGACGTGAACGAATTCCGTCTCGCTGGCCTTTGTGGCTTGCACATTATCGTGCACCCGGACCACCTGGAAGAGCTGATCCTGCACTACGAGAAGCGCGGTCACTCGACCGAGCTACTGAAACTGATGGAGCAGGGTCTTGGCTTGGAAGGAGCCCACGCCGGTATTTTCACGGAGCTGGCTATTCTGTACTCCAAGTACCTGCCGTCCAAGCTGATGGAGCACATCAAAATCTTCCACTCGCGTATGAATGTGTCGAAGATCCTGCGTGCTTGTGAAAAGGGCTTGCACTGGGACCACGCCGTGTACCTGTACAAGGAAGATGGTCAGTTCGACAATGCTGTCCGCACCATGGTTGATCACCCTGTGGCATTCTCGCACGACCTGTTCCTCGACTGCATTCAGAAGGTCCGCAACCAGGAAATTCACTACAAGGCGATTAACTTCTACCTGGAGCAGCACCCGCTTGAGCTGACGCGTCTCCTGCAAGTGCTGACGCCTAACCTGGACCACGCTCGCGTTGTCCACCAGCTGCGCAAGTCCAAGAACTTGCCGCTCGTAGTGGAGTACCTGAAGGACGTGCAGAAGGAAAACTTGTCGGCTGTGAACGAAGCGTTGAACGAGATCTTGGTCGAGGACGAGGACTACCAGGCGCTCCGCGAATCTGTGGATGCGTACGAGAACTTCGACCAGATTTCGCTCGCGCAGAAGCTGGAAAAGCACGAGCTGCTGGAGTTCCGCCGTATCGCGGCCTACCTGTACCGTAAGAACAAGCGTTACCCGCAGTCGGTGAAGTTGTCGAAGGCCGACAAGATGTACAAGGACTGCATCGACTGTGCCAGCGATTCGGAGGACCCGGAGCTTGCCGAGGACATTCTGCGTTTCTTCGTGTCTGTGCACGACAAGGAGTGCTTCTGCGCTACCCTGTTCACATGCTACAAGTTAATTAAGCCTGACGTTGCGCTGGAGCTGGCGTGGCGCCACGGTTACACTGACTTCGTGATGCCCTACATGATCCAGTTTGTCAAGAACATGAACGACAAGGTGAAGGTCCTGGACGAGCGCACACAAGTGCAACAGGAGCCGGAGAATGACGCGCAGTCGCTTGACCCTAACTACGGCATGGGCGGCATGCAGCCCATGCTGGCCATCGCCCCCACCGCATACAACGACCCCTCGGCCCAGTACGGTATGGGCATGGCTCCTGGTATGAACATGGGAATGGGAATGCAGCCGAACATGGGCATGGGCGGTATGCAGCCGAACCCGTATGCTAGCAGTCAGAGCAGCATGGGGAGCAACCCGTACGGCAACAGTGGTTACCAGTATTAAATGGGCACGGCTTCTGCAGGACCAGCGTGTCGTTTATTTCCGCCCCATGGCTGAGGGTCGCTGAGGTCGGCTTGCAGCTTGCTGCCCAAGCGTTGAGTGCTACGCTCTGTTGAAGGTGAAGACAGGAGAGTAGTGTGCTGTTCCTAGTTTGATGGCGACGTGCCTAGAGAGACTGGTTGGTAAGGTAGGCGAAGATACTACTTCAAGTAATTACCGAGTAGATATGTTTTCATTTTCGTGGGCATTGCTCTTTTTATTTGCTCTCTTTAGTTGACCGCTAACGATACCGTAAACTTGCTGCGAATGTTGGCTTGGTTTTGGAGCGACCACAGGATCGACAGCGCTACTCGTCTCCTTCCTCTACCACACTTGTCTTTGTTTGCGAGACAACGCAGAAACTACGACGTGAACGGAAATGACACGCGAAGCACCAAGAGTGATGATCTTCAACTTGCTCTTCAACTTCGGGCAGGAATGGTGTGCACTTTTAAGTCAGGAAAATTAACGCATTACAGCATACTCATCGCACAGCGACTTACCATACACTACGTCACAGGCGGTCGGCATAGCCGCAGCAAACTCAAATCCAAGTGGAATTTACACGGCAACGCTGCAGTTCTTGCGAGCAGCGCGAAGGTAACTTTCGGCCTCCTGCTGGGCATCATCGTTTTGTTTGTCGTCCTCGTCATCCTCGTCCAGCAAGTCCATCTTGAGCTCCTGACGGTTGCCAGCGGTAAGTTCCCCGTACAACTTGACACGCACGCGGTCGAAAACTTGCAGTTTGCGGTTGTTCTTCTGAACCAACGTAAGCGTGTGGTGGTTGGCATCAAATCGCACCACACGTTCATCCTCCTCGTCCTCCTTACCACTCAAGAAGATCATACCTTCAATACCGAAGCGAGGCAACAGCACTCCGACGCCGTTGTTCTTGACTTTCGTGATAGCAGCATCGGTAGAACGGGGTTTTGCCGGAAGTACAGCACGGTGTGTAGTATTACCGAGGCGCGGCTAGCAAGCTGAGCTGCACGGCGACGCTGGTTAAGCTTGTCACAAATCTCATGCGTCTTGTTCTCGAGGAATTCTGGAAGCGGAGCCACGCCGATAGCAGCAGCCAACAAGCGGTGCACCACCACATCAGCATAGCGTCGGAGAGGCGACGTGAATTGAGTGTAGATTGGAGCGGCCAGTCCGAAGTGGTGGAACTCGGAGGGCGCAACATCGCCTGAGCTGAAATAGCTGGCTGGCATCATGCAGCGCCTGATCATGATGCCCAACAGCTTTTAAAGTACCGGTACGGGTTCGCTTTCGCACCATCTCCCCGCTTGCCAGAGTTCCCACCCTGAGCTTCCTTTTGTGCCACCAGGTCAGCCGTACGGAGAGAATCCTGAAGTTGCTTCGATGTGTCCACGTGGAGTTCAAAGTCTACAGTCTTTGCTTGGCTCTGAACGGGGTCAAATTGGCTCTTGGTGGGAGCTGGCTGTCGGCGGAGGACAGAGAACATCGGGAAGTGACGATTAATCTTCTCTGCAACGGTCATATTGGCCAGCAGCATAAAATCCTCCACAAGTGCCTCTGTCTGCATCTGCACACCACGTGGGGTTTGAGCACCGCCAGCCTCAGTGCGCTGCGCGCGCAATCGTAAAGCGACCACATTCAAAGTCTTGATGCCACTTCCCAGCAGCTGCCGGCGTTCAAACTCCTTGTCGCTGTATCTCGTCCTCTTCTTCTGCCTTACCCCACATCATCTTGGCCGTACACTCCACCAGCGTTCGGATCCATCAACAGTTCTTGTGCTTCCTGGTAGGAGAGTGCGGCCACAGAGCGGATGAGACTCTTGCAGAAATCCACACTAACGATAAGCACTTCGCTACCGCCGACAAGCTTCAACTCCCACAGCACACTGACAGCAAAGTGATCTTCCACGTCCGTGAGCGAGCAGAACTTGGTCGTCAGCAGACCGGGCAGCATATCAAGTCGACGGTCCACAAGATATGTTGAAGTGCCTCGACGGGCGACTTCTTCATCAATAGGACCACCTGGTGACACAAAGTGCGTCACGTCGGCAATGTGCACACCCACTTGCAGATTTCCGTTAGGCAGTAGCTTGGCGTGGAGCGCGTCGTCAATTTCATCACAGTTAGGCGGGTCGATGCTCATGTTCGGTAGGCCACGCAGATCGCGTCGTCCTCTTGAGTTCTCTGCCGTGATCTTCAGTGCTCCGGCGGCAGACAACGGACCACTTCGTCACTAAACTCGTCGCACGGAATGTCGTGCTCGATCAGCAGCGCATTGGTCTCCGTGTCCGTGTCACCAATGACACCCAGTGAGCGAACGTAGTGCCCTCGCGGGAATTTCTGTCCGCTGACCACGAGTCAATTTCCACAAGAATCCGTTTGTCCATGAGCAGCTCCCGCTGATGAGTCTGGATCTTGACCTTCGGCAGTTTCCGGTCCACTGGCACGACGAGACAACTGCCAGACGTGTTAAGCGTCAAGCCGTCACGCGGGGACTCCAGCGAGCCGCAAAACTTGCGCCAGTTGCGCTGAATAATACCTACAACACGGCCAGCAGGCTTGGCGTTCTGCAATACATCACTCTCCACGAGCTCCACCTGCTCCAGCGATACTGTTGGCTCCACTACATCAATAGATTCGGGTTGCGTGCCATCTCCATTGTCAGCATCTGCAACCACCGCAGCTTTCGCCGCCCCAGTTTCATTCGCAGCAAACGAGTCCGACGGCTTTTTCCACTGCTTCTTCGGCAGTGGCTGAATGGCAACCAGATCACCATCAACCGCCCGATTAATATGTTCTCGACCTTGTATCAGCACGGGAATCTCCACTCCATTCGCTCCGTGGATCAGCACATGACACTCCAGCAATTTACCCCTGTTGCATCGAATAGTGCCTTCGAAGAACCAACTGTTCTCGATGCCGGTCTGCAGCTCCACGGCCGACAAATGCTCAGGATACAACTTGTCCTTGGCCTGCCGTCCCGCCGAGCGGCTCACGCCTTCCGCCGTCAGTTCCTTCTCCTCCATCGAAAGCAAACCCAGCAGCTCCGGGAACTCGGCGGCCACGGGCTTCAAAAAGTCGGCGATGGTCACTCCTCCCGTCACGCCAAACTGCTTAGCGTTCTTGAGGTCCTCCGCATCGTTGGCCAGGAACAAAAACTTGATGTCTTCGCGGTGTAGATCCTTGAGGTGTTTGTCGTACCATTTCCAGGTCGTGGCCACGGCGCGCTCGTTGCGTTCGTCCTCCGTCTCCAACCTGTCCTCCAAATTGTCCTCGCAGCCGCGGGGCAACGTCGTCTTCTTCTGCAAAAACACGCGTGGTGGTGCTCGTTGGCGAACACGGCAAAGCGGCGGGCGGGGGTCATTACCAGCGCCCGCAACCGGTTGTAGATGCCGAGGTCCTGTCTCCTGACGTACTCCCAGACCGTCTCGAGCACCAAGACGTCCGTGAATACATCCACCTTCTTGGCGGAGAACTCGAAAGCGTCCATTTGCAGCAGCACCGTCGTCATGGACGGTAATAGATACAGACCGTCCCGCGGGGTGTCCGTCAGCAGCGTCTTGGTCGTCCCCAGCACGTGCGTGGCGGCCGACGCGTCATCGTCGGCACTGCACAGCGCGCAATCCGGCAGCGAGCAGCTGAGGTCGTCCCGTAGGTACCTCTCGCGCACTTTGCGTAGCACTTTACCGTCACGCGTGGCGACGTTCATCTCGTCCACGCACCAGGGTGGCGTCTCCATTTGGGTCTTCTTGCTAACGGTCAGTGCTGCTGTGGTGAGGTCGTTGGTGTGTCTTGACCACCTCAGTAAGTGCCAACTGTCGACATCCCGTTTGATAGCTTCACGGAAGTGCAGACGACGGTAGTGCACTTTGAACGAGTGGTCTTCGGTTGATATTCGCTGGAGGGCAGGGGAAGAGAGCAGTTCTGGAACGGGTCTTCTGAGTGGCTTCGACCGACTTCACGCGTGTTGTCGTTATGGCACTGCAGCAATGTTGTCGGATCGGTTGATGCGAGAACGAGGCGCTCAGCCCTGCAATTTTCAGATTGGGTTGGAATCCTTCGACGATTTCATACGCTGACCGTCCTCTGTGCTGCTGACCTTGCGAGCTCCAGTGCACTCGCGACAACGGTGCTAACATCTGCATAGCTTTTTCGATCCACTCGGAGCTGAGCGAATCGCGAGCTTGGCAGCGAAGACATTGCAATTGGTACCAAAAGGTTCGACACCTCCAACAGATGAAGTCAAATTCACGCGGTTTCCTCTCCTCGATCTTGGTGCGGCCCCGTACGTTTGGAGCCACACGAATCAGGGCGTCGTCGTCATCGGTGGTCATGGAATAGCTCCAATCGTTGCCCACCACCATCACCACAGCACCGGGGACCTCTTCAGCCACGTACGTCAGCATCTCATGAGCAAATCCTCCTCACGAAAGAGTCCATGTCCACCAGACCTTGGACAAGCTTTCAGCTGGTCACAAGCTTCGAGCACGATCTTCAGCATTTTCAATTGTCGAATTGCCGATATCCCCATTGGCTTCTGAATAACCTTCACGGAAATTGTGCAGTGGCATAAGAGGACGGAATTCACGACCAAAGTCCGTCATTTGCTCCAGTCAATTAGAGTGTCAGATGTTGATACTTTACCATGCCGAGGGTCTTCCTGCTGCTTGGGAATGGCCTCTGCACGCGTCCTTTAGCCTCAAACGCCACGGTCTCTTAGTGACTTCGTTGACCTGTTGCAGAGCCGACCACTGGGTGCCGATCGTCGTGGCCGCCGTGCCGAACAGCAAACGCAGAGTGGACCCGCTCTTGTTCGTTTGCTGTCACTTTCTAAACATTTTGAGTCATTCTAAAATGGACTTTTCCTCTGAGAATTAATAACTAAATCCAATTGATTATCTTTTAATTTAGATGAATGCGGCGCTGGCGGCGATCGAGCGCGGCGTGCGCGCGCTCTTCACGGACCAGAGCGCGGCTCTTGCGGCCTCTACGCTCCCCCACTATGCGAGTGCGCTCTGCAGCAAGCTCCATTACCCGATTGGCGGCATTTGCTCCGCTTCCCGGTGTTCAAGCGCCAAGTTTTGCGCGAATTCCGCGTCGTGGCCCTGGAAATGGCGCAAACGCCGCAGACACCACACAAACGGAAGAAGCGGAGCGCTCTCCAGCATTGCAACGACACGACGGAGTACCGAGCGGCCTGTTTGGCGGCTCTATGCCAAAATTTGGCTCAGTGCGAGCTGCTGACGCTCGGTGAGGCGGAATTGCTGCAACATGTCGTGACTCTCGAGCCGCTGGACGTTCTGGGGCGTGCAATTGGTGGGAAACTGTTGCCGCTACGGCTGCGGCTGCTGCTGTTGGGTTTTGCACTGCAGAGCCAAGAGGAGAAAGTTCTAGAGCTCTCAGTGCAAAAATGGATCCAGCAGATCTGCGAGAAGATTCTGGAGGACGCACTGGAAGCCACGAGTGGAGCGGTGAAACCCGCGCAGAAGAGAGTGAAGACGAGGTCTCGAGCGAAGGAGACAACGAGTGCAGAGAAATGCTGCACTTTTTGTCGAGACGGAGCGAGTTTCGAGACTTTGAGATCGAAATCTGGAGGGTGGGAGTTTCTGGTGAAATGCACGCACCGAACTGCACAATTGATGGAGAAAGCTGGCGAAAGTTACGCGGATAATCGCGCGATGATTGCGTTGTCGGCTTTTGGGATGCGTTGCCGGTTGCTGGGGTACCGGCTGTGATGGCAGGTCGGAGGAGGAAGAGGACGGAGATATCAGTGAATTGTGAGGAGGAAGAGGTTGAGTCGTCGCTGTCTGTTTCGGAGTATGAACGTGTTTACCAGCTCGCGATTGAGTCGTTACCGTATTCGCAAAATTCTAGTCGGGACGGGATAGATTTTGCGAAGAAAATGTGGGTGATTGTTTGGAGGCGGGAGTCCAATAAGGTTGCCAAACCGGAGCAAAATACCCTGGTGGATGCAATTCGACACTGTTCAAAGGCAGATTCTTTTGTTGGGAGTATGGCATCGCAACACCGGAATGGAAATGTGCTGCAGCTTTTCGGGTATCGTGTTGTGACGGAGGTGATTCGAGCATTATTCGTTAGCACGTCTAGGATCATCACTGCATTTGCACAAGTTTGGAGTGGTCTGTCAGGTGAACGTGATGGAGCATTTTGTCGCATCACGGTTTCAAACGATGCGGGGACTTCGTCAACGAAGCGCATTCTACGGTCATATTTAAGTGAATTACTGAGGTATCCAAACTTCCGGGGCGAGCTGCTGTCATCTTGCACAAAGGAGTCTCCTGTATCGAGTAGAGTGACAACGTTAGAGCTCCTCTTCGTTTTGTATGGAGTTTTTTCGAACGCGGTCCTCGAGTCCAGCAGAGCAGCAGCTACACTCAGTACTGGGATATCCTGCTTACCAACGCTTGTGATGTGGGGTCGACGATGGGGTGCGCTCAAGAAGGAATTAACTGGTGCAAAATGCTGGAGAAATGCGTAAGTAGTTTGAGTGTCAATACTCTAGGGGCAATTTGTCATCATGAGTACTTCTTGAACGCATTCAAAAGCTATTGCCTCTCCATTATGAGTGGAGTTCTTGAGACCAGTGGTGAAATTATAACAAGTGGTGGTACAATTCAATGGCGGCTGATAACTGTGGAGAATGACCGCGCAATTGTGCGTCGAGTGCTGACGCTGATGATGACTACTTTTGGAGAAGAATGGGTTTCACAGCTTATCGCGAATCTAGTGCGATCGAATACAAGCTTGCGTGCTACACGCGAGGTCAGTCTGCGAGGTATTAAAAACTTGCTTTATCCTGCGTTAGTTTCCTGCATGAAAGCGAACAACCATTTTGATCAGAAACGACAAAGAGCCGGGCAACAGCAATTCATAGAGTATGTGCAGGCTGTCAACTCTACTTTGAAGGTCAGGGAGGTTACACCGCTATACCTTGCGTCGTTGGTCCGCTTTTGTGAGGCATGGGACGCGTACCAAAGCACTCATACGAAGGAGCCGCCGACTCGAGCTAGCAGGTGGGGCTTTCGAGCCATGATCGAACTGGATGTGCTCCCGGAACTTCTCGAGTGTTACGGATGTGATGCAGTCATTCTTGAAGAAACTAGTGACGTATTGGTATTTGCAGGCGAGGTGCTGCAAAACGCATTGACCTGTCCGCCAACACTGGAGGAACGTCTTTACAAAGTTATCTCTGCTCTTAGAGAAGGCGCCGAGCAAGCTAAGACATCCATTTTAGGTCTACCGGAAGTTGACAAGCAACTAGTTTCGCATTCGAACGATATTCTCCAGCGGCTACTTCGTGCAGTCAAATCTGCCGACGTGACTCAGACACGCCAATTGATGGATCAAATGAAAGATGCAGCTGGGAGTCTGAACGAGCTAAGACAACAACTGGAAAGGTGGTTCTCATTTGTGGAGACGCACGGAACGGCGTTTGCTGGGAAAGAGTCGCGCCTAGAGTTGTCATTGTTGTGCACCAGACTCATTCGATGGTTTCCGGACGAGTTCGAAAGTATGCACTATTTGTTCATGACCCCACTCGATTCTCACCTCGTTTTCGCCCTAAAAGCTTTTGTAAAGGAGGCCGGGAGGTCGAACAACGTTGGCGAGCAAAAGTCTGTTGTAAGCTTGGCATCAGCGGTATCGTTGCCGTCGGCTGTTCGTGTTGAGATGGCGCTCCACTTGTATTTGTCAGCAGCTGCGTTTCCAGATCTCAAGACGCTCACTGTCATGCTGACCAAGGCGCTTATAAAGTGTCGATCCCCTGACGCTTACGACCACCTACTCAATGTTGCACAAAAGAATACCCGAGTTTTGCTGGCAGAAGCTTCGGTGGTAACCCTGCGCTCGCCTCTTCAAGGATTGGAGTTTGTAAGCTCTACTCCAGCTCAACAAGAGGATGAAGATGAGGACGATACGCATGATGCCAGGCGCGCCAAATCAATAATTTACCAGGAAAACGCGTTGAAGCTTCTTGCAGTGTCCGGCTCTGTCTTCGAAGGAGGAATTTCTTGGTCGACGGAGCTGTTTGATGAGCAGTCGGCTGTGCTATGGCTTCCTCATTTCTTTGAATATGTGTTGGAGTCCGACTTTTGTGATGGTGCACTTCGAGCTGATCTGCTGCTGGCAACTTTGGAGAAGGTAATACGCACAAAAGCTGACTTTGGAGAGAAGGCGCTTCGGGAAGGCTACTGGCTGGCAGCACTTCTGAATACGGCTCTAATTGCATTCTCGAGTCGAAGTGCTGGGGCTTACGTAGATTTGGAAGCCAAAACTCATGGCAGGTTGCAACTGATCACTCGAAAGGTGATGCGGTTCCTCTCAGTTTCTCCCAGTAAAGCAACCTCACAGATAATTGATGCAGACGTCGACTCCACTGCACAACTTGACGGAGTGCTGGGCCTGTTGAATATGTCCAAGTTTTCGTGGATGATTATTCAGGGGAAAAGTGCAAGCTGGTCCCATGAACGGGTTATCAATGAGAAGGCTGTGGGTGCATTGCGAGTGAGTATGGCTGGAGCCTGGGCGACCGAAGAATCGGTGGATCCTGCTCTCCAGCTCTTCCTCCCATTTACACATTGGCTGTCGGGGGCACTCGTTTACTCGCAGTCCTTTTGGAGGAACCCTCTGCAACGATGCGGCGTTGGGAACGTACTTTGCTAGCTACGTGACGGATTTGTACCTGCGACTGCAGTTTGAAGACGACTCGTGTGGCCTCTTAGTGACTTGGTTGAGTACGTGGGTCAATTCTAATATCATCCGTGGTCAGGAGGAGATGCAGCTCCTAGCTCTGCTTCCTTCGCAAGTGGCCTTGTTCCGTCGTCTCGCGATCAGACCATACCGGGATTCGACGTCAATCTGGAAGTTGGTTTTCGTCGCCATCAACATCGCCGCAGACCACGTCACGCCTGAAAACCCTTCGGAGATTGAACAAGCGACAGAGCTTGTTGTCAGCACACTGACGACTCTAGAACTGGTGGATTTGTCTGCGTCTGTAGACTTTGCTGATTTCCGTCACGTGCAGGAGGTCGAGCCGTTCTTCGAGGACCTCGACAAACTTCTCTCGCGACCTCAGCTTCGTCTGTGCAGTGCTGCTCAAGTCTGTTGCTTGCTGCAGTTCCCTTTAGAACTGCTGGTGTGCTATTATGCGTGCAAGATCCCAGCAGACTTCGAAGCCGAGTCGCAGCTTTTCCTCCAACGCGTCAAAAAGTGCTCCAAGACAACGTCAGCACCACCAAAACGGATGATCGAAGCAGTGATGAGCCGTTTGCACTGGATTCGAGCGAGATGGAATCCTTCTTGCAGTATTGGGCCCATGAAATGCTACTCAAGTACGACTACCTTGATCGGGAGCGGTGCTCAACTGTTTTGGAGACCATCCGATTGGCTTTGCGGACGACAATGATAATAATTGACGAGTAAACGGGCAGACTTCCACCAAGACTGGAGCGACTATAGTGAGTTATCTGCCATGAAGACGATTGAAGACTGTCTACTGCTGCTGCTCCTGCTCCTCCTGCTGCATTTTCCTCTGTCGGACCCGGTCGCGTTTGATGTCGTTGATCACTCCTTGACGCATCGTCTGCAGCAACGAACGAGTCAAAAGTCAAATGAAAAGTGCACCACGGCCAATTCCTGGAATTCGACGCACCTTCTTGTCGGTGATCTGCTGGTGGTGTGCGTAGTACACGGCGTAAGCCGTACCCGCGCAAAAGGTGCTGAAAACCAGCACGGGTGCCTTGTCTTTCAGTACGCGCACAAGTCCCGACATGACTCTCGAGCTGCTGGCCTCACGTCCTATTGAGGTCTGACCCACCACCGCCGGGTCTATGTGGACTGGGATCTGCTAAGTGCGATTGCGCCGCGGGTATGATTAGCATGACTAAAAATGGAGCCCGAAACGACGCGAGAATTGCCATTGCTGGTGTTGGGGAGGCGAGAGAGTCATGTATATTGGCCCATGGCAGGAGTACCGACTGGCTAAGATCCAGGACGATGCCATCGAGCGACTGCGGCTGGAATTTGAGGCTCAGCTGCGAGGCCAACTGCCTCCTGAGGAAGATGACCGGATTCGAGAGGTCATGCAGCCACTGGTGGCCAAGTTGCCTTCGATGCTGCTAGCTGCCAGGTTGAGGACGGGGGTTCGGTGAGGAGTGGGTTGTCGAGGAGTGGGTCGTCGAGGAGTCGTATTTCGTCGGAGGTTGGAAGTCGATGTTCTAGTCGACCACCGTCGGCGCACTCGAATGCTACAAGTCCTTCATCCAGTACAAGATCATCGAGCACAACAAGATCATCGAGTACGAGATCGTCGAGTACGAGATCAAATCGCAGCGCTGTGGAGAAGAGTGACGTTGGTGGGCATCGCTCACATACGAAGTCAGGTGGTACATGTAACCAGGAGGCGCACGATGTGGCGTCGTCTAGGACTGCGTTGAAGCCCCCAAGGCCGAAGAAAAATGGCAAGAAGGCACCCACTGCATTGGAGCAAGTGCAGAAACGCAAGAAGATGTTTGCTACGTGGATCAAGCAAGCTGGCAATGACGATGGGGGTTCAAGAGAACAAAATCCTTTTACAACACGCTCTGAAGCCGTGCCAGCATCTAAAGAAGGTAGCGTTGTGACGAGGTTACCTCTCATCCACTTAGCTGTGCCAGTCAGTGCTACTATGCTGCTTGGAGAAGACACGAAACCCAAGATATCGCCCCCATTGAAGTTACCATCGATGAATCAGCTCAGCATCTCGGCAGAGCCTTCAAATCAAGCTCCACTGATGTCTCGTGAAGTATCCAACGAGGCCGAAATTGATCTCGATGAGTCGGTGGACGAGGAGGAGCTGAATTACTTGCTCAATTGGACTGACACCCTTCTCTCTCCACAAGCCATGGACTCACTCTGCGACTTCGACGAGTGAGCTTGTGCTTGTCGCTTCAGGGCTGCTCAATTGCTGCAGTCCTCAGTTGTCCTGTTCATAACCGTCTACTTGAAGTATAAATTACTGGTTTTGCTTGCGTCTGTCCTACCACCAATTCTACTCATCCAGTTACGGCTGTATCGGGCTCTCACTCACAAGGCCGCTGCTGCTTCGGCGGCCGAGGACTTGAGGAACTTTGGTCTCCAGTCCCTCTTTTCCCAGAAACCTAAAGGAACCACAAAGCCAATTGTCAATACAAAAGTTTCTGCCAGTGCACGGAAAACTCACTTTTCGATCTACCACTTGATATTGCGCTTTCATCACACTATGCGTAGGCGTCATCTTGATCACTAAAAAACACACACTCAAATTACTACTTCGAAGTATCAATTCGCAAAATGTAGACAAGTGTTTCAGTCCGTGCAAACCTTGGTGGGGTGGCGGCATCGTGTCGTGTGTAGCATGATAAGCTTTCGGGGTCAGAATCTGCATAGTAGTACAGTGTTACTACTTCGAAGTATCACTTTTATAAGTGATACAATAAAGCACTGTACCATTCGCACTCCTGGTTCCTGGGGCAAATTGGAGAAGTGTGCGGCTGAACTGGTGGGCCACGCCGCCAAGGAGGTCCCTGCAGGAGATTTCTCTTCATCGAAAGGCATAAACATCCGCTTCTCATTCGCACACGCCATTCTCGACGGCGTTTTTGGACTTCGTACTTTGTTGTCGTACATAGCTTGCAGATATCCTAATCCTCATTAAATACAACAAATACGCGGAAACTTATTAGCCAATAACATCATCATATTTGTTATAGGATATCAGCCTACCGGTAGTCTTCGTCTCGTCGCCGCTTCATCGTCGTCATGGAGCTCCCGACTAAGACGCTGCAGCTCGCACTGCCTGGCGTCTTAACTCGCTACCTACCGGTCCTTCTGTACGTCACAAGTAAAATATTATGAGTTTTCTCTTACAATCATACCAATACGGGAGCTTTATCTGCGTAGGTTTGGCCAGCACCTGGAAGAGGCTGTTTTGAGTGGTCTCGTGCCAGTGACGATCGCCATCGCATCGTGTTTAATGCTCTCAGACCTCGTCATTCTTCGCTCTCAAGAGTCGTCACTTTTCAAGCAAATTGGTCAAGGAATTCTGGGTCTGGTACTGGGATCTGCGCTCTTCCACGTGACAATTGTGCTCTTCGGAGCTCCAGTGGTTGAGTACGTGGATGCTGGATGAGGTACTCAGTTGATGTGAAAGGTGGCATTTGTTAATTGTTTTCGTAGTTTGTGGATGCAGACGCTGCTGTTAGCTGTGCAGCTTTCGAGTTGTACGACGATGCCGTTGGCTGTGTATTTGGGGTGTGCACCGCGCAAGTGGAGGGATTTGATTCTGGGGCTCAGGTGGGTGGAGGTGGTGGAGGAAGTGAATCTTTTAGCTTTCTCTGACTCATGTGGTGATGGGATTGCTAGTGTGAGCAATGCTCAGGAGATGTATCTCGTGTGCTCGTCAATTGGCGCCATGCTGGGAGCTTACCTCGGTGCTCTGCCGATTCCGCTGGATTGGGATCGACCCTGGCAGGTAATAGGAGATTCTCTATTTAATTAATCGCTCACTACGTGAAACTAACTTCCGAGTCTGGTGGAAAACAATTGAAGCAATGGCCGCTAACGTGTGTGTATGGCACACTGCTCGGTCATAGCGCTGGGATCCTCGTCAGTGCTGTGCTCGGCGCCACTTCGACGAAGTCAACTAAGAAGGACTAACTAACACAATCACCACACCAGTTTGTGTTCTGTAGAAGACGGCATTGCTACGGCTAGGTTCCGAAAAGTTTAGTATCAATAGGATCACTTTGAATATGATAGACAAAGTGATGCTCTGTATTATCTGCCGCTTAGCCCTTCGCTGTGTCGGCCTACACGCTCGGAATAAAACATGTGGAACTTCTTGCTCACGGTGAAGACGTCGAACGAGATGACACCGTCACCGTCCTTGTCGCCTTAGCACATGATCGTGTCCGCCTTGTATGCAACTTCCGCCTCTTTCGAGGCCATGTGATTGGCCTTCAGGATCTTGATCAGCTCCTGTCGAGTGACCTGCCGTCCTCGTCGAACACAAGGAACGCAAACTTCAGTTTTCCTCCTTCTCGGCACCCGTGAAATTGGAAACGCGATCATGAACTCTCGCACGTCAATCTGTCCAGTGTTGTCGTTATCAAAGACCTGGAAAACCTTCTCGCACTGCGGCAATGGATCCACGTGCAACTCCGCGCAGAACTCGGAGTAGTCGCTCTGGCCTGAAATTCAGGCCGGCTGATCCGAGACCCCGACTGCATCATGACAAGTAGATCATCGATGGTTAACACTCTGTTCCAACGTTCGCCCATGACGACGGGCGCCTAGATGGATCTGAGACTGTTAGTTCGGTGCGGCTACTGCTGTCTGCTACGGGTAGGATACTTCGTCGCGTTTGCGTTGGTCCTCAGATTCGTATCCTGTACCCGATAGTCAAAGTTACCACCACGCTCACACGCGCATGAGTTATGCGGCATAACTCTAGCAACTTACAGCTGCGTGATCCAAGTGCTGCGAACTTTGGTCACAGCCGAACGCTATTTTCAAACAAAACAGCAGGCCAAACACGGTCAGTCGATAGCAAGTGAGTGGCATGAAGAATAGGGGTATTCATGAAATGCAAATGAATGTCATAAAGACATACAGACAGAAATTATCACGGTCTGAACAGCGTACTCTGCGTTTCACCCTTGCTGGTAGGTGCAATCCCAGCTCCCGGCCCCGTCCCTGTTCATCACAGCACAATTCCATCCAGCCAAATATCGTCTCGGCAATAAAAGTCCCAGCATGGAGGCCTATCGACATAGCGGCAGAGTTGATTTGTGTATGTTTTACGCCTTGGGCTGCTCCTTCTGCGGCTGCTTCATCATAATCTTCCGCGCCGCTTTGGGCGGCAGTTTGGGTGCCCGACCCAAGAAGCGCGCGATCCGCGGCGTCACGGCGATCGTCAGCGCCAGACGCACCGGCTCCGTGAACTTGGTGGCGATCCACGCCAGCAGAAACGTCCCCGTCTTGGAGTTCACCTGCTCCACCTCCAAGTACTGCGCGATGCCCAAATCTTCGGCCAACTTGACAAACCTACATAATAAAAACAAATAAAAAACAATCTAAAAGTCAGAGACAATTGTCACCTCTTGTCACTTCACAACTCACTTGTTGGTGGTCGTCACGAGGTTGAAGCTCTCGTCCTGCTGGCCTTCCCCCTGGAGCTGTTCCTCTTGTTGGTGCGCACCCAGCCCTGGTCAATAGCCAGGTACACGGAGCCCAGCACCGCTCCGTACATAGTCAGGTACGTGCCAATGGCCACGACGCCGTACTTGCGCCACAGATCCTTCAGCCGCTCGAGGTGCGACAAGTTCTCGGTGGCAGCAGCCGCGGAGGAGCTCGCGCGTCTCGCGGCCAGGAGCGTCGGGGACCGCGGACGCGGCGGCTGCTGCATGAAGAAGCGGGTGCGCGCCACAGGCAGCGACGAGAACGGCAGGCGCGACGGGCCGCGCGAGAGCGCGCGGGAGCTGGAGGCCGCGAAGACGAGACGCGAGGCGCCGAGCATCTTGTGGCTGGCGTAATTGGATAATGTTTAGACATTTTGATTTGGGATGCGATGATAGAGGGAGTTAGAGTAGAGATTGTGGGGAATGTAGAAGAGTACGGTACGGAATATGGGGTTTTGGAGGTTTCGAGAATGAATGTTAAAGTTGTAGATTTGATGATGCCCAGACTCTTAAATTTTAAGAGTCAATCGATATTTTCGGTGATCGACAGTCGGTCTAATAGACCGACTATTAGCCCATGAAGACGGACATGGCGATGGCTGCGAACAGTGCACCGATCGCCACTACCTGTCGAGAACTGGACGAAGTGGACCCAGTGGCGGCCTCCAAACTCTCCGCCTTGTCCAGCGTGGGGAACGTGAAGTTTTCGGTGGGTGGGATGCACCCGGCGCCTGTGCTGTTGCAGAGCGAGCACATCTGCCCAAAGTGCTCTCGCTTGCAGCCGAACTCCGAGTCGCAGTCCTTGACGTTGAAGTAGCACGGCGGATTGCCAGCTGTGAGCTCGGACACCGTCGGCAGCGCCGTCATGTGCTTGATCGCGTCGCTCTTCACCTGCGACGACGTGGCCGCCTTGAGCAGATTGGCGTAGGCGGCCAGCAGCTTCTGCGTGCGGGCGGCGTTGGCCGTCGCGTTCTGCGGGTCCTTCCAGAACGGGATGCTCGCGTTCCACACGCCAGCTTCGGACGCCTGGAACTCAACCCCGCCGGCCTCGCAGAACTCGGTAAAGTTGGCGTATTTCGCGTTCGTGGCCTTGTTCGTCATGGCCGTGATCCCGACAACGTCGTCGATGGGGACAAACCCGAGGATACGATAGTTGTACGTGCACGTCATACCGTCGGGTAGAGCGTCCATATCGCACAGACCTTGACGCGTAGTGTCGCGACACTCCTCCGTCTTGTTGGCCCATTTCGACAATGGGCAGTCGTTGGGAAACGAGTACCACCAGCAGTTCGGGTATGGCGCACGCGCGTCCGTCTCCTTCGATTCGCCACCGATGAACGGGCCGACGTTCGCAACGCTCGAGTTGCCATTCAGTGAGACGCACTCGTTGGAAAACACGCTCGTCCCGGAAAGTGGCGTGCACTGACCGCCGTCCATTGGCAGCATGGGGCCGTACTCGGACTCGTACTGGGCCACCATCTCGTTCGTCTGTGCGAAGACGATGTCGTAGAAAACGACGTACTGCATCCCGTTCTTGCGCCAGCATCGGTCTTCTTCGCTACGCGTGTTGTAGTTGATACCTTCGGCTTGCACGTACATGAGCGCACCCTCAACGGAGGCCGTGTTGACAGTGTCAAGTGCACCGCGGAACTGCTCATTAGCTGTGTCGTAGTATTTCGACCCGAAGGTCTTGGTCGTCTCGTTCCAGACCGGGGCATCGCTTTGGACGCGGGCTTGGATCACACGCACAGGCTTGGTGTGGTACTTGTCCGAGTTGGAGATTTTCTTCAGTGAACTGACGAAACTGGTCGAGGCTGAGGCGACGAGAGCTCGACTGCGGGCAAACGGACGCTCGGCGACTTCCAGCTCAGCAGACAATGCAACTTCGTCGACATCGGGTGTCGCTCTGGCTGTAGACAGAATCAACGCTGAGACGGCCACTGCGACGAAGATTTTCATGGTGCTTAGAACTGTAAAAGACTTGGCAGAAGTAGTTAGGTGGTGGGTCGTTGGGGGATTTTTGTAGACTGAAAGCCACTGCAGATCGATCAGAGATCCATTCGCGAGTAAGAATTATTTCGAAGCTACTACAGCGTCTGGGCACGCCCAGAACTTCAGGCTTGCTGTGAAGTTTTGGCATGATTGCAGTTTTAGTCGAATTTTGTGGATCTAAGAACTAGATACAGAAGCTGAAGGACGAGATAAGAACTGGTACAAATAACTTTAGATCTCACTCTCGCCTTGTCCAACTTTCTTTAGCACTGCAGCATTATGGAATGCCAATGGATATCAATAGGCTCATCTACGTCTTCATCTCCGGAGACAACGGAATTGTGGTGGTTCTCTCCAACTTTGCAGGTCGCTGTTTTCGGTACAGGATTAGAATCATTCCCTAAAATCCTCCAAGCAACAAACAAGCTAGCCACTCCAAGCAGCTCTCGCGGTCGACCACCATGAAGATTTTCGTTCCCATGGCTGCTGCCACCATTTCCGTCGCCTCCGGCGCTACCACGTGGATCACTGGCCTCAAATCGACCGTGAATACCGACTCGTACCACATGAAACCTGTTCATGTCGTTCATGCCCGCGCTCAAAGTGACGCCCCGTGTGGATCACTTCTCTCAATGCTTTCGGCTCAAAGTATGGCGCCACCGACGCGCTGAAATTCCGTGGTGCTCTCGACACTGTCAACACCGCTTCTGTCGAAGGCGCGCTCATGTATGTACAGGCTGAGGGTATCGACTACTCTCAGCGAGCTGATACTCTGGACGTCAGATGCGCGCGCAAGAATTGGATGCAGTACATCGTCTTCTACGACATTGTTTTTGTGCAAACCAACGAGACTATTGCCGAGTACGGTTCGGAGTATGGCCCCATGCTGCCTATGGACGGCGGCCAGTGCACACCAACTGATGGAACGAGTGTGTTCTCCAAGGAGTGTGTCTCGTTGAACGGCAACTCCAGTGTGCCCAATATTGGACCTTTCGTTGGTGCTGGGTTGAAGGACACCAATGCACACGCCCCGTACCCGAACTGCTGGTGGTACTCGTTCCCCAACTCCTGTCCTCTTTCAAAGTGGGGGAGCAACAAGACGGACGAATGCCGTGCCAATACGCGCCAAGGTCTGTGCGAATTGGGTGTCCTCCCTGATGGTATCAAATGCACGTACAACTACCGAATTCTAGGATACGTGCCAATTGACGATGTTGTGGGTATCACCTCCATGACTTACAAGAATGACCCCACCACCAAGTACTCCAACTTTACTGACTTCTGCAAGGACGGTGGCGTCGAGTTCAAAAACACTACAACTGGTGTTGAAAGCATCGACTTCTGGAAGACGCCGCTTAACAAAACAGCGAATGCCGCCCGGGCACAAAAGTTGGTCGACAAGTATGCTGAGCTGCTCGTTTCGAAAACATCGACTCAGGTTAGCGCTGAGGTCTTCGGACACATGCAAGGCCTGCCTGTTGTGGCCACTCTTGTCGAAGAGAACCCGCCGTGCTACCAAAACGTCAAAGAGTGTGTGATTGCAACCCACGGCTGCAAGCGCGAGCTGTACGGTCAAATGTGCATCGTGTGTACTGCCGATGACACGGGGTGCGTCAAGGCTCCTACTGGTTCCACCTTTCCAACTCTGGCTAAGGCAACAGTTCTCAGCGGAAACGGCTCGACCGGAAGCAGTGAGTCAGGTGATGGTGATAGCACAATTTCGACGACCTCAGGTGTTTCGAACCTTGTGGTGACGGTCGGAGCATTGGCTGTTTCGTTCGGCCTCTCATTCCTGATGGGCTAGACACTCGTGCATTTATCGAGACTTCTTCTGGAAAACTAACGAAAACTAGCGAACCTTCGGTCATTGCATATTAACAGGAATTCCTAATAATTAATTGAAATCCTGGAACCTAGCCAAAATCTCAATCTAGTGCCGGTGCGGGTAGACTGAGACTCAGTCTGAGAGTAATTGTAGATATACATCTTTCCCGGTGGCGTCTATCCTGAAATTACCAAGTCTACAGCAGCAGACGGTATTTTCTGAAGAGCTTATGGAATTTACGGAAGACGAAGCTGTGCCGGTGGAACATCGAAACGTCCATGAAGCTCGTGTCGATGACGAACTCGAACGATGGCTAACAGACCCAAGTCGACTTCTTCTTGTGAATTTCAAACCTGAGCCAATTCTCGAATATTGGAAGCGGCAGCAACTAGATAACAACTATCGCATCTTGCCTATTGCTGCGCGAATTATCTTCGCTGTACCATCTTCGGCTGCGATGATAGAGAGATTTTGGGGTGAGTGGAATGCTTGTAACAAGCCATCGCACAAGTATCGCGAAGCACAACATTGATATGTGCTCTTTTCTCAACCGAAACCCCAGATTTGTCGACGTGACAAGGTGCAAGAGACTTTCAGACTCGGAGGTAGAGCAAGCTGTTCCACCAAATGTTCTCGTACCCCTTAGCTCGCAACAACTCGATGCATCTGTATCAGCGGAATGGGAGGCTGAGATGGCATCCTGTCTATTCGATACTATGAGTAGTGATTAACTTGATAACGTTGGCAAGACCGCACTCTCGAATACATTATTTCCACTTTCATATACATCCATGCGTGATTAGATTCCATCTCAACACTGGGGTCATCGCGGGATGAGAGCAAATGGGGGCCTTCAGAAAATGACGCAAATCAACTGTACAACGCAATTTGAGATGGAAAATACAAGCACCTAACCCTTAAATTGTGTCAACATTTGCGAGGGGTCTGTATCGCAAATTAACGCATAAATCACACAAACTTATCGGTATTTACCGGTAGAACGTGCAAATGTTTGGCTAGGAGGGCACTTCCGATGATCTTAAAGAAGGTGGTGGCAGCAAGAGTGGCTGCGCGGCGACATCGTCTCGGAAGAAATCTGTTGCTGATCCTACTGAGAAGCAGTATCAAGGAAAATAACTACCTTACTGTCCCTAGCCTAATCCTCACGAGTTAGCGTGGCAGCGGATCTACGACGGCAGCCTCCCAGGGAGCTTTATTGCGACCGTTTCCTTTCCTTTCGCTTTGCTTAGCAACATCTGCGGGCAGTTAGGATCACTGGTTGCTCCAAACGGCAAGACTTGCTCGACGAGCTCCAGCATGTAGAGCGTCTCCGGCGCGGACGAACCGCTTCCTCTAGCCATCGGAAACGATAGTGAGTTGAAGCCACCAAACAGAACTCCAGCACGCGCAGTTCGACCAAATTGAGATTGAGTCGTCGTATTTTGCAGAGACTGCAAAATCGTCTCTGCAAATTGCGAGCGCTTTTGTGACACCTATCCCTCTGTTTTGCGGTACGATTTGTGCCCGCTCCAGTTTGAGATCTGCGTCATTTTCTGAAGGCCCCCAATGGAGGGCGTGTTGTGTTTGCTGCAATAATGGGAAATGATATTATGTTGTGTCTTGTGTTCAATTAAGTTTGCGTGTGTTTACGTTTATTGCTTCCTATGGTGCACCGTTCGTCTTCGCTGCTGCGCTGGAGCCTCCCAGCGAATTGCTTTCCACGTTCACCGATTGACACCTGATTATCGCATTTTCCAACAGTTCGTCCTTGAGGGTATTCATGGGCGAGGGAGCTCGTGCTCACGCTGCAATATTCGCTTCTGGACTTCTTTAGTGGCTGTTACTCGGACATGTTCTAGCTCTGCAGCGTGTGACTTGTGTTCTTGCTTTGAACTGTGTGCAGTTCCGATATATCTTTTGTGATTCTTGGACGACGTGTTGCTGACGCGTTCGTGTCTTGACACGGCTTGATTGCGGGTTTGCTGATCGTGCACGAAGATTGATTTTTCAAGAAGTTGAAATACCGCTATTGATTTGCGCAAGCGCCTTCAGAATTGCAGTATTTTCCTCACCTGTTGCATTGAGCACCAAACCAGCTTAATCTTTGACAAGCTTTCCATTTCCGATCGAATCGTTGTTATTCGATTGTTTTTCCGATGCGGATAGCACATTGGACGATACAACTGCACTAGGAGAAAATTCTGGTTTTATTGAGTTGCACTTGGCATCACCGTTAATTTTGATGGCACCATCGGATCCACTTGGGTTGGGTGTTCATGCGCTCGGTGGCTTCCCAATTTTCTCGTCAAGTCCTGTTGGCTCATCGTGGATTGGTGGTTCAGACTTGTCAGCACACGTGCTCATTAGAATTGTATTCTCTGCTGCGGCTCTCTTTAAGTCCCAAATATATTTTTCGATTTTGTCAATCTTCGATGCAGTGGTCGCTTGTACTGCCTGGAGCTGATTATGAAACTTGTCTTGCAGGACATTGGTTCTAGTGCTGATTGCAGCAGCTAAACTGGATTGCAGTTCTCCTTGGGCCTTCTCAAACTGTGACACAGTCTCCACAAAGCGTGCATCAAGGTGCTGGTGGGTCTGAGTCCGAAATGAACTCATGGCATTGTCGAACTTCTGCTGAAGTCACTGTTCAATTGTTTGAGCCATATCCGCTGTTCGAGCTTCAATTCGCTGCTCCTGCTCGTCAATTAGAATCTTGCAAGCTCGTAAATTACTCTCTTGCTCAATTTGGGCTGCCTGTATTGCTTTCTCAAGCTTGGCATTCATACGCTTTTCTATCCAGTCAGACTGTTGGTCGGAGTCGTCTTGAATTTTCCGAAATACTGACTGGAATCTCGATTCACAGACCGATGCATGTGAAGCAGTCTCCATCTTTGATAGAGTTTCGTGGATATTGTGTCCAAGCTCAGTCGCTAGAGATCCAACAGCATCAGTAGCAGACGCTTTAACTTGTTCCTCAACATCTTGCACGATGCAATTAAAACGCCTATCAATTTCAACAGCTTGGCGTTCAACTTGTTTTTCAGCTGAAGATTCGTAAACACCTTCAAGGTAATCACGAATGTGACATCCTAAACGTTTTTCCGTGTCCGCAGCGGTGCTAGCAACTTGGTTGTGAGCATACTGAGCTACCTCAAGTAATTTTTCATCATTTCGAACTTGCGAATCTTGTAAAACTCTGCCTAGCTCCTGAACAAGTCCTGAATTGCCCAGAACAATTTCTTCTTGAACAAAAATTTGCTGCCGGCGCTGAAAAACATTTGTACGGGTGGACAGGTCTTCGACAACTCCGTGTTGATCGCAGGGAATGCAGCTCGATTCGTCCAAATGATTCTCCTCCTCCCCGTTATCTCCATGAACAACAAGCGCAGTGAATGACTGCTCCATCTCGAGCAGGTAACTACGTGTAGCACGTGGCGACGAGGAGTTGAATCTTCACGGGGTCCCTGGTGTAGTTCTAACTAGCTGCAGGTGGCGAAGTGTGAGAGTTTCCCCAAACGCCGCACTCTGAAACCCTTGGTATTGTAAGTTCTACTCAAAATTTCCATGCGCGGTTCTTCGAACCAACACACACCCAATCGCGCAAGTCTCTGTAACAGCATAAGTTATTATTTAATATGAATTTGAAAAGGTGATCTGTGTGTTCCACATCATCGGAAACCAAGTCAGTTCCCAGTTCTCGACGGCGGAAACATGGGGAACGTGCGATTGCTGCAACAGCTACCGCAGATTCTCAAGAGAGCGGCGTGTTCGACCCCCTGCGTATGAGGTTTCGGAACACGCCTGCCATCCTCGCGAAGGACACGTCCCTCGACGACACCAGCATCTGGGGCTTCGAGACGACAGCCGACGTCCTTGGCCTTCATCGAAGTAAGCCAACGGATGCGCTGCTTGGTTTGGTAGAGCTGCTCGGCTTGTTAGTGCTGGTGCCTGCACTGACGCTCTGCTCGGCTTGTAAGTGCTGGCGTTGGCGCTCGGCGGGGTTCGTGCGTTGACGCTCGTATCTGTGCTGGGATTAAGCGCGATTTTGGCCAATCAGCACAGTGTGTGGGTTTGATGTGCGATTCGGCAAGTAGGTCAAAAACATTTGACGGGAATCACAATATTTCTTCCCGTAGAAGTCGCCGCGAGTTCAAACCAGCGCCTGGGCTTGGAAGAAGGACGTCTTGGTTTGGAGTTACAAATGAGATGTGTCCAAATTTTGAAACGACTTCAAACCAGGTTTGGGCTAAATTTTAGGTTTGGTTTGAATTGGGCCAGGTTTGGTTTGGTTTAGTTTGTCCAGGGTGTGAGTAAACTGGTTTGAACCCAGAGCAAAAATAGAGCAAAGCGGATCAGGGTTCAAACTGCTTCATGGTTTAAAGTGGTGATGCGCTCACAAGATCACATACAGCTTTACCCGAAGGACGCCTTCTGAGCTGAAATGGAATATTGTTTTCACTAGCGGAGTCGACCACAATCTCTCAGTGCAGCCCCCGTGCCCATTAACATTGAGTGCGCGAGCACATCCGCTTGCCCGTCGTGTTGCTCGTAACAGTTCGACTCGATGCTGACTGTTATGAGAGCATTCGTTGTACAAGGTCAACCAAGCCCCCATGATGCTAGAAGTGAAAGCTTTTCCAGGAGAAGACTGCAGTTTCTTCTGAAGATTGGGCGCCAATAACCTCTCTTAGAGTGATTCCGAATGAAGCACACAGTCATGAGTTTTCTTACACAACTACTAAAATTGCGGAGTTTGTTGACAGTTCTGCATCTACACTTGGTGGTCTTTTATTGTGCTTCCCGTCCAAATTTGCCGTTTTTGGCCTATTGGTGGAACCGGGCCAATACAAAGTCTCAGTCATTTGCGAAAGGCCAAGTCTCGTCCATGTAAAGTACGACACCGTACTTAGTGTGATGACATAGTCAATCGAAGTGCTTTCCAAATTTGGTGGATTGCCTGCGTGATTGATTCAATGAACCGCGCATGGAAATTTTGAGTAGAACGCACAATACAAGAAGCGCTTCACAATCCGAGTTCGAAGTCACCATACTGGAGCACAAGGACCGACGCTCAAGTGAATTGAATGCAGTCGCCAAGAAATGCTGCTGGCCGCTCATGCAAAACTAGAAGCAGCAACAAGTTCAGTGCTGGACCAGCAAATTTCCATTATTGGGGGAAGGATTTCAGCTAGCTCTGCCCGACCTGAGGCCAGCAATCAAGATCATTTATTTCAACTTCGTGGAGAAATTAAAAGGCGTCTCCAGTCGACATGAAAATGTAGAGGTGAATTTAGCAAGAGCTAATGCGAAACAAGTAGCAACGAGTAGCGGTTCAACGAAGCGTATCCCGAGCAAATAGACTTGAACCCCTAAGTATTGATTTCCATGTACACACGCAACGCTAAGTACCTTTCCCTGGCTGCGACTTGCAGCTCTAAAAGTCCGCTACCATCGCCGAAGGGACTTTTTATACGATTAGCGTCAAGGAAGTCCACCGCGCCCTCTTTACATAAATTATATAATTTACAATTGCCCTGACGATTGATTGTAGCCCGAAATTCCTCCTTCGTTAGCAGATCTGCAATCAACTCGGAGTCACCATATTCGACAAAACAAAAGGGCAGATTGTTTCGAATAATCCGCAACGTTTCCAGCAACTGCGCTATACGACGACGGCCGTCTGTACTTGCGATTGCACTCATAATCCGATTGAGTTCCAGCTTCCGACAGTAGCTTCTCGGTGAGGATTGGCAAGGTGTTCGGTGGCCTTCGACGTGTTGTTGAAAAGAGGTTTGATGCATTGCTCACGCTGATATAATCAACTGCCGACCCAGTGTACACCTTGTCGTCAAGAGCACACCTAATTGACACACACCATTCAAGTATCTGCGTGCGTTCACCTCCACATTGTGGCTGCACCGTAAATCCAGGCATTGGCCGAAAGTTCTGGATAGCTTCCCTCACGTAGTCTGGGACAGCAGACATACTCAAGGTTGTACGGTCAGTACTTCATGAAGCTATCCGGAGAGATCGATGCTTCTGCTGCTGGAGGACGCGTGTCGA
Source organism: Phytophthora syringae (assembly GCA_012656105.1). NCBI lineage: Eukaryota > Oomycota > Peronosporomycetes > Peronosporales > Peronosporaceae > Phytophthora > Phytophthora syringae. Next base: position 29,363 of record JAAKBD010000438.1, read on the forward strand.
GGGCTTCGCCAGGCGTTTTTGCTGATTATATCGCACCTTTCCTAGCAGTGCAGCGGGTGAAGTTGATCGATAAGTGAGCAGGAGCGTGCTGTCGGCCTTGGAAGGTAGATACTGGGCTCTAGTAAATTCGCAAAGCAAGACCTCTACTCGTGAAAACACTTCATAGCGCTGTACTGACCTGGAGTGCTGCCAAAATGCTCTCAATGCTACGATGTGTCGCCTGTTCTAGTGCGGCGTTGGTGAAAGGTCGTCATGCACGAAATCAATGGCCAGGACGGGAACCTCTGGATCGATCTGGATGAAACTCCAAACCTTGAAACTATAAACCGCATGCGGTGGTTTGGAATTTCGGGGTTTTCATTTTCAAACCACCGGCGCCTCTTCTTTTGGTTTGGGATGGTGCAACTCTTTTCAAACCAAAAAGTACACTTTGGGAGGTTTGGTTTGTTTCAGGCGTGAGAATGTTCACATCTCTGACCGCGAACGACTGTGCTGGTTGAGCTACCGATTGCGAAAAGTGCGACACCCTCTTGGAAATATCAAGCATCACGGCTCGTAAACGGTTCATCACCGCTGCTTTCACTGAGGTCACATTACGATCGACGGTTTGTGGCGTCAAACGAATATGTGGGTGCTCCTGGTCAATAATTAACTGCTCGTTGCACAGCTTAACAATCTTCCTGGGATTTTTGTCTTTGTTCTTGGCCGAAGGATGCAGCAACATTTGCATCTCTGGTATATACGACGTATCACGGAAACGAGCTTGGTCAGTGTACCGAACAAACAAGTTCTTGTGGAATGACTTTGACAAGAGCGTACGTGTAGTTTTCGTGAGTCGAGTGAGATCATGAATCTGGTACAGCAAAGGAGCCACTGGCAGTCGGTCTCCGGTGTTTGGAGCCAAAGGGGTCACTTGTAATCGGTCTCTGATGGGCTGCGTCTCATCCAGCACAGTCGTTCGAAGGCGGAAAAGGGACAAAGGCACGTCAACTTGGTTTGTGTCCTCCTTTTGACTTTTTGTGTTGAGAGTCGCAATCGGATTGAGCAGGCCGTACAATTGAAGAAGTGATTCTTTGTCGTCTGCAATAGGCAAGCCTTCGGGTGCTGGTCGGTGCTCCCTAATCGCTTTGTCAATGCGCTCCTGGAACCAGTCTTCGAGCTGGTCCCACTTCTCCAACCAACGCTTAACAACCTTCGCCAATCCCATAAATCGGTGCTCGTTGTGTTCAATGAGCTGTCGTGTATTTCCGTTATTCGCCATTTCGCAAAGTTCGGAAAACAGGCTTCCCATCGTTGCATTCGACCGAACGGCATACGTGGTCCGAGCAATACGCGAAATTAAGTCCGTTCCCTCAGGGTTCTTTGAGTTTTGGCGCTGTGGAACGATCCCAAATGCCGTCTTAGTGGCAGCATTGGTGAGATGTGGCATACACCACTCCCATTGGAGACTAATACCAGACCTCATTATCCACTTGACGTCCGGTCCGGCGTCACTGGTTGCAGCAAAAATATCCTTGACGGTGAGTCCAAACCCCTTTAAAAGTTCAAGAATCCACCGTTTGAAAGGCCCGCGGTTTCCTTCACTCCGTTCCCCATACATAGGCTCATAGTGACGAGTACCCAGAAGAATAAACTGAAATTTCCAGTCGCTGTCGACAAAGTAGAGCCGCAGACCCACATACTTGGTTGCTTTCTGAGTCTTCGACGACCACAAGTCACACACCACTGTAAATGTTGATACTCCAGGGATCATGCTTCGCTCAATGTAAGCACGAGCCGAGGTGCTCGCGCTCGCATAAAGCTCGACAATTGCACGGGCTACAGTTCTGTTGTTGACTGTGACTCGAAATTCATCTCCAAGCGTGAAGTCGGCAAGCAGCTCGGATTCTTCATATTCCCCAATACGAAAGGGAAGGTTGTGGTTGACGACTCTCATCGTTTCCAGGAGCAGGTTCACCCGTCTACTGTCGTCACCATTTGAAATGACGCAGCGAATACGCTTGAGAAGCTCTGCTCGGCTGCGTTTTCTGCCATTCTCTGCTGTAATCTTTGCAGCAGTCAACAAATATTTTTCACCGAGATGCTTTGTAGCTTTAGACGTGTTGCCGTAAAGCTGAATGAGCTTGTTCTTGCTGCGACATTCATGACTGCCTTGGAAAATCCAGCACAGATACTCTTTGTCATCCATTGTCGCGGACACCCAATCGAGAATTATTGAGCGTTCCCCCGTCGTTTTGGTACGACGGTAAAACCAATGAGAGGCACGTATTCCCTTATAGCTTGAGTCACGTGTGCTGGCACTGGTACCGTAGATGGCATAGTGCCCTCTGCGGCGGAGACTGCGTTTTGTGTCATCGGCTCAGGGCAAGGTGTAGACGTTTCGACTGTGGGCCCTCTCGCTTGAATCTCCAAATCTTGGACGTGCTGGTCTCGGCCTCCGAGAAGAGCTGGGTGTGAAATGGCTGATCTCGAAGCTTGTGTTTGTTTCGTTTGTGGGTTGGTTCGGGAAAGTTGGTTCTGCCGAGACGCTTGTGTGGAACGGGACACGCGTTGTAAAGCAACTTGAGAACTGAGAGTTTGGCTTGAGAGTTTTGGCTGGGTCTAAAATCTTTTGAGGAGGCCCTTGTCATGCCAGTGACTCGTCGAAAGGCTGCGGCTTTTGTTGAAAGGTTGCGATCTTCCTTCGTAGCCAATCAACACACAAGGGGACCTTAAGAGTGGTTTCAACTTATTTTGTAACTCCAAACCTGCATCCTCAAAATATCCAAACCTTTCGCGGTAGTTCGGACGCTGGACTTTTCTGACCGCAAACCATCTATTTGCGTCATTTAGGTTTGGATGACCCCGTAGTGTACGACCGAACCAATTTCGCGTGGTTTAGTTTGTCCAGGGTGTGAGTTTACTGTTAAACCAAACCAAGTAACGGGATCAAACCTGGTTCAAAAATAATTTTGGTTTGGTTTAAACTTTAAACCTGGGGTTGGTTCAGTTTGTTCCAGGCGTGAGTATTCTTTCAAACCTGCTGCAGTGTCTGGACGCGCAGGCATGCCCAGAGCTTTGGAGTTTTAGTAAAATTAGAAATTTACGGATCCGGTCAGATGCGCGCGCAAGAATTGGATGCAGTACATCGTCTTCTACGACATTGTTTTTGTGCAAACCAACGAGACCATAGCCGAGTACAGTTCGGAGTATGGCCCCATGCTGCCTATGGACGGCGGCCAGTGCACACCAACTGATGGAACGAGTGTGTTCTCCAAGGAGTGTGTATCGTTGAACGGCAACTCCAGTGTGCCCAATATTGGACCTTTCGTTGGTGCTGGGTTGAAGGACACCAATGCACACGCCCCGTACCCGAACTGCTGGTGGTACTCGTTCCCCAACTCCTGTCCTCTTTCAAAGTGGGGAGCAACAAGACGGACGAATGCCGTGCCAATACGCGCCAAGGTCTGTGCGAATTCGGTGTCCTCCCTGATGGTATCAAATGCACGTACAACTACCGAATTCTAGGATACGTGCCAATTGACGATGTTGTGGGCATCACCTCCATGACTTACAAGAATGACTCCATCACCAAGTACTCCAACTTTACTGAGTTCTGCAAGGACGGTGGCGTCGAGTTTAACACCACTACAACTGGCCTTGTTGAAAGCATCGACTTCTGGAAGACGCCGCTTAACAAAACAGCGAATGCCGCCCGGGCACAAAAGCTGATCGACAAGTACGCTGAGCAATTGGTTTCGAACAAGTCGACTCAGATTAGCGCAGAAGTTATCAGACAGATGAAAGCGCTTCCTGCTGTGGCCACTCTGGTCCAAGAGAACCCACCGTGCTACAAAAACGTCGTAGCGTGCTTGACTGCAACCTACGGCTGCAAGCGCGAGCTCTACAGCCAAATTTGCACCGTGTGCACTGCCAACTTGACAGGGTGCGTGAAGGGGCTACTAACTTCGTCTTTCCGACTCTGGCAAAGGCAACCGTTTCTCTCAGCGAAAACAGCTCGAGTGGAACAACAGATTCTTTCAGCGGAAGCGGCTCGAGCGGAAGTGGATCAGATGGTAGCAAGACGACGCCTGCCGTTCCAACTTGGACAAGGGAGACGGCTATGACGACTTCAGGTGTTTCGAACCTTGTGATGACGGTCGGTGCTTTGGTTGTTTCGTTCAGCTTCTCGTTTCTAATGGGCTAGACATGATGCGAAGCTCGTGCATTTATCAACACAACTTCGCTCTGGAAGAGGGCAGGACATTTGAAGCTAGGTTAACATCTCCTAATAATTAATTGATACCAAGGAACTTGTAATAGTTCCGAGCAGTGGCGTTTTCCAGTATGTCTAGATGATATCAATGAACATAATGTCCAACCAAAAAAACATTGTGTATGTTGCGCCTACCGCATGTAAACTTTCAGTTCCTCGATGGGGCTCTAGAGAGATTTCGGGACTCGTGGCCACGCTGTAGTGCTTTTCTCGCCCCGACCGTCGAAGTGTTCCTAGACCGGGAACGTAGTCCACCAACGCCGAAACTTCGCTCACTGCTCCCACGAGCTAAGGTCGACCGATTCGTCGTACCGACAGGAGACGAGGCCACCGCGTCGTTCCTTTCATCGCGGACAAGTGACTCCTTTGGTAGTGGCGAGAAGCACCCAATGCGCTGTTTGACTGCTGGAGACACAATTTGTCCGTTGTCCGTGGGCGGAATCTCCTTGCACACCATTGGTGGCGGATCTTTAGGTTGTGGCTGGGCCTGGGGACTCCATTTACGGGCAGGTACCGTGTAGTTCGCTTTGATCTGTAAGGTTTTCTTGGCGGCACCTGTCGTGAAGGTCGCACTCTTCATCAAGTTTGTGATCAGTTCTGAAAACGGTAGCGCGTTATTTTCGCCTCGAGCACAGTATGAAGCGAGAGACGTCATTGCTTCTTGATGCGCTTGCTGCACTAGATGTTGCTGGTGACGACTTTGTCGATGATGATCTGAGAGTTTGGCCAATGTACCGATGACGTTGATCTCGGGGCAATCCTTCAAATACTCTTGCAAGTCGATGCTGCACAGATTTGAGATCAGCTCGAAGCAGTAGTTGACCATTTCAGCTGTTGCGGAGGGCTGATCAGCGAGCTTCACCACGCACGGCAAAACGCCGTCACTCAGAAGTCGTGGGAGATGCACTTTGCAGCTTGAAATATGACGCAAAGCAGCCAGGAGATTGGAGCTGGCCTCGCTGTCCATATTGGGCAGCTCCAAGATGAAAACCATTGCGCTTGCAATTCGTGCGTTGAGTAGCCACGTTTGGTTGCCTGGAGCATTGCTCAGCTTCCGTAAAGTTGCTGCTACTAAGCGGTAGTGCTTTGGTGCAAAGTCCGCGCTGCGGACGAAGTGGAGTAATACACGACCGGCGTGGTCTTCCAGTACACGCGCGGAATTTACGTTGCCAACAGCGATATTGCAGATCGCTACTGCAGCAGACTCTTTCAGGCCCGCAGAACGGCCAAAGTAGATATCGTGAAGAGTGGCCACGGCGTGGCAGGAAACGAGAGATGCCAGCACATTCTCGTCGTTTGCAGCCCGACAACAACTCAAGTTGTGCAGCACAAGGCAGCACAAATGAACGTTCACTGAGTTGGCACTTGTGACGGACGCTGGGGACAAATGCGCTGGAGCTCCTGCAGCTTTGCGTCTCTGTGCTGCTAATGTCGTGTCCGTCAATGGAACTTGCTGCTGCAAGAACGGCATAACCTCCGACTGGACAATCATTGGCAAGGCGGGGAATTGGCAGGACAAGTTGTACAGAACAGACAAACACAGTGTCACGATCTGCGTATTGCGAGTGTGGTGGCGCTGGAAGACTTGAACCATTATACGTAAAACGTGGGGGACATCTAGCTCTACCACGTCCAAGGACGAGTTACTCGTCAAGTCATGCACTGTGAGCATACAATTCCGTACGAGATCTTCGTCTTTCATATCGATGATCTGCTCCATCCAGAGGAGCGTCGTGAGTTTAATTCTTTCAGGAGAAAGCAACGCATCATTGGCACTGGTCACTCGCAGGAGAACCATGGCCGTAAGCTGCCGGAGTTCCTCACTGCTTTCGGGGGACGAAAAATGCACGCTCAGATGCTTCTCGAGACCTTCATTCAGAAATGCCTGGCAGAGTTTCTCGTTCGCAACAAGATTTGCGATCGTTTTGACCGTCACAAGGACAATTGCAGCATCTTCAGTGGCGTCAGCTCCTCCGCTATGAGTAAGCAGGTGAATAAGTGCACGGGGTGCTCCAGCATCCAGAAATTTGGACACCTTGCTGGAGTGAACTGATAAATTGCAGAGGGATACCGCGCACACGTAGCTAACTTCGGGGTACTCAACTGTACACAAAGAGGATAGAGCCCAAATAATACCGTGGCCTATGAGCGACTGCAAGCAGTGTGGTGTGACATCCACCAGACAATTCGCTAGCGTCATGATGCAGAACGCCTTGATCGTGATGCTGTCTGTTGCCACAAGCGCCAATACCATCACAGCTTGAATCGCCCCTTGTTCAATTAGTCGCGACTCGAGCCCCGCGAACGAAGACAAACGGCATAAAGCCAGAGTGCACAGCTCTTTCATCGTGTATGTCTCTCCTCCATCTCCTGCTTCAGCTTTAGTTCCTGTGTGTTTGGTTCGGATACGCGAGAGGTTGATGAGGTCTTCAACGCCCCGCTCCTTTACGAGAAATTCACACCCCTCCTGTGTAGTTGTCAGACAGTAATACACGAATGCGCAGTTGGTCAGAATTGTGTCGTCTTCGCTGTCCTGCTCCACATCCTCTTCGTTCTCTTCCGCACCGCTTAAAGCACCGATACTTTCATGATCTCTTGGTTTGGTCTTGGGCTGCAATCGATTCAGTTTCTTTAGAAATCGGAAAACTGCACCATTGCGAACCAGAGCTCCGCGGTTCTTCGGGTGGTGGGCAAGATGTGCAAGTAACGTGACGCCGCTGCGTATTGTAGCCGGGTCTCCTGGGAAATATCGAGGTTTGTTTTGCGCTTCACGAGTCGTGTCGATGGTATGGCTGGTCTGATCCACATCTTGGCCACCATTTCGAGTTCATTCCCATTACTCAGCAAAGCCAGCACGAGCTGGGCGATTTCGTCACCACCGTGCGGGAAATCCTCTCCGCCATTTCTCGCAAGCAAGAAAAGCGCATTAAGCGCGTAGGCTCGACAACTTGGATACAGTCGAATCAAATGGACCAACTGCGAGAGAAACCCTCGCCTGAGCATTTGAGGCGCGCAGAAACCTGCGAGTCTATAGACGATGGCGCCAACCAGCTCGGCCACCTTTTTGTGACTCGGATCAGTGGCAAGTTGCAGCAGACGATCTTGGAGTGCTCCAGACTCACACAAAGAGGAACACAGTCATCACAGCAAGAAATGTTGTAGAGCGCCTCGACCGCGAAGACGCAGTCTTGTGCGTTCGGGGACTCGGTTAGTGTCAGTAACAGCTCCGTAAGCTCTGGGATGTGGACAGCTACGTCTTCTGTGGAGCTTGATACAAGATAGCACAGCGAGAAGATGGCGTTCACTTTCACGGTTGGCTCGGACATTCGGCTCATTTCCAGCAAAACGAGCACAGTACCCTCTTGAATGAGCTCGTGGTGCGTCAACACGCTATCGCACAGATTTCGCAGGATGCAGGAATGCAGGTAAATGAGACTATCTGCTTGCCTTTCAATATGTTGGGTGGTTGTCTGGATAAGTGAGCTGATAGGCAACCAGTTGCAGATCTTGATCCGACTGCCTTCATCCATGGATAATTGTAAAAGTATTAACAATGTGATTTCTTGGATTTCTTCGTTCGGGGAGAGCAGTGTCGTCTCAAGAAGCTGACAAAATAGAGACGAGAGTAAAAGTTGGCGGTTGGTACGCAGCTCGCCAAGCGACACGAAAGCTCGGAGGGCCCAACTTTGAATTGAGGGAGGTACCATCGGTATGTGCGTAGCCAGAAATCGAGGGATGTTGTCACCAAGTAGTGCACTGTGGAAAATCGTCACCAAAGATGCGTTGTATGTCGCTTTGATCAAGTACGCGGATGATGATGTGAGCTCCGATGAATTACTGGTATGAATAAGACTGCTGCCGCCAATTCCGGCGTTGGCTTTCGTCGCAGCAATCAGCAGTTGCGAGAAAACTTCGCGAAAATGCTTAATGTGTCGAGCATCAGCTGATAAGTTAAACACGGCCAGTGCACAGATGCGCTTGGTTTCCCAGCTTGGCGACGTGATTAACCTCAAGAGAGAGCGGTCGATACCCTCGAAAAACAGCGTCTCAATAGCGTTCTCTTCTTCGGAAAGATGGCATAGTGTTGCAGCCATGTCCTGTCGTGGAACCGGGGTGTAATTCGGGCTAACTGCTTCAAACTCGCCACGACGCCATGCGTGATCATGGCTTTCCGCGCAGCGCGCATTCGCGACAAATAGTACAAAGCACGACAACAATGTGCTTGTGTAGCTGGATCCGAGCTGGTGCTCAACGCCAAAACGGATTGGATGATTCCGTGTTCGAGTAGTTTGGCGACTCCAGTATCGACCCGCGGCGACTGAGCGCCGTGCTCGAGATCCCCAGTACTTTTGCTGTTGTCCGGCTTCAACCGCACAGCGATCATATCTTCAAACGTTTTGGCACAACGTCGTTTTCGGAGAGTAAAGGCAGCTTCATCGACCACTGGAGCTGACGGTTTCAGTGCTGAATCACTGCTGGGGTTCATCAATGAAGGCGCAGCGGATCGAGCACGCTGGGCTAAAAGTTGTCGTCGCATTTCCCTTTTCCGAGATTGGAGGTCCATCTTGCTCGTAGCTTCATCCGATGGCTTTTGGTTATCGGCGCGTACCCGTGTTTGGTCAGTCTCATGAACGCCACCCCTAGAGGTAATTTCTTTGATTGGGAATCGAGATGAATAGCACAGTCCATCCAGGGTGGCCTCCTTGTTGGAATACTCGAAGCTGTTGCCATTTGCTCGTAATGCCTGATGGACACGACTGTGTGTTGTGGCTGCGGCAGTTGCTGGGCGTCGAAGTGGCGAAGAAGCAGAGAGCTGAGGCGTAGATATGGCCCCAAGCAGCGTGGATGGCCTTCGAAACGATCCCTTCCGCATTGTAGCCGATGAAAGTCTGCGGATTGAAGCCGAACGGGCGAACACAACGCGGTCGGCTTCTACTCGGCCATCGCTCCCTGCTTCCACGGTAATACTGGGGTCTTCAGGCGATAACTCTCCAGTAGCGATTGTTGTCATCGTGAACGCGTGTAGTTTGTTGGTTGCCACTCGCTCGCGTCAGATCATCAACTAAAGAGTTAGTTTATCCTCACCATCGAGTCCAAGCTGCGAAGGTGTTGCCTTGTCAGTGGAACAGCTACTAACTATTCTTGCCAGCCACTCATCAGTTTCTGGATTGAGTATTTCGGGGTCGAGTGAGGGAGTCATGGACACACTGAGAGAAGCTCTTCGTATGGTGAAATGCCCTCGCGCGAGTTTCCAGCACCTCCTGACTTATCGGAGCTGCTAAAGTTTTTCGAGTCCCCGGAGGGAAAGGCGCGAGCAATTCAGCAAAATGGTCAAAAGGAGCGTCACGCGCTACAGTCCCGCGAAGTCGACCGCAGTCATCGCAATCAACTTTTTCAAAGCGATGGGGCAGTAAAAGCCCTCGAACGTCGACCTCGAAGACCTGGAAACCTGCAGATAAACCTGTCGCTGCTGAGAGCCGTCGCCTTTCCCAGTCGACTTCAACTAGCCACAAGGTCCTTCGAGAAGAAACGAGCGCCACTACCCGAGATTGGAATGGGTCGACTCAGTTGCCTCCAGCTCCATCCAAGATACTTCGTCATCAAATTTTAACCAGAACGTATCAACCTCCAGCCCCAGTGTATATGATACCGTCTGAAGCGACTGGACTACTGGATCGACTCGCCAAAGGAACCATTTCGTCTCGCTCAAAATTGAAGTCCCAAGGAGACAGTCGAAGTGAACAGAATGGGAGTGTGGGAGAAAAAATGTCAAGCGGGGTGCGACCTGCGTCACTGGCGGATACCCGAGGGCAAGACGCTATTCAGACACTACTGTTCTACAGGAAGGAGGTTGAGAAACGACGTAAATTAGACTCGAGTAAGTTGGGTATCGACGAGTGAGGGTTTGGCGCAGAAACTGTTGATGAATAGTTTTCTAATTTGCCTCAAGTCCACCAAATATCGCCATTGTTAGCCCTAGTGAGCCATTCCAAAAGGAAGGACCAATTGTAAAGGCACATCTTGACACGAGTTTTACAAAAACAATGAATTTCGGAACCATGAATACAAAGGCCCATCCTCGATAGTTCTGTGGTAAAATTATCTTAGTGAATGACGAAATTGCATTTTCGAAAGTGTAGTTAATAACATATCGGATTTCTCATTTGTCCTTTTTCCTAGGACAAAAACAATTGAGCGAGCTTGGGTTTGGCTGCCCAAGAATTACCGCTACTTTTAGAAACTGAGGCCAGTGCCTTCCAAAAACAAAAGGAAGTGGCTACGTTCACCAATTATCTTACATAAACCGAACATAATTGACCTAACCACCAAAGTCGCCGGCCGAAGGCCGGCGAGATTAAGCGCAGCGCGTAGCGCTGCAAGACTAGGGTGAAGCCTAGCGGGCTTGGCCAGAGAGGTTTAGCATCGACGTGCGGAGCGAAGTCTTCGCGCGGGGTGCTAAACCTCGACATTTACCCGTTCCCCCAGGGTTATCAGGTTTAGGGCAGGGTGATATAGTCGCTTATGTTGCTTCTGTTGCTGGCAAGTTGCGCTAAAGTTGCAGTAAAGGCCGCTCTATGTAATTTAATTGGTGAACGTAGCGAGCGCCAAAACAAAACGTTTTTTATGAGGATCATTAAAGCCGATAAAGAATGGCATTAAAGCGTCATTAACACAGTATATCGGACTTAACCAAAACTGATAGTGGGGTGGATTGAAACAACGAAACCCGCAGAGGCAGTCGGATATTGCAAATTGATAGATATAGACACTTCGTGATGTTGTGGTGACCATTTGTGGCCTGCAGAAGCTGTCGCCTCCAGTAAATTGATGAACCAGCGTCTTGAAAATAATATCGCCAGCGAAATGCCTGCACTGCACGAGCGAAGGTCATTGCTCCCGCAATGCCATTTTTAACCTAGCCCTTAGTGGTACCTCGAAGATGCGCACAACCTCTGTCACCTCTGTCTCGCACTGCATGTTCATGAGCTCGGCATTTATTTGCCGCCCTCTATCGCGTCCACTACGGTAGCCTGCGGCCTATTGTCTCTATTTCCCCTGCTTGTCATCCGTTGCCCCGAAGCTACCCTCCCGGCATGTACAGGCAATATGCTCCCGTATGCTACGTGGTCCACGTACCGTGGGACCTCAACCTGAAATGGCATTCAAGGTGCAGTGTCCTCGACGCAATGGAACCCTTGTTGATATTTCAACAACTACGTAGTTTGGTGAGCTGAAACGAGCAACAATCGAAGCAGAAAGAAACAAACTAGTGCATGCACTTTTAATATATTTGAATATCGGAGCTGCGGCTTTCGTTTCACCCAAAACCCCACTGTAGGCTGTATTCCGTTCCGGTTAAGTCAAGGATGGCGTGTTAAAAGTTGTGATAAAAGAGTTTTTTTGTGAAAAAAGTGGTCTCATCAAAAATATAAAACGGGTTTTATCATGCTTTAATAACACCCCCAAGTTGCAACTGATATAAACTAACATCTTGATTTCGTTATGTGACTAGACTTACTATCAAGCCACGGATTTTCGAACTTGAAGAGGGGGATTTTCAAACGTTGTTTGGCGCGAAAACCACATTCTCCCCCTCCCAAGCCTCATTTCTTGATCTGCTCTGGACCGACAACTACTGGTGCGTTCTTTTGAGGGCCTGTTGCTGCGCTGTTCGCTTACCCTTTTGTCTGTTCGCGTGTGCTTCGGGCAGGCACAGCAGTCCACGCTCCCCGCTGCCTTCCTGCCGCATCGCACGAGACGCCCGAAGCGCACGAGACCAACGCCCGCAGCGCACGAGACCAAAGCCCGCAGCACGAGACCAAAGCCCGCGAGACGCCCGCAACGCACGAGACACCCGCAACGCACGAGACACCCGCAGCGCACGAGGACAAAGCCCGCAGACTACAGCCCGCTGCGCACGAGAAGCGCAGCCAGAGTCAAGGTCGCTGTCCTGTCCACGCCAGCCTACTGCACTGCAACGCCGAGCCAACGTCAAACCGCTGCCAAGTCGACGTGTCCCGCTGCCAGCCCCCAACACCGCCCGCAATGCCGTGTATGTTGCCTCCGCGCTCATCTACGCCTCGGTACGCTACTCTCAATTGTTTGACTCATTATCTACGTGTCTAACGTCATGTATATTAACTTACTTTAGCACCAAGAGAACCCTATTCGAGGCTATCTCGGCCTCGAAGGATCCCGCAACTACCACAACGACGTCGAAGAAGCTCCGGAGTCCCACGTCAAGCCAATCATCGGCGTCTCCGCTGCCGTGGCTGCGCTCCGGGCGCAAGTTTTATCACCCGCGCGTCCTGGAGGCAGTCACGATCCAGATCCAGCCTTTGTCCGAGTTCGCGTTGGCGGAGGTGGCCCACAGCGACGTCTCGAGCATCGTGTCCAGCCAAAGGACCATAACCGAGCCGCCCACCCCTCGTTCCCCGCCACCTCATGCACGACGACTCTGCCGGTGGGGTCTCAATCCGCCACCAGCTTGCAGACGGAGACCAGCACGCCGTGGTCTTCTCAAGAATCATCGATAGCGCCGTGGTCGTCTCCTGACCTTCACGAGCACGGTAGTTCTACGGGGAGCCACCACTTCCGCCACAGTTCTACGGAGAGCTACCACATCTCCACCCGAGTCGCCCCTCCGGCACGTTGCAGGGGTAGAGATGTGGTTCTCATCTAGCTTCAGCTACTCTGATGGCTACGACTCGGACGCCATCCGAGAAATGACGGGCGTCGCCGTGGCCAGGTCAGCTACGTCTACACCTACGAGCTCACCCGGATTCTCGGTGTTGCCTGGATCGAAGCCACCCGCGTCCCGTAATTTGTGAGAGAATGAGCCGTGGCCTACGGGCGTTGAGTTTCTCACCAGCCAAAAGAACCCTCGGCACTGGACTTTCCCGCGCGTCCTTGCGGGGATGCGGTGCGGCATGGGATTTGGATGTACAACTCGCTGCAGTGCTCTGAATTGCAGGAACGCCAAGTCCGGTCGCTTCTGCACGGACGAGAATTGTACGTTCACGGGGTGCTGTGGTAACTCTCTAAAAGAGAGTACGTCATTGGGCCTTCGCCGGAACGTGGTGGTGACCGGAAGACGTGGGGTGGTTGCTACTCACGCCATTCCTGCTAGCGAAGTAATAGGCCAGTACTTTGGCCACATTCAATTGTTCGGCCCGCCCTGCCGAAACGCGCCCGCTAATGAGGGCTACCGCATGCACCTCTACACGTGGACATCGGGAAACAAGTACGTCGGCATAGACGCATTGGAGGCGGGAGGGATGATGCGCATGGTGAACCACTCCTGCCATCCTGCAGCTCACCTCCATGAGGTGCAGACTGGCAGTGTCCTGACGGTCGTCGCAGTGACGATCCGCGACGTTTACCCGTGGCGAGGAGGTCACGGTGTGGTATGGCAACCCTTTGTGGTTCCTGTGCCGTTGCGGGTGGTGGGGGTGCCAACACCGTGACCTCCAGCATCTCTTCCGGACAACTACGTGGAGTGAAGGGGCCAAGATCGACACTTTGTGCGCAAAGGAGACTCGTACAACTCGTGCGAGAGGGGCGCGGTAAAACCTGCTGAAAGAGTCGTTATGTTGAAGTGTATCCATCTACTTGTAAGAGGTAGAAGCCGTTAATTTGAAATTTGTTGCAATTGTTCATACAAAATTAAAGATAACAATTTGTGGTAACACTGTTCATACAAACTCGAAGTTACAATTTTGTGGTCCACAACATTGAAAAAGAACTTCTCATTTTCTCATTTTGGAAGTCTCCGCGTCGAGAAGAAGTCGAAGGGGTCGCTGCGCCGAGAGACGCCGCCGCGCCGCCAGACGCAGTCACCACATCCACAGCAGAAAAGGAGACGCAGCCGTAGCAGACGCAGCCGCCGCCCCCGCAGAAGGAGACGCGGCCGCAGAAGGAGACGCAGACGCAGAAGGAGACACCGCAGTACCCGCAGAAGGAGACGCCGCCGCAGAAGGAGACGCCGCAGCACCCGCAGAAGGAGACGCAGCCGCAGCATCCGCAGAAGGAGACGCAGCCGCAGCACCCGCAGAAGGAGACGCCGCAGACGCAGACGGAGTAGACATCATGACACGGGTAAGTGGAATTATCTATTGATCTTGTGTTATCAACTGACCTAACATGTTGTACTATGTTAGAGAGGACGCAAAACGGGGTACAGCAACTACAGCCCGGAGGAGCAACTACTTCTCTGTAATCTAGCCGCCAAACACAAGCCGATTGGGAGGAACGAGTGGGAGGATTTGGCGATGGAGTACAACCTCCGACGGCGAAGGAACTGGCATGAACGCGAACATGATTCGCTCAAGCGCAAGTTCAGGGGCCTCTACGGCAAGGTAAACCCCACGGGCGTTAACGGCGACATGCCGCCAAAGATACGCGCAATCCACCTAGCGCATGAAATTCAACACGAGATTGAAAAAAGGGAGGGACCCACACCTCCCACGATGGTGGAGACAACGCGACGGAGAACGCCATCGAGGACATTGTAATGATGAAGGAGGTGAAGGCGGCCCTCAACGTGGGCAGATTCGTGGAAGACGACAAAGAGGAAAAGGACAGCGACGCAGAAGAAGACGAAGATGAAGCGGCTCTGTCTGCAAGCGAGACTGAACAAGACCGAGAAAGAGAGACAGTCTCAAGGAGATGGATTGAGCCAATTGGCCCAGGACATGCAAGGCGATGATGAAGATGAACCCCTCCGCGCGGTGGGCACAATCTTGACAGGCGACGGCGCATTCGACGTGTCCGTAGCGGATGCTGTTTACTCTGACGAGGACATGGTGTATAAAGGATCAACGGAGGTACGAGACTGATCGTGAGGAACAACCCCGCCTCTCTGCTCGACGTGGGTGACCTAAGCCTCGCGGGTGTTAGCGAGGTGCCCGTCAGTCAGGCCAAGCCTGCCCCCATCACTCCTTCTGGTGGACTTAAACGCGAGGACGCCGGAGACCTGACAAGCACCCCCGCGTCGAAGTCCAAGACTACCGGACGACCTAAAGGGGCCAAGAAGGCGTCACCACCAGCCCGCCCGACGTATGCCAGCCCTTCTGGTCGACCCCTAGCACGCGACGCGTTGAGGGCAGCTTCCGATTCCCAAGAAGAGCAAGCCCACAAGAAGAAGAGCACCGTCAGCAACCGTCTAGGTGGGGGGTCTCCGCGTCATGCGGGACGACATGGAAGAGTTGACGGGGAAGGGATCTACCGTGGGGGGCAAGCGCGACTCGGGCGACATTTCCAGCACGGGATCGACCTACACTGCGAACAAGAGAGCCAGAGCCAAGAAAAGGCTCGACCAGCTTCGAAAGGAACTCGGCAAGGCCGAGGACAAGCAGGCGAGCGGTGGAAACGATATGATGAAAGTGCTGCTGATGATGAGGGAGGATGCAGACAGACGACAAGAAACGGAGAACCGCCGGCGCAGAGAAGACCGGGAAGCCAGAGAGAGCGCGCGTCGCGAAGAGGCTGCGGCCGCGGAAGGACGCCGACTGCAAGAGATGGAGGTGGCTCGGGTCATAAGAGAAGAACAAGCGCGCAAGGACGCTGCAGGTGCTGCAGCGTCTCGCCTACGCTATGAAGAGCGACTGAAGAGAGACCGTGCCGAGGCTAGAGAACGCCATGAGCAAATGATGCTCCTGGTAGCTGCTATGCAGCGCCCGCCAAACCCCAACCAGTAAGAACAAGTAGGAACGACACGACAAAGACTTGAATTAGTTTGTACGAAGATAGTTAAAAGCAATTACATGGTATCCTCTTTGCCGTGGAAATGAGTTGTCCTTATCTGACTAATGCCTACCGTGCGTACGCGAAAGTTAGAAAGCCTGGAGAGATTGTCGAGACGCCGTTGTCTCTTAGTGACGTCGTAGAGCAGAGATAGCAGGAGCCGATGGTAGACCTTCTCGGTCTGACCCATGCCCCACTCTGCCGACCGACGGATCCTTTAATTGCCGCCGACATAGCGGTTGCGGTTGCCTTCACCGAAGGCACTAAGCTACCCAAATCCCCTTCCTTGAGAGGCGTCATGATGCGTCCCGTCATGTCCTGCCCACACGGAAATGCGGAGTCTGCAACAACGCCATAACGGCTATCAGGATTAAGAACAGGATTCGTTAGTCGCCTCCTGAAGTCGAGGCTAGTATCCGAGTCGTTCCAGCTACCGGGACAGTTGTGCTTAGCCCACACCAGCAACCCATCGGCGCTGTAGCACAACGTCCCGGTAACGAAGACTCCGTGCAACCAGCCGTTGTAATGGGCATTTTGCACATTTACGTCGGATGGTTGCTGAATCTACAATCGAGAGAGGAACAGGTAAGATAAACGTTAATATAATCTCCATTAGCCAGACTTGAATAGCACGTACCCGATAGTTCTTTCCGTCCAGGAATCCCCAAGTGAACTGGACTAGTGGCTCCCGTCGAGCTACGAGCAGAGCGAGTTGTTTTTGTCTTGTTAGTGACGGCCACGCAATACGGGCCGGTGGGAACTCTTGCAGGGCGGCATTCATGGCCACCTCAGCCTCGTTCAGCACGCGAGCGAGAGTTGATGGCGGAATTCCAAATTCCTTGCAGAGGCTGCCCATCTGCATGGAGCCGACGAAAAAGCCATTAACAGCCCTAAAACCTGGTGGTGGCTTCGTAGCTTGCGCGGTCTACCTCCCCGAGGTTGATACCGCGGGATGTGATAGTACTGCGAGAAGCGGGCTAAAAGCTCATTGAAAGCCTCTCTACAATGCATCATATCTGTGATTAGGAACCCACACAGCTAAATATAATATAAGAGAACCTTACCTATGCAGACTTGTCGTAGCTAGGAAGTTTTTGTCGGATCCCCGCTCGAAGGTGTCCATCAAGTCCGCCCTGGACGGGTCCTTCAAGCAGTCCCTCGTCACGTAGTGGCGCATGCGGACGCTGAGTCGCCACTCCTCCCGCAATATCTCCTCGTTTACGCGACGGCGTAGCCGCTTGAGGGCTAATTGGTCTTTCCGGCTTCTGCGAGCGGCCTCGTGCATGACGAGAAGCAATGACGCGGGGTCCATGGTCGTTCGCGAGGGAGGATCTCTTGTGTTGCGAAGTAAGGGGTCTGAGCCCCAAAGGTCGCCTTGAAGCTTCCATGTTTTGTCCAGCTTTAAAATGTCGCACCTAGCAACGCATAATTAAATCAAATAAACGTAAGTTCAACGTGACACTTGCGAAGGGTCGCAGGTCGTGCTTTATACCGGTTTTGGATGGCCAGTTTCGACCCCTCGGGATCTCCGGAAAATTAAACTTGTCAAACGGGTCATAAAAAGTCATTAAAAAACCTCGACCAAAAATCTGGCATGCAACTGCAGTCACCTCTCAGACAGCATGCCCCGTCGTTTCCGGTGATATCGTTTAGCATATTTTGAGCGATCACAGGTGAACATCCACCTCCACAAATTTGTGTGTGCGACTAATGGGTCTGAATGTAGGGCGGGTTGTTTCAACAGAGGGTTTTCCCAACGCTGCGAGGTTATGGAAGGCACCCAGTACACGATTTCTTAAACGTGACGTCCGCGGATTTTTGGCGATAAATACTACCCTTACAAATTCCAAGTTTATTTTTGTCCTAGCACTCGGTCCGTTGGACAAAATGTGTTATGTACGCCATATCAAACAACTTTGGTCCTTTTCCTAGGACAAATTTCACTGGGGTTAAGTGTGAAATGGGTGTTGTGCGAAGGCGAATGGATGGATGAGCATTTCACAGCTGCAAATGAAATGCCTTGGTCACAGTGAGACCCTGCAGCAGCGATTTCCAATACAAACGAGGTCATTGGGGGTAAGAGAGTCCATGCACATGTTAATCCTCGGGCTCGAAGGCCCGGTCGGGGGCGATGACGCGCGAAGCGCTGAGTCCCCGCGAGCTGGTCGGAGAGTCCGGCCCCGGGTGTGGCGTGGCGGGTAGAAGCGAGCGTGACCGCAGCGGTGGTGGTTGCTGTTGTGGTCTGTGGGTCACGCCGCGCAAAAGAGCGAATGGACTCCTTTTCTAAACTAACTACCCGGACGGTACCAATTCTACCCGGGTTTGGGTACCGATTGCGGCCGTCTATATTACACCTGCAAAATCGACCCTTGTTCAGACGTAAAACAGACCTGTACGAAAGCAGGCGTTGCTCTTATTAGCCGAGTCAGTCCTAAATCTTTATTCAATATGCGCCTTTTCAAAATAATAATATTCGGGGATGTAGGCTTTTTAGCGGGTGACCCTTTACAACGGACTGGACAAGAGAGCACCGGCGGGTAAGACGCTTTGCGAAGTGGGCTCACCGCGCTCTTCTAACCCAAACGATGAACATTCTGATGCAATAGGTTGCTGCGAGCTCAAGTCAACAACGTCCCTGCGTCACGGAGGAGCAGCCAACTCTGGCTTTGAGCAGGAAACACCGCCAGCTTTCGTACGTATGAGGCGGCATGCTGCCGGTTTTATTTAGTATTAACCTTTGTTTTGTGTGACCTATTCGATGTCTTTGATGTGCAGGAGCTAGTATTATGCTTTGCCAGCAAAATGTCGTCAGTTTTAGACGTCTAAAACAGGCATCTCCATATTACTAAAACCGACCTTTACAATCTCGCGAGAAATCTAAATTAGACGTTCAAGGTCGTAATTAGCAACCCAGCCACGTATTAAACTGTCATTCACCAACCAATCGCCTGGACGACATCCAGTCCTCTTGCAAGCAGTCGCCAACCTTCCAGTGATTCCTAATAATATATGTTGGTTTCCATATATGCCATATTATGGTGCGCCATTATGTATCTCCTGCATTTGAGATTTACCTACCATAATTGATTGTTGGAGGCTTTTGAAACGCATAATATATTCAAGTTTTTTCTGACGACTTGTACCCAATCATGAGAGCGAAAAACTAATATTGACCAATACAATCATCGTAAACTCTAAAATTCGCACCACCAGCCATCTTCGCCATCAACCACCACAGCGGGCTACAACAGCGCCACCAGCTTTCATTTCCACATTGCATTAAGATGCTAGACTTCCTACTTTCTCCTGAGAAACCGAAGGCTACATCTTTCACGAACAAGCAGTTGTGCGCCATTTTCTTCAAACCTATACTGGACATCAACGATGAGCCCACTGGGTATCACCGGTGCCGTTGCGGAGTTCATCGCAAGCAAGACACCATGCGGGGGACGACAAACCTGATGACCCACATCACAAGCCAGCATCCCGACTTCGAGAACGTAGCCGCCGGCTTTCAAGGCGGGAACAACGGTACTGTGATCAGCTATGTCGACAAGAAGAGTGCCAACCTCTTTGGGTGGGTCGAGTGGATTGTAGATGCCAATCTCCCACTCAACTTCTGCGAGAACCCCACGGCGCGCCGCTACACGAAGCTCGATCCTATCTGTGACGACACGCTCGTCAAGTACGTCGACGCTGTCGTGTGTGAGGTCCGACGCGAGCTCAGTGACTTTTACCAGGCAAATTCGGTATCATATTCGACGGGTGGACGTTCAAGTCTGAACGGACACGACGGAAAGACGGAGAACGTGCTGCTAGCGATGGCGCCGCTGCTGGACCAAGACGCTGACGAGGACCCCATCACACGGCAGATGTCCACATCGACTTCCTGAAGTGCGTCCCAAGACCGTGAAACGGGCTGAAGACGCAGTGTTGTTCCTTGTGGGGGACAACTGTGCTGTGAACGGGAGTATGGCTGCCAAGATGGGGGTACCTTTGGTAGGGTGTGCGAGCCACCGTCTCAATTTGGCTCTGGCGCGCTATTTGGACGACTACTCGGACATCCTGGACAAGATCATGACCTTGATGAAGGCGTTGAGAAAGCTCAATAACGCCGCCAAGCTGAGGTACGTACGATTTGTGATTTACGTAAAACTGTGTGTGCCTAATTTTTAGTCTTTGTATTTTGTACCAATTGTGTTTATAGGCAACGTACGGCGTCCTGCGCCAAGCAACGAGGTGGTCATCCACGTACGCCATGATCAAGAGATACTTCAAGATAAAGGAGTTCATCGACACGTCCAACCCCGAGCTGGCGGCGTTGATGCCGACGAAGCTCGAAGAGATGCGCCTCAACACGGCCATGGCAGGGCTGACAGAGTGCGAATCGGTGTCGAAAAAACTTCAAACGGAGGAAGGCTTAACACTATGGGATGCACGAATCCTGTTCGACTCATTCATGCAGCTACACCCCGAAATGGGAAGCTACCTGGCTCCTCGAGCTCCGATTGTGAAGTGCCCACTCTTCGAACAGGCCTGCGTTCAAGTACTGATGGGCGAACGGCTGACGCGGCAGAGCGAAACAGCTCTTTGTATGCTGGAGGAGACTCCACCCAGCGCTGAGTCCCACGGTGCTGGCGCCGACGCGAAGCTGAGCTTTGCTGAGCGAGCTCTCAAGCGTCAGAAGACGGTGATCAGTCAAGCTTCAAGGTATGTTTACCGTACGATTACCCTTTGATATTTTGCCTGACGGTTTCAATTGTGCATGTAGCTATCCGCTTGTTCAGTTCATCCCCCTACGTCGAACGTTGTTGAGAGGCTGTTTAGCAAGGCAAAGGTGGTTTTGTCTCCTCTTCGCCAATCCATGTCGCCTGCGCAGCTCGACGGGTGCTCTTTCTCAAGGTTAACCGCAGGTTTTGGTCGATCAAAACAGTCATGACTTCGTCTAAGCAATAGTCGCGGAGGCTTAATGCATAATGGATTTCTTCCCAGTTCGAATTGCCATAATGTATGTTTCCATCTTCGCTGTTCGGCGCCATTATGTATTGTAGCGACTTCGTTACCCTCCGTATCAATAGTATTCTAGGAATCACTGCAACCTTCCATTCGCCAGCAGCGCCACCACGTAAGCTAAGAATCAATGCCCATTCCCCTATATTGTTCTTAATGATATTATACGCGTGTCAGGTGTTATATTGCCACTAGGACGCGACGAAAAGACAAAACAGGCTCCCTTCACACTCGTACCTATCGCATTGCATTCCTTAGTGAAGCCTATGCTCTGATTGTCTTTTCTACCGTGTTGTTTACCTAACAGCTTGTCGTATATTCTACTATCGACGTGAGCAAGGTGTGGAGAGGATCGCTTCAGTCTCGAGGTATGCTGGACGCAGCGACTAGCTGTGAGAGTTGCATTAGACTCACAACAACTGTGTTGCTTTTTTCTTGTTTTATAATTTGGGAAGCACGCTGTTAACGATTCCGACCAAATACTGATCAAAACTCTTCTTTTGGTGCGCGTGAGGTTTGGATTCTTCGCATTCCGCTTATATTGTGTTAACACTACAATCATCGACTGGACTGGCTTGTGTTGTGTAGAGCAGATAAAACAATAGCCGTTGGCGCGGTGCTGAAATTCAAAGTGTGTAGTTATCTCCGTCGTGACTGACAGCCGGGATGCCACAACGAGTAAGGTTTTGCGCCATGTTTGTATTGGGTTTAGCAATATTAAAATTGAGCATCTGTTCACAATGTTTAGGCTACTGAAATGTCTCGCTCCGCTCCTCGAGTTGTCCGTGTTCCCGATGGTATTGAGCTGCGAGCCATCCTCACTGTTCGACAGGGTGCTATTGATGGTAATCCACGAAATGGTACTACGAAAACCTTCGAGTTCAAAGTGAGCGAGCGATTTAGTGTCCTTCGAGCCAAGATACTTGGCGCTTTAGAGAAAGCACCCTTTACCAAGCTGATTCTCAATGACGACAACATTTACTTTCGCGCCAGCAAGGGCGCGACGCAGCATCGGCTACGAGATTATGACAGAGGAGAATATCGTCGCATTGCCGACCCAGCGGGCGAAGCGCGTTTCGCAAAATGATATAAACAAACATGGAACCCATACATTTTCGGAAACTTGCGGTTTGAATTTTGTGTATACTGTCGAGGTCGCGACGCGCGACCTACCATACACCGCGCGACTGCAGCCCGAATTCGGGACGCAACTACGGCAGTGCATCGATTTCAGGAGGAGAACAACGTATCGCTGGGCCCGATTGCGATGAACCATGTAGTGACGACGCATACCTGCCAGCCGGACGCCACACCGGTCGCTTTGCCGGACGACAACACTTCAAGGCAAGCAATGACGTTAGACGCAGCTCTGGCCGCATCAAACCATGAGGCAACAACTGCAGAAACTGTAAATATTGCGACAATTCGTCTGGTGGTAAACGGAAACTGGACGAGCTTCAAAGTAGACGTAGCTTCGCTACGTGCAGCGCTAGGACTACCAGCCCACGACGTATTTTCTCAGGGTGTTTACCACGGATTTATACCGGTGGACCCACCAGCGGAAGACATGGAGGACGATGATCACCGCGAGGTACTGACTAATCAAGTAGTGTAGGCAAGTAACAAACGAAGTAAACTTGCAGTGCTGCCAAGAACTAAATTTATTCATCTGTTACTCCACATAAGCTGTTGAATGGCTTATCACGAAGCGTGTTGACGTCGTAACCACAGTGACCATAAATTCCAAGTGATCCTTTAGAATTAACGCGACCGACGCACCATTTCATTGACACTTCTGAGACTGCATCATGATAGAGCGGAAACACCAGATTGGCGTTGCGTTAGATCCATTTTTTAGCGCACCGAATCCGGATTAAGCTCTGTTCAATAAGGAGGCAAAAACAGCAGCCTTCTCCACACTGGTGGACAGCTTGCTCCAATTCACTGTAAATATGAATTTTAGCGTTGTATAATATGACAATGGATCTGGGAAGAGGCCATGGATTGAGAAGAGGAATCACGTTTTTGAGAAAACCTCGGTGAAATGATGAGCGCGTGAACGTCCCTTCAGTCGTCTCCCATGCTGCGAAGCCGTGATGGTCGAGCGCAGCAAATATTGATCGGCGCTGGCCTCGCGAAAATTGCAGCTTCACCACGCATTGCGGGCGGACCAGCCGTACCGGTCGGCCTTGACGTATACTTGAACATCTTGCACAACCTCTGAGGGCCAACCCGAGCTACGGGAAGGCTCCGCGTCTTCATCTACCACCCTCTTCTCGAGGAACAGGCTGTACCAGCGGATAATAGTACGGGGATTCGGTCCAAATATGTCACTTGAAGCTAGCAGGGACGCAATACACGTGTAGGAGCGACACAGCGCGCCAACGGAAGTCTGGCGAATATGTAATGTGAATGACTGGCCTGTGTAATTTGTGTAAGGGGGACAAAGTCGGAAATGCACTTTAGACTGTGTAATTCGGGCTTATTACTTCTAAAACTGTGGCTAAACTAGACTTTCAATCAAATAGTTCAGAGCTTCCCGCTGTAGTCAGCGTGCTAACTATCAGATTGTAGTTGCAAATGCGAGCTCTAAACCGAGTTTACAAATGCCAAAACAAATGCAAAGCACAATACATATACGAGGACTGAGCTTTTCATTTGCCCAATATCTCCCTCCACCCGCGCACAGAGCTTGTGTACGTGCTGGGTGGCATGCTGTATGTTATTTGAGGCATGACAGTGTTCTATTTCTGCTGTGACATACCAGGGCTGCGCTATATCTACGAGAACGTGTTGTGCTAACATAAATAATGAGAAATGAATTACAAACCGTTTGACAATTGTATACCTCCTCAAGAGGAACACTTTACCTGGCTGCGCGGTAATGCCTCCCGTGTGATCAAAATTGAGTGCTCGACAAATTTTAGACTCTTCACACCAGGGTGATTTTCATGTAGAAAATATTGTAGCTCTTCCAGATACAAGATGGGATGCCCTTTTACGTACCTTTCCACGCCTTGTAATACCCCTGGTGGCCATCGCGCTGTCTTCTTGGCTGGTTTGTTCTCCTCTATCAAGGAAAAGTCTGTACAACCGGAAGATTGTCCGCGGTTTAGGCCCGAAAATATCACTGACGAAGCCGACATCTAGCTCGTACACGTGCTTGAGCGAAATAGCATGCCACCAAAAGCCCGCTGCGTAGGTCGTGCTGCGAGTAAATAGCTGAAAGTACGAATGGAAGCTGCGCTAGGTGCCAAATCGCTGGATGGGAGATACTGTAGCTCTGAAATGCACAACTGAACTGCATTTCCGATTCTCGAGTCACTAATTCTGATCTGCATTGCTAAAATCGCCTTTATCGTGCTGGTGTGGTGACAAGAAAATAGCGTTTTACTAAAAAGCTTAACTTGTAAAACCGACTTTTCACTTAATCCCGAGTTGTAAAATCGAGATTTATTGCCCCTTTTGCCAAAGCTACTGCAAAGCACAATAAATAGTCATGCCACGACTAATTAGGGTGAACGGTGTAGTGGGTTGGCTACTGCGAATGACTGAGAAGTGACGTACTTTATCGCACGCTCTGCTGTCGTATGGACTGACGCACACGGAGCGAAGTCTATGGGAGACCGCGACCTGATGCAGCGGGAGGGAGAATGCTTCGTAAACTTCCGTGAGTAAATGAGTAAGTAAGCAAGTGAGAGAGTAAGTAAGTCAGTCAGTAAATGAGAGTAAGTACAGGCGTCAGTGAGTAAATAAGCGAGTGACTAAATGAGAAAGAGTAACCGCGTGCCATCGTGTCATGCCGTGCCATAGGGCTAGGAAAGTATTGCATGACAGTTCGGTTAGGACCTACACACTGCCGTACCGCACTAAGTATTGGTCTCGGCCACGCTATCGAAAACGTACGTCCTGTGTTCAATATCTACTGAAACTAGGCAAACCCAACGATATTCTCTTTATCTTAACGATGTCTGTGTCCTGGTATTCGCTATAATGCATTGGGAACTCTATTCCGATTTGAATTTAGTTTCGGAACTAGTGAAGTTCTATTTGGGAATACAAGGCGCTAGGTTCTACAGAAAATCTCCATCTGCACAGCAAGCCGAAAGCAAATGCTATGCTCTTAGCAGTTCGGGCACTACGTTCGATGCACCTAGGCATCAAGCCCATTTGTTGGCAAACACTTGCGGGTTTAGTGCACTTTTACCAGAGTGGTACATGGCACCACCATTTGCCATGGCATTTGAGCGTGCCATGCATGACACTTTCATGGCGCGGCAAACCTAACACTTAGTAGATATCGGCCAATAGAGAACTTAAGAGCACTTTGTACCTTGCAGTTTGTATCCACTTTGTTGCGAACTTTGATATCGGATTAGAGGTTTTTCGCAGTTTCGGAGATTCTGTAAGGTTCGCACTAGAAATCACCACAAAGCGCAAAACACGTTAAGAGCACTGTGTACTTTGTACTTTGCACTCTGTATTTGATTTATTTCAAGAAAAATCTTTTCTTCCAGAGATATAATGCTACGCGATCTTGATGTCGCCGATATCGTGGTGGACGACGTTCCTGCTCTTCGTGAAAGTCGAGCAGCGGGTCTAATGAGCTACCTACTACGACGGTTTTCGCCCACAACAGCGATGGTGCTTGCTCTGCAGTGGCGCGGGAACGATCGCGTTGTTCGACCAGCAGATGCAAGGTTGCTCTTGACGTTGGTTGAGCGACATGGCAAGTTGGGGGCGTGGAGAATGGCTCTAGCGTCTGGCTTCTTCCTGCATCGAGATTTGCCGCTTGTACCCTTGTTTGCCTTCGATTGGAACAAGATGTCGGATTCAGACTGCAGAAACCGTTTTCGATTCGATCATGCAGGAATTAAACAATTGGTAGTTCTTCTTCAGCTTCCAGCCGTTCTGTTCACTCCACATCCTCACGGATACAAGTTTTCGGCAGTGGAAGGTAAGATTTTACGATGATATTGTCTATACGTGTGCTATAGCTAACCAATTTTGTTAGGCATTTGCCTTCTCCTCGACCGGCTAAGCTATCCACGCTCGCTGTTGGATTTAAGACTGCGATATGATCGGTTTCCATCCGCGCTGAGCCGGATGACAACTTACATGATCCACCTTGTGTTTGCGGCAGCCAAATCTCAGATTATCTTTTCAAAAACCACGACACCCGCTCGACTTGACTCCTACGTCGCTGCATTTCGACAACTTGGTGTCCCGGAACAACTTCGTGTTTGGAGTATCATTGACGTAAAAAAAGGTAGCCAATTGCCGGCCGACGCATGACCAACGAGCACAATTTAGTGGTCACAAGAAGATCCACTGTTTGAAATATCAAACGCTTGAAGCTCCTGATGGTATGTATTATGCTATTTGCACTGATATTTGTCTAGTTTTAGCACGAATATCTGAGGTTTGATTGTTCACTGCTACAGATGCGCCGATGGACGTCGTGGTGACGGCTATATTTTACGAGCATCCAACCTCTTGCCATTTCTGAATGGAAATCGCGACATCATGCGGCATCGTAACGTTGTCTTCGGCGATTCTGCGTATCCGAACAACAACGTCATGGTGACAATGTTTCGCGGACGAAACTTGCCCGCGTGGGCATCAGCGTTCAACAAACGAATGGCGAAGGTTCGCGTAAACGTTGAGTGGGGATACGCTCAAGTCACCCAAAACTTTGCTTTGTCGATTGGGACAGACAACTTCGCGTTGAATCTATGCCAATCGAGGCGATATGGCTTTTGGCGGTGTTTTTACCAACTGCTTGACGTGCCACTGGGGGCGGAACCAGATTTCGGACTACTTTCGATGCTTTCCACCAACGCTGGAAGAAGTATTTAGTAAGTAAACACCGTTGCGCCCTGGTGGACGCGCGAATAGGTTGCTAAGTGTCTTGGGACGTACATGAACCCAGTAGACCGCGTCTGAAGAGCCTACCAAGACCAAGAAGCGTCCGAGTCTCCTCTCGTAAGTCACCATCTGCCATCTTAACGTTAAATATCAACTACCTGTATAACATTATGCAAATCTGCTGAATCGATAATGACATCGAAGGTAGTGAGAACTAGTAACCTCAAAACTAAATATGATGCAGTGAGGACGATTTGATTTGGTTGAAATCAACATTTCTTGATTGAGCAGCACCGGCGAGCAAGACAGGCACAAGTCCCCTAAACACCATCTGGTTTGCCGTATGGTTTGGTAATTGATCCAATGACTGCGTCGGGTTTTGGCTGATCACCGACTAACCCTACTTGAGCCCTTTCCCCAAACTTTTGAGTGCTCGGAGCGCATTGATTGCGAGAGGTATATCTCAAAAAGTAGGCCGAATTCGGCAAATCTGACCCCAAAATCAGAATCTACGCCGAAAACTACCCCTTATATCTAACTATCGTATATGGAAAGTTATCATCTTCTAGGGGTAAAATGCTCGTCAAGTTTGGCATCAACTATTATGGCCGGTACAATAACGATGGCGATGTTGAAGGTAGATGAGTACCTTGTTTGTGTATTGGCGTTCGTTCTAATTTGCTTTTTCTGTATGGTGTTTTAGATGCACCACTCGACGAAGATGACAGCCAAGCGCAACAACAAGGAGGCCGCACCAAGCGCCAACGTAGAAATCCACGTCATCAGCAAATCATCGAAAGGATGCTGGAGGAAGAATTGGAAACTACATCAGAGCTGGAAGCAAGACGCTTCTCACTAGATGAACGACGCTTCCAGGCCGATATTGAATTACAGAAGCAACGTTTAGAGTTGCAGCAAGAAGATCTTCAACTATCCCGTGAAGAGCGACGCCAAACGCTGCAGCTAGACGTGCAGAAAATGGAGATGGAGCAAACAAAATTCCAAAAGGAAATGCGTGCCAGGACCAGCGAAAGCGAGAGACGCAATACGGAATTCGAAAGGAACTACGAGTTGAAGTTCAAGAAGCTTGAGTTGTTGCTGAAGCGCAGTCAGAAGTAGGATACTTGATATTCAGAGGGCTATTAGTGAAATCTAATCGACGGTAACGTTGACATCAGCAGTCTCTCAGGGCGAGGAAGTATTTGTAGGCGCTCACGATCATGCTCCTCGCATCTTCACTCTACTTCCTGCCCTTAGACATTCTGCAGTTGGCTTCACGCCAAACGAACTATGCAATGCGTTCGAGGAAGCCTTGCGGTCATTTTGCGGGTCAGCTGAAGAGTCTACGGCTAATATTATCCGAGCTACAACGGAAACCATGCACACGTTAGAATTCCTGGCATCAACTATTATGACCAGTACAATACTTAAGCGCTGCTGTCGTCCACCTATCTCGGTTACGCAGTCGCCGATCATGCTGCGAGCAACGTTTTCGCGATGACGAAGGCCAGCTTGGCGCAGAGCTTCCTCACGTTTGCGTTTATCTGCTGTTGCTTCGGCGTGGTCAACGAAATCGCGTCGCTCTTCAACTATCAGATCTAGTTTTTCACGAATACGTTCCTATGCAGCAAGATTCGACTTAGTACACTATCGCTTGATACGTTAAATCAAAACCGTACCTCAATGAGAGATCGATCATACTCACGACCGGTTTCAGCATCCAACGCGTTTTCCAGCGGCTCATGACTATCCAGCATGTCGTCAACCCATTTTTTCATTGTCCGAGGGTTTGCTGTAAGCCCCCAAACCGTCTTCAGGTATTCGACGGATTTATTCAGGCGTTTTCCGTTCGCTCCATATGGAGCAGTGTGGACTTGCTCGAGTAGTACAGACAACGACGGTGAAACTCGCCCCCCACAAAAACTCGACCCCCTGCAGTCCAATGTTCAACTCAAGTATAAAAGAAAATTGACATTTTATTGATTTTAGCCAATAATCGCGATCTTTAACATTGCTGGACAGCACGCCATGCTAGTACCAAACCAAACTTTCCCGCCATTGTTGCATTCGCTAAACGATGGAAGCCCCTCGTCGGCAGAATCACTACACCGTCAAGTCCTTAAAATAATCACATACGCTTTTCAATCTTCCAGTGGTGTGTCAGTTGGTATTAGTTTTGTACAACATTTATTTTTCCGGTAGTGTGAGCATGTTTAGTTTTGGCCAATGGCAGCTGAGACCGCAAAAGGGGTCGAGTTTTTTTGTCTTTATGACCTTTCTACAGAATGGGGGTCGAGTTTCACCGTCGTTGTCTGTAGCTGTCTAAAACAGCCTCTTGAGCGTCTTAATTTGTGAGCCAATTTTTAATTGGCTTGAGTTGAAGAGATTGATTTAGTTGCTGCTGGGAATTCAGTGGCGATTCCAGAGCGTCTTGTGCTGAATAATGCTCTGTTTCACGATCGTGTTCTTCTTCACTAACAGAAGTGGCATGTGGCGACGCGTTACTGAGCTCGTGGCGATTTGCCGAAGGTAATTCAGTGCTGGAGACAGCGGCCCCACTTGGTTGGGATGCCAAGGCACCCGGCGGATCGCGCAGGTGAGTGGGTCGGCGAAAGGGAGGAGGAGAATCGTCATCGTCATCTGACGACCAGTGCTTCGCGAGTAATTCCACCATCGATTGACGTGTAGGTGCAGGATCCTCCTGATGAGCTCCAACGAGCGCGTTCGTGTTGCGTGCCTTCTTCTTTGTCGTTTTCGGCTTAGCTGTGCTGGCTTTTGCTTGCCTTTACTTCGAGGAGGCTCCTTGTTCTTGCTTGTCGGAGGTTGCTTATCATCACGCTGCTTGCCGCTCGTAGCCCGGCGCTGCTTGCTAGTGCCAGGCTTCCGCTGGCTGTTGGTGGTTGGCGTCGTGGCCTGCATTGTCATCCAGCCGACAGTGTTCTTGACGTGCTCAGCGATCTCCGCGCGGTGATGGTGTCTCGCTTGTACCTGCTTTGGCTGGGTGCAAGGTTGCCGACAAAGTGCCAGCAAACCTCGGGTTTCCGCAACACGGATTCAAACAATGAAGTGAGGTTTGCACTGCAAAATTGTCCACTAAGTTCGCATTTTCCTTAAGTGCGAAATTTGGCTGCAAAGTGACTACAGAGTGCAAGGTGCAAAGTGTTCTTAAGTTCCCTAATAGCTGTCGACGTGGCATGCATACGGTAAGAACACGGTCTTAGTGTATGTGTAATGAGAGTGGTCTACCCTAACTGTGTGATACGAAACAAGAACGCAAGAGCATGATAAATAACGCAGAAGCGGAGCGAGAACCTCCGTTTGGTCCTGGGGCAAGCACACGCGAAACAAAACAAACAAGTGTGTGTGCGCATGTAAGTCTCGAGTCACGTCTAAACAGAAGCATGAAAAGACATGCCTCCGCCCGGGATTGAACCGGGGACCTTCTGTTTACAAGACAGATGCTCTACCACTGAGCCACACAGGCGTCGATTTATGTTGTCTACACCAATTTTGACAGATACAAAAGAAATATATACTAACCACAAACAAAAACAAACCGGCAGGGACAAAAATCAGCATGCACATCACAGACCCCGCCTACGTTTTCAAGTAGCGCTCTAACTGCAAATACATAAATCGTGCCTACGTCTACCCGCCTGGAACAACACGCCGACAGCGTCACCACCCACTTCAAAACAAAACGGTCAAGCACCAAGTGCAATCGGCACGGATGTAGAACATCAAAATATTATCAGCTACAGGTTGCATTGCTACTGTTCAATGGCCCTTCCTTCAGCAAATAAAACAAATGCTTCGAAAAAACATACGTTTTAAAAATACGCGACGCGGGACTCGAACCCGCAACCCCCAGATTCGAAGTCTGATACGCTATCCATTGCGCCAGCCGCGCTTATCTAATTTCAATACTAAGTTAAAAATTCGCTACCAAAATGGCATCAAGCTTGCAATCGGGGGCCCCCTTGAACCCAAAAGACCTACTCCTCAGGCCCTGGTTTCTCCGTCGGTGTCTGGGTCTAGGGATATCGGGAAACGTTTTGACCCCATGAGGGTGGTGGGGGTGGGAATAAATGGCTCGTCGGTGAATAAAATGCTGGCCAATCAAAACGTTTTCCGATATCCCTAGACCCAGACACCGACGGAGAAACCAGGGCCTGAGGAGTAGGTCTTTTGGGTTCAAGGGGGCCCCGATTGCAAGCTTGATGCCATTTTGGTAGCGAATTTTTAACTTAGTATTGAAATTAGATAAGCGCGGCTGGCGCAATGGATAGCGTATCAGACTTCGAATCTGGGGGTTGCGGGTTCGAGTCCCGCGTCGCGTATTTTTAAAACGTATGTTTTTTCGAAGCATTTGTTTTATTTGCTGAAGGAAGGGCCATTGAACAGTAGCAATGCAACCTGTAGCTGATAATATTTTGATGTTCTACATCCGTGCCGATTGCACTTGGTGCTTGACCGTTTTGTTTTGAAGTGGGTGGTGACGCTGTCGGCGTGTTGTTCCAGGCGGGTAGACGTAGGCACGATTTATGTATTTGCAGTTAGAGCGCTACTTGAAAACGTAGGCGGGGTCTGTGATGTGCATGCTGATTTTTGTCCCTGCCGGTTTGTTTTTGTTTGTGGTTGGTATATATTTCTTTGTACCTGTCAAAATTGGTGTAGACAACATAAATCGACGCCTGTGTGGCTCAGTGGTAGAGCATCTGTCTTGTAAACAGAAGGTCCCCGGTTCAATCCCGGGCGGAGGCATGTCTTTTCATGCTTCTGTTTAGACGTGACTCGAGACTTACATGCGCACACACACTTGTTTGTTTTGTTTCGCGTGTGCTTGCCCCAGGACCAAACGGAGGTTCTCGCTCCGCTTCTGCGTTATTTATCATGCTCTTGCGTTCTTGTTTCGTATCACACAGTTAGGGTAGACCACTCTCATTACACATACACTAAGACTGTGTTCTTACCGTATGCATGCCACGTCGACAGCTATTGGACGATTTCTACTAAGTGTTAGGTTTGCCGCGCCATGAAAGTGTCATGCATGGCACGCTCAAATGCCATGGCAAATGGTGGTGCCATGTACCACTCTGGTAAAAGTGCACTAAACCCGCAAGTGTTTGCCAACAAATGGGCTTGATGCCTAGGTGCATCGAACGTAGTGC
This sequence comes from Phytophthora syringae, assembly GCA_012656105.1. Classification (NCBI taxonomy): domain Eukaryota; phylum Oomycota; class Peronosporomycetes; order Peronosporales; family Peronosporaceae; genus Phytophthora; species Phytophthora syringae. The sequence goes on from JAAKBD010000438.1 coordinate 61,412, forward strand.
CCGAACTGCTAAGAGCATAGCATTTGCTTTCGGCTTGCTGTGCAGATGGAGATTTCTGTAGAACCTAGCGCCTTGTATTCCCAAATAGAACTTCACTAGTTCCGAAACTAAATTCAAATCGGAATAGAGTTCCCAATGCATTATAGCGAATACCAGGACACAGACATCGTTAAGATAAAGAGAATATCGTTGGGTTTGCCTAGTTTCAGTAGATATTGAACACAGGACGTACGTTTTCGATAGCGTGGCCGAGACCAATACTTAGTGCGGTACGGCAGTGTGTAGGTCCTAACCGAACTGTCATGCAATACTTTCCTAGCCCTATGGCACGGCATGACACGATGGCACGCGGTTACTCTTTCTCATTTAGTCACTCGCTTATTTACTCACTGACGCCTGTACTTACTCTCATTTACTGACTGACTTACTTACTCTCTCACTTGCTTACTTACTCATTTACTCACGGAAGTTTACGAAGCATTCTCCCTCCCGCTGCATCAGGTCGCGGTCTCCCATAGACTTCGCTCCGTGTGCGTCAGTCCATACGACAGCAGAGCGTGCGATAAAGTACGTCACTTCTCAGTCATTCGCAGTAGCCAACCCACTACACCGTTCACCCTAATTAGTCGTGGCATGACTATTTATTGTGCTTTGCAGTAGCTTTGGCAAAAGGGGCAATAAATCTCGATTTTACAACTCGGGATTAAGTGAAAAGTCGGTTTTACAAGTTAAGCTTTTTAGTAAAACGCTATTTTCTTGTCACCACACCAGCACGATAAAGGCGATTTTAGCAATGCAGATCAGAATTAGTGACTCGAGAATCGGAAATGCAGTTCAGTTGTGCATTTCAGAGCTACAGTATCTCCCATCCAGCGATTTGGCACCTAGCGCAGCTTCCATTCGTACTTTCAGCTATTTACTCGCAGCACGACCTACGCAGCGGGCTTTTGGTGGCATGCTATTTCGCTCAAGCACGTGTACGAGCTAGATGTCGGCTTCGTCAGTGATATTTTCGGGCCTAAACCGCGGACAATCTTCCGGTTGTACAGACTTTTCCTTGATAGAGGAGAACAAACCAGCCAAGAAGACAGCGCGATGGCCACCAGGGGTATTACAAGGCGTGGAAAGGTACGTAAAGGGCATCCCATCTTGTATCTGGAAGAGCTACAATATTTTCTACATGAAAATCACCCTGGTGTGAAGAGTCTAAAATTTGTCGAGCACTCAATTTTGATCACACGGGAGGCATTACCGCGCAGCCAGGTAAAGTGTTCCTCTTGAGGAGGTATACAATTGTCAAACGGTTTGTAATTCATTTCTCATTATTTATGTTAGCACAACACGTTCTCGTAGATATAGCGCAGCCCTGGTATGTCACAGCAGAAATAGAACACTGTCATGCCTCAAATAACATACAGCATGCCACCCAGCACGTACACAAGCTCTGTGCGCGGGTGGAGGGAGATATTGGGCAAATGAAAAGCTCAGTCCTCGTATATGTATTGTGCTTTGCATTTGTTTTGGCATTTGTAAACTCGGTTTAGAGCTCGCATTTGCAACTACAATCTGATAGTTAGCACGCTGACTACAGCGGGAAGCTCTGAACTATTTGATTGAAAGTCTAGTTTAGCCACAGTTTTAGAAGTAAAAAGCCCGAATTACACAGTCTAAAGTGCATTTCCGACTTTGTCCCCCTTACACAAATTACACAGGCCAGTCATTCACATTACATATTCGCCAGACTTCCGTTGGCGCGCTGTGTCGCTCCTACACGTGTATTGCGTCCCTGCTAGCTTCAAGTGACATATTTGGACCGAATCCCCGTACTATTATCCGCTGGTACAGCCTGTTCCTCGAGAAGAGGGTGGTAGATGAAGACGCGGAGCCTTCCCGTAGCTCGGGTTGGCCCTCAGAGGTTGTGCAAGATGTTCAAGTATACGTCAAGGCCGACCGGTACGGCTGGTCCGCCCGCAATGCGTGGTGAAGCTGCAATTTTCGCGAGGCCAGCGCCGATCAATATTTGCTGCGCTCGACCATCACGGCTTCGCAGCATGGGAGACGACTGAAGGGACGTTCACGCGCTCATCATTTCACCGAGGTTTTCTCAAAAACGTGATTCCTCTTCTCAATCCATGGCCTCTTCCCAGATCCATTGTCATATTATACAACGCTAAAATTCATATTTACAGTGAATTGGAGCAAGCTGTCCACCAGTGTGGAGAAGGCTGCTGTTTTTGCCTCCTTATTGAACAGAGCTTAATCCGGATTCGGTGCGCTAAAAAATGGATCTAACGCAACGCCAATCTGGTGTTTCCGCTCTATCATGATGCAGTCTCAGAAGTGGCAATGAAATGGTGCGTCGGTCGCGTCAATTCTAAAGGATCACTTGGAATTTATGGTCACTGTGGTTACGACGTCAACACGCTTCGTGATAAGAGCATCCCCACCGGTGCTGCTATCCAGCTGCCAAATGCCAAATCTGGCAGAAATTTAGCTTTTGACACCCGCACCGGTACTGCCAAATGCCAAACAAATATAGCATCAGCCCTTCCAGTGCTATTCCGGCTGCCAAATTTGGCACTCAAAATGGCTTTTGCCAAATAGAGCTCATAGATTAAGTAAGGTAAATTCAAGTCAATGTGCGCCGAGCAATTAATCCAAGTGAGGCCACGCTTTACATGTTATGTATAGACTAGCTAGAAGCTAGCCAGGCTCTGCTACGGGCCAGTGCTGCTGCTGCAGAAGTCAAATATGACGTCCTACTGGATTTCGCGGGGCGTCTCCAGGTAGCGACCGTCCATGCAAACGCGTAAATCGTCCCATGGCGGCATTGCGCTGACCAGCGCCACAAAAGCAGACTACATCTCCTTCCTCTGGCCGATCCAGTACCATTAAGTTGTAATTGGGAATAGCTGCACCGGTGTAAAAGTTAAGCGGATGGATGCCAAAGCCAAAAAAACACGTGGTTTACATGCCAAATTTAGGATAGCTTTAGCTCCACCGGTGGGGATGCTCTAAGCCATTCAACAGCTTATGTGGAGTAGCAGATGAATAAATTTAGTTCTTGGGGGCATTCAACAGCTTATGTGGAGTAGCAGATGAATAAATTTATTTCTTGACAGCGGATTTATAATCAGTAACATTTGAGCTTTGTATATCTAGAAATTATGTAAAAACACAATTGGAACGCCGAATTAATCCGTGTAGGGCTGTCCGTACAACGTGTACCCCATTGCGTTACGCTCGCTGGTTATCCAATTGGGGTACGCTTCGTCCGCTGGTTACTCACGTGGGGTACGCTACGTTCGCTGGTTACTCACGGGGTTTAACCCTTTAATGGTACGTTGCGTTCGCTATTATAGTACAGTAGTGCAGTTGTGGGGAGCCTTAACATGTGTCATCTTGATAAGGAAGGTTACTGCGGTTGTAAAAACGACTAAACCACATCCCATCCAGCTACACAAAAGTGCGTCGACGGCGTGAAGATTATCTTCGCTAATGCAGCAGGATGTCCTGGGCTTGCAGTTTACCGACTTTTTTAGTTATTATGGGTCTTTAGTTGTAATGGGTAACCAATCGGAGACCGCCATTTCTACAGGTCACGTGGTAGCGGGAAACTTTTGTTATGATGGGTCGAAGTTGCGGGTTTATCTTACAGTTATGTTACGGCTCTCAGAAGTCGAAAGATGCCGAATTTCGACCAGAAGGGGAGCCATGGGCCTGAATGGAAGCCACTCAACTAATGCCACACCGCTGTGTCGAGCTATAAGTAGGTGGGGTATTAATTGCGGGGAGGCGTTGTCCTTGGTGGGCTTCTCCTTCTTCATAATAGCACTGGAAAAGCGGAAAACGAGTAGCAACTAAACCGCATGTGGTCCAGGCAGCGCGAAGTGCCCACGGAGGCCTTTAAAATAGCTATTAATGGTGACAAGATGTCGGCGTGATGATTTTGACTCGTAGTACTGCGAAATAACTTAACCGAGTGGTAAATTGGCCACATAGTCACGTAATTTACAAGGTAAATTACGAGATGGTACAAATTGCTGAACATTTACAAGGCAAATTACGAAAGGCTCGAAAGTGTTGAACATGACCCGTCTGCCAAGGGAGGTCTTTACCCCAAAAGTTGCATGCCCATAATAACTAAAAAAAGTCGGTATTGCTTCCATAAAAAAACGGAGATGGTTTCAAGAAGGAGGTCTTGCCATGGCGATAAACTTTTGCGTCCTGGTCTAAAGTATAAATACACTTGGAGAGCGATTGCTTCTACTGCCGGTTGGGTCTCCAATTTTCAAGAACGCCTCACGCAGACCAAGCTCCCCAGACAACACACTCTATCGCCATGGTGCAACGATTCGCCGACCCGTCCGCGTCTGGCAACAACAACAAACTCATCTCCGATCGCTCCTCCACGCGCCAGTGCAAGCCACCGGGTGGTCAATCGACGATGGGTTCTCTAATTTTCGGTGGTGGTGGTGACAGCAACGACCAACCGTCCTAACTTCGCGCTTGGTTCACGATTATTCCGCCCAAGCACGTGTTTACGGTGTTGCCGTAGAGCCTTGTCGCAGGGGGAAATCTATGGAGCTCGAGCCTAGGGAACTCGAGGTACCAAAAACTCAAAATGGGTACAACTGGAATTGCTCAAAACCAAAAATGGATGGCACGTGTTGCTGCACCCAAGTGGAAAAAATGTGACGAGGCAATTGTACCCAACCGACGCCCAACTACGATTACAGTGACCAAGTGAGACCAACATGAGCCCAAAACCACCACGAACGACCCCCAAGTGAAAAGATTCGGACCTTAATACTATACGTATAGCCGGAAGCTGGGGCACCCGTCGAGCAAAGATGTGCATGAGAATCTCGTGCTTTGCAGTCCATGTTCGCCGATTGTTCCTTGCACTCACCGGTCATCGCCCAGTTGTGCATCTAAGAGCGTAAATGCAAGATAAAGAAGTCGAACAGAGAAGAAAATATGTATTTGTTTCACAGCTTCAGAAACTGCTTCTCGAAACAGCTAGTCGACTTTACATGCACATACGAAGGTAGCGGTAACGCATGCACTGCAACAACCGCCTGTCGACGAGCCCAAGCGGCTCAGCGCCGCAGAATATCTCGAACGCTAGCAACACGTAGATGCCGCAGTTGTAGTTATCCATTTGGATCCCGAGTCCCGAGTCGTAGATGCGTGAGCGAAAGCCCTTTTGAGCACGTGCTGGTAAAAGCACCATCATCGTTTGTGCCACAGCGCGCAACCCGGTGATGTATGAAGAGGCACTCGAATCGTAGATGATGACCTCGCCCTTGGTGAGGTCCATCATGATTGAACACCAATGGTTCCCGTTGCAGTTCACTGGAATCAGGACCTTTTCGGTGGTCAGCCCCGCCAACCCTCTTTGAATCTCGTTTTTGGGGGCACTGACATGTCCGTCGACTGCAACACCCAGCATTGTCGGGTCTATCACTGCAATACCGCTCTCCGATCCGAACCGTTTTGTCAGCAAGTCCATCATTGCGTCGTCGCTTATCAATTGCCTTGTGGTCCAATCCAACACTTTTGTCTGCGAAACATAAGAGGTAATAGTAAGTTAGGGAACTGGGAAATGGTTCAGAAGAGATGCATCGAGACCATACCTGTGCTGTGAGAATTGGGATGTCTTTCAGCTTTCCAGGTAACGCTGGATCTTCTTCGACGAAAAAGCTCGGATTTCCGTTGCGGGTGAAATCAATCTGTACAATCCAAATTAGCGCCATCTGGATATTGCGTAAAGCTCGAACAGCACGGTGCCACTTTTTCATCAGTGCGATGACTGAGTTTGGGAAAACGCCAAGCCCTACTATGTCGAGTGCGATATCCATTTCTTGAACACCGGGGTGCTTCTTTTGGAAGGCGGACACCTTTGCAGCGCACTTGCCAATCAAATCTTTCGGAAGCATTCTTGATATCTCGCAGAGAGTTAGAATCGGTTTACCTGTAGGCAGCTTTCCGATCTGGTAGGCGGTGGGTGGCTTCGGTTTCTTCTGAAAGACGAACAGCTTGAACTGGAGCAAAAGTTCCTGGGACGAGTCGAAGGTTGGAGAGCCAGCCATAATTTGCTCAACTGGAAGGAGGTTCAATTGTCTCTCGTGCATCTCAATATCTTCTCGAACCAACGCGATACCCAGGTTTCGTTTGGCTTTGACTGCTTTGGGTTTCGCCTTGGGACGCCCACGCGCTTTTGGTGGGCTCTGCAACTCAAAGTCATCGTGTGCGTCACTAAGAACAACACTGCGCTGCAAATCTTGTCTCGGCAGCTGCGGGCTTGTGCGGCGATCCGTTGCTACCGAAGTCCCAGCACTCAACCCCTCTCCATCACCCAACTGGGCGTCAGTAGTGCCCAACTCAGGATCATTCATCCCCCACGCGTAACCAACTCAGCCTCACTCGTACCCAACTGTTCGCCATCGCCCAACTGGGACCTTTGCACTTCCAATGTGGATACCTCGACAGCCGAGACAAATGGGCTGGATTCAGTTGCTAGCTGCGTAGTACGCACTGAAGTCGATGGCGACTCATCTTCATGTACATTGTCACGTACATCTCTTGTGCTTTCCTAGCTTAGCAACGCGTCGTTCCCCGCTGCAACGTCCTCACAGTCGGTCTCTTGCTCGGGCACACGTGAAATAGCCGCAAACTGTCCGTGTCTGAAGAGATCGGCCACTTTGTGAAGAGCCTTCATGGCCGTCTTGTACTCCAGCATTCCAAGACCGCTCATGTGTTCGCTGATTGTGGTCGCCACGCTACTGGCTTCTCGGAATTTGCGGTTGGAGTCCCAAACAGTGTTGGACACTGAATCTTGAAGAACGGTAGACACACTAAATGATTCATCGCTATACTCCTCCATATCCGTGCTCGTTCTCATAGACGTGAGCAGCCATCGCGGATTCAGCAACTGGGTAGGAATGATGTTCTCGTAGGAGAGTGCTTTGCGAAGAAAGAATACATGCCGACAAGGCAATAGACGTGAGCTCATGAACAGGCACGAACAAATCCAGTCCCGCTTGTTGACGGAATATTCTGCCCGGGGCTCATCCAGAGCGTCTTCATCGTCAGAATCGTACCGAATCAAAATCATGTCAGGAACAGGCTCGTAGAAAGTGTACTTCGCTCGGGAAATAGCAAACTCGTACTGCTTGTAGATGAGTTCACATGCGTGCTCTCCAACCAGGTTCGCCAGAAACTGCATTTCACGATCGTACTTGGGATTGTGGACGACGGCAAGTTTGTGCACCGCATTCAGGAACTTCTGCTCCTCCATTGACTGGTACCACATAATCGATGCAATGCACTCGTCAACCCCCATGAAGGAGTTAACGAGATCCTTCAATTGCTTCCAGGATGATTCAATTCTATTGTTGGTGTTGTTGCCAAGCGTGACAGCGTTCTGGCGCTCAAAAGCGCACCACATGGGGCGGCACTTATCCCAGTTCTTCACAAAGTACGCCTCGAAAGGATGAGCAGGTGCGTCGCCATCAGCACCAGCCGCCACGTCGTCTGCCACACCCAACTCATTGACTTCCGATCCCAACTGACCACCATCCACACCCAACTGACCACCATCCACACCCAATCCAGCACCCAACCGAGAACTTGACAGGTTCGACGAACTTGTGCCCACGGCAATTACATGCCGCATGTACGCGCGGTACTTGTCGTATTCACGCTCAGTCTTAGCGTACACGAGTAAGTTCACGATGCTTTGAAGCTGCTGTTTCTGCCATGTCGTACAACCATAGTCTGTACGCGCAATTTCTTCTCGGAGATACTTCAGGACATGGAACTGGCAGAGCAGAACGATGGCGTCAGGAAACACCTCCTTCAGCACAGACATTTCGGTAAAGTCTTTGTCGATGATGATGCACTTGATACGCGACCAAGCGGGATTGTTCCGCTTGAATTCCTCCAGTGCCGTCATTAGCGTAAGCCGACGCTCATTTTGTACGACCGCGTGCTGGACGAACTGGCTTTTGCCAAAAGCGTCGTGAGCCACTAGCGAAAAGACTTTGTACTTGGACGCGTTTGTGCCATGAGTCGCATCGATCATCAACACTTCGGGAAATCTGTCGAACAGCTGACGCATGTGCTTGGTCTGCAGTGTAATGCACGTGGCGATAGTCTACCACGAAACAACACCAGGAAAGTCAATACCACAGCAAACTGCACGGGTAGATTCATAGTGATAAAATCATACCTTTTTCCCAAACGTGTCCACGAATATGCGACCGATGTTCCCAGGCTCCGCAGCGAACTCCATCATCCACTGCTTCAGCCTTTTACCGCTGGTTTGCGCTGTATCTGACCGCTTCATCAGGCTCCTGACGAGGTTGTGCACGTCGCGGTTGGTAGGATTGCAAGTCGAGTTTTCGTGGATGTACTTCATGATGTTCTTCTTCTTAGCCCCCGCCTTTCGGAGCTGATCCACAGTTTGAACGACCTCAGACTCGAGAGCAAGTCTGTTCTGGGGATATTGGTCAAATGTGCGCTTGGTCAAGGGATGGTTGTGCTCCAAGCGCGCAGAGGTAATCTTCAGGGCAAACTTGGGGCCGTCGGTATCCACGACTTGGACACACGCATTGACCTGCCAAACATATTCGTACATGGCAAAATGAGTACTCACAATATCAGCAATTACACCCAACTGGTCCCAATTTATACCAACTAGACCCAACTGGATCCAACGGACACGAACAGAGAACAACTGACACACCTGGACTTCACACTCCAACGATCGCGACTGCTGTCGCTTTCTCTTTCCTTGCCTCGCGACTTGTATTTGCCAGCGTGTGTACAGACGAAGGTCTTCGCGTAGTAGACCCAGTCGTCTGGCACGAATGGTGCCTTGGAACCCGACGACCGTATCTTCTTGTTTCTCTCGGCCACCTTGTTATTGGTGCGCACACGAAAGCTCTGCACACATCAAAGCAGCAAAATCTGTCAGAATGAGCTTCAGCAAAAGCCGAAGCGACTGGCTCTTGGTTTACCTGGTATGTGGCCTGTTCGTAGCCTGTGATGTACTCGTGAAGCTCTTCCCAAGAGTCGAACTGCGTCTTCTGGAACGCAGGTGCCACTGCAACGGGTCCCTGGTCACCATCGTCCTCGAGGGAAGCACAACTTGGCTTGGAAGGATGGCTTGATCGTCGCTGCTTCGACTGGGATGGGTGGCTGCTTGCACGACTTGAGGTTTCGTCTGACGAATCCACCCACTCCTCATCGGATCCGTCGCTGCCCGTGTCGATGCGTGGCGCCCTCACGACCGTCTTCACGCGCAGATCGCGCGCCATGAGCTTTGCGTCCCGATCCCCCTCGTTGCGAAATGAGTCGGGGAGAACTTGTATACTGCTATGTCGTGTATACGTGCCGAACGGATACGCGAGTGTGGTTAGGGGAAAATAGGGACGCGAACGGACGACGCTCACTTGGGTGCAGCAACCACTATCAAAATGGATATAGGCATGAGCAGATCAATAATTGGTGTTGCATGAGGCTTGGTGTCCCCCAGTTTTGCAAGACTGGTCTAAGTGCTTGAGATTGCTACTGCATTGCATTTCCTTAACAGTACCTCCAAATAACAACGTTACACGAAGGGGTGGGCACCACCAGTACCAAACATGAGGCAATGATCAAATGGACACCAAATTTCGTTTATATGATCAGATTGACAACAACAAAAATATGAGCGCTACAAAGCCACAAGAACTGCTATATCCGTTGTGCTACGCCGTCGGACACAGTTCCACACAAACCCCATACAATTAACCGCCGCTCTGAGGGTTCTCTGCCACACGAACTCTACCTAACGGACATATTGTGAACAACTGTGCCACACCAACTAAGCCTAGCGGACATATCTCGGATCCACACTGCACAGCAAAATGGGAGACATCACGGAAGCCACTTGGACTGCCGCTCTGCACGACGTCGAGCAGAAGACACGAAGCGTGCGAAGCGCTGCGGCATTTCATGGGACTACGACGTCTTCACTCCGGCGGCGCTTAAAGGGAATTGTCTCCGTTCGGGACAATAGAAGGGGTCCAAGCAGCTATCTAACCAGGAAAGACGAGGAGGAAGTTTGCAGGCTTGCTCTGCACCAAGTAAATCAATTTCAGGGAGGTTATCTCTTTTCGACATTCGAAGGCTAGTACGCCAAGCTGCTCTCCACAACGCTGACAAAAGATACCCAACGACTTTCCAAATCAAAAATGGCTCCGCCGATTTGTCCAGCGTAATCCAGAATTGGATCCAGAACAAGTTCGGCGTCCACGCGCGGTGACGGTCCCTCACCAGCAGACTGAGTCACTTGAACTCAAAGGACAGCAACTCGGAGTGGAGACCGACCGCTGCTCGAAGGTAATTCAACCGTTGAGTGTGACGGACGCCGATCAGCCACCTGTTGGGGTTAGGGTAACTCGGTCCCTAAATGGCATCGAGACGTGTATTTCACGCAGACACTACACCTTTGCTACTGCTTTTTACTGCACTTGCTCTAACTGGTTGACATCAGTGAATACTAGTCTATAAGGTTGGTCAACTCACAAAATTCGGAACTCGTTCCGATGTTGATGAAAAGCTGTGTTTCTCCCCATTTAGGCTATTTTTGTAAAGTTGTTAGTTGGAGGTACTGTTAAAAGGCAGGTGGATTATGTGTTTTCTTTCAAAGTTGCTGTTTTTAGTGTGTACAACCGAAATCGTTCAGTGGTCGAGTTCATGAACCTAGAAACATTGCTAAATCTGTGTAGACAAAGACCATTTTTAAAATTAATGCTCGTCGTCATGTTTGGAGTTGTCGTTACTGGCAGAGCGTTGTATCGTATGCCATTCGTAACTTAAAAAATATTGGTAGCTCTGAGTGTTATCTGCAATTTTTGTTATTAATATAGCATTTGTAAGGATGCATGTGTTCATGGAAACAGGTTACAACGATAGAGGCTTTGTGTGCACTTAAAATCGCATGTTATGATATACACTTGAAAATTCCAACCATTGGCTGTCATTTCGAATGGCGCACCTCCACGACGACCCCACTAAGGAACCCCGAAGAACTATTAGTGTGACGCTCTTGAGGAGCGTCAAAGTTCCACCGCATGCTATAGTTGTCGCGTTGCCCGCCGACATGGCATAAAACCTTCCATTGAAGGCTAACCTACCCAAATTATGGCAAGCTGATAGCTCAAACAGAGGACGCGTTCTGCCTCGCTCGACCCAACCGCGAGCGTTTTGTAGGGTGGATTCTTAACCCCCCACGCCCAAACGTTGTATCTAGCAACATGAAACATGTTGTATGTAAAAGACATCCAACATGTTTGAAAAGGGATTGGCTCGAAAAACTGCTAAAGTTTAGTGAAATCAAGTATAAGCAAATCTTGAGCATAACAAGACGACCTTCCCATACACAGGGCTGGGCATATTTTGGTACAGAGACGACCCGTGGAAATTTGACTCAGTCCACCCCCTTCCGAAATCAGTGGCTGGTGGTCATTTGGAAACACGCCGGACGGAAGAGAAGCGAAGGAGATGCCGTCGAGAACAGAGTCTCTCTGGGGCCAAGATATATATTGGAGTCTCTGGAGTGGAAGACGGCACTTGAGACAACCATAATGCTGAGGGAGCACGAAGCGTACTTCGCCGGGGAGAGGGACCACGATGGCGAGGACATCGACGGCGCTGGCACGGTGGATAATGCGCAGGCGAAGAAGAAGGCAGGTGGTGCCAACAAGAAGAAGACACGCACGGTAACAAGAACGCCGGGTGCTGCTGAAGCAGAGCCATCGATGGCTCCATCCCAACACAGTAAGAGCTCGTTTCAAGCTGGATTATACAGCATGAACTAACTGATGACGTTGTTTCATACAGCAGCGTGCAACATGCGCCGCCTACTCGCCCGTTTCGACTTCCACCTCCAACGTGAATGGATGCGTCGTATCTGAAGACACATAAGCGACTCATCTCGCAGCAACGACGGGCGGTGACAGATAGACCGTGGCTGGGTCCGATAAAAATGCACCGGAGCGGCGGCGAACGATCACATCGGTGCATGATGAATTCATCTCGCCAGACGAATACGACGATTCGGACGAAGACGCGGACTAAGAAGAGGACGAAGACGATTTCGACGACGAAGAGGAGCTGGAGCAAGAAGTGATCAAGACGACGAAGGCACAGGCGAAACCCAAGCGAAAGGCGAAGGCAAAGAAACCCCGCAAACCAACCGCCGCGCAGCTTGCCAAGGAGGCTAAAGAGGTTCGACGTGCTGCTGCGGAACAGCGCTGTATTGCGTCTGCAGCAGCTGAGGTTGATGGTGCTGCGGAGCGTGCACGTTCGCTGAAGCAGGTTGAAGTGGCCAAGAAGAAGAAGAAACGCACGGACACAGTGGCGATGAACACAGCCGAAGTCCCGACATCGACGGCATCGCCCCCTACAAGGTACGGATTCGCTTTAAGTTACTCTCTACAACATGAACTAACTGATCATGCTGTCTGTCATACAGCACTGTACAACATGATGAACATCCTACAAGTCCAGCGCATGATGATACAACTTCTGCCAACGTGGCCAGGTACAACATGTTATACAACATCGCGTCATCCTACATCTTGAACTTACCATACCGTATAATACTTCTAGTATCCGACAACATCTAGTATCCGACAACCCGTTTTCAACCAATAGAATGCGTCAAAAGGCAACAGGTGTCAATTCGCTGTTGAGCACTTCTAGCATCCGACAATCCTAGCTTTGCCTAGGTTAGGACTCGGTCCTATGTCGCGCACACGATATCGGGCACGCAAAATACCCGAAGCGCGCCCAGGTAGAAAACGCGGCGAAAATGACAAAGGGAAACACCGCCACATGTTCATGCGCAGCTCGGAGACGTACTCCATGAGACTGGCAGCAATTAATTACTACCGTGATCACCGCAACATGGACGCGACACTCGCTAAGTTTTTTCCAGGGATTGAGGGTACTTTACAAGATACCAAGCGTAAGTCAATCTATTTGTGGGAGAAGAAGCGAGCTAGGATTGAAGCGGCGTGCGAAACAACGAAGGGGGCCAGATGAAATGCGCCAGAGATTTAGGGACGGCGACGATGCTGTCAGCAGAAGCTGAAAGTGAAATTGTCCAGTGAATTGACGATCTGCGTGGCGAAGGCGCCCCAGTGTCGGCTTTCATGCTCCGTTCGAAAGCTCAAGACGTAGAAGCGGCGGAAGGGCTGTCGAGCGACAACTTCAAAGCTTCATGGAGATTTCGGAAGGGATTTTTGCGTCGTCACTTGCTGTCACTTCGGTGTCATACGCGCCAAGGCCAAAAACCTCTATCTGACAGTAATGCGGCACAGCTGCAGTTCCGCGAAAAAGTTCTAGAGAACATGGAGTCGATCACGTTTACAACGCTGACCAGACAGCTGTATTCTTTGAGTACTTGCCAAAACAAACAATTTCGGGGCGAGGAGCAAAAACGGTGTGGGTCCGATGTGCCGGAAAGGAGAAAGAGCGCGTTACCGTAATGCTGCTTGGCGACTCACGTGGTACGCGCCACACTCCGTTTGTAATTGCAAAGTCGAAGCCATCCCGTATGGAAGATATGGCTGCTGAGAACAAAGAATTTCGCCACGGATTTGGAATTCACGTGTGGAAGGAGGTGACGAAGAGACGTTGTTGAGAACGCCGTGGATGGCGTGTTTAAGGTCCTTGAATGCGATGAGTCTGCATAATAGAACATCTACCGAATATGCTTTCATGTTCCACCGTGATCTTGTATTGAAGTCGCAGCAGTCCTTGGCGAAGCGGTTGTCGCCTAAGCCTCACTCCTTGGTGCCCGTGTAGCGGTACGCACCACCAACCTTCGTCGCGGTCGTGCTCGGCTGCGACGTGTACACGTTACTGATACTATCGGACTCCACACTGTCATGTCAGCAAATCACGAGCCGTACTCGCCGGTACCAGAGCTGGTGTCTGTGGCACTAGCCGTCTAGTTGTTGACGTGGGCCTCGCCACTGATAAACTTCAAGTCGTTCGAACACTGAGCGCCACAGTATCCGGTACCGTACTCGGCATCAGCAGCGTCATCCGAGAAGCGGTTCATGCCACCGTCGACGTCCATATCCACGACGTTCGGAGTTCCGTGCAAGCAACAGTCCAAGTTGGATGCCCCCATGGCGAACGTGAACTCCTGGTTCAGCAGCGTGTACGCTTTGCACGTGTCGTCCGATTCCATGACGTACACCCGTGACCCGATGTTGGTACAGCACGAACCTTCCGTTACGAGTTTCAGGGACAGACTGTCCGTGACCGCTGTGATGCCGTACTTTCCGGTGTAGTCGGCACCGTCCAGAGCGCAGTTGGTCGCGCACGTCTCGGGGTCGGGGCAGATTGTGGTGTCCCACTCGTTCCAGGTGTAGCAGTTTGTGGGCGCCCCGACCTCGTACAGTCAGCGCCAGTCGGCGTTTAGCGCGATGAGCGTGTCGTCGACCGTGCATCCGACCTTGATGCACGTTTGGGTCGTGACGGTGGGGTGGGTCTCGGTCGTGTATCCGGCCTTGATCCACGTTGGGTCGTGAAGGTGGGGTGGGTCTCGGCCGTGCATCCGGCCTTGATGCACGTTGGTCGTGAAGGTGGGGTGGGTCTCGGCGGTGTTGCCACCAGCCTGTTGTGCATAGGTGGTGATGGCAGCCACCAAAGCCGTCGCTGCTAGTGCCACCGCTCGGAGCCTGTATTCTTGACGTCTTGAAACCGGAGCAGTTTGATGAGCTTCACTAAATGAAACTTGGGCTGGTGAGGCTTCGTCTCGTCCTGCACGCGCATCAGGAGCAGCTGCTGGGGGTGCTGCGCGGCCGTTCGCACCAGGAACGGGTGCATCTTCTCGTCTGCACACAATCAGCTCTTAACTGTAATGTGGTGTACATTAATTTGCAAAAATATTGACTTGGGAGTCAACCCTACACCTTGGCGTTGATGAGGTGTCGGATGCTAGAAGTATTATACGGTACGCCCATTTTGTACACCGTTCACCCTAATTAATCGTGGCATGACTATTTACCGTGTACGCCTAGAATCCCGATCTACCTTGTTTTGAATTGTGTGTTTCTTGAAACCGATAAGTCAATACTCAAAATAAAATATACCAAGCAAATCTGCTCGCCGAGATCTACCAGAATCCGGTCTATTTTATCGATTTCAGGTCGAAGTGACAATATTTATCAAAACCTGTGGGATGACTATCAAGGGTGCACGACTATTTAGGTCACACGACTAATTAGGGTGAACGGTGTACCGGTATATACCAGCTGGAAACCGGTTGCAAGCCGAACTCAGGGGACTTTTTAGGGTCGTTCCGAACCGGGATCGCGATCCGAAGGGTAGGACTTAACCCTATGCGATCCCGGCGATCTAATCCGTCACACGACCCGAAACTCAGGTCGTTGAGATCGCAAGGGGTTACTCTGGGTTACAATCGGAAATAAGTGGATTGAGATGGGCCAATCAGAGGCCTAGTTTTGGGATCGCGATCCGAACGATCCCGGTTCGGAACGGCCCTTAAATGTCGTCGTCATTTTTGTACCGGTTGGCAATCGGTTGCTAGACGGCGCCATTTTCGTACTGGTTTACTTTAAGTATACCAGCTTGCAGCCTTTAGTGCCAGTAGAAGATGACCCGCAGTGACCTTGTAGCAACAAAGCATGCTGCGCAGATGCTGCGGCTGCGAAGCAGACGCAGGAGACGCGCCCTGAGCTCACTTGGACGTCGGTGGGTATCGTAGAGTTGTTTTAAATATACTCCAGGAGTATTTGAGTTAATTAAGCATCAGATGCTATACAAATACTGTATATTTCCTATCGCAGCCTTCGTGTCGTCCCTGCAGGTTTGATTCTGTTTGTGGCATGTGTGTTGGTGAGCGATTTGTTTCTGTTTTTAGCACTGATTCTCGCCACGAAACGACACGGTACCTCTGAACTTTTGAAGGCAACTAATTCTGCACTTTGCTATAAATGCACCAAATTTGCACGTAGACGTCTCTAATTGCATGGTAAACACATCTAGCAGCATTGCAGATCATGTCTAGTCGTCTTAATGCAATATCAGGCTGTCTAAGCTTGCTGTATTTGATGTCCGCTCGCCACCCAGGGGTAAAATAGGTCTAGCATTAGACTTGGGTGCCTAAACGTTAGCATAGCTATCACCTAGCAATTAGAGAGGTCCAGGGTCAATTTTATGGAGGTCACTAGCATGTGTTCAGCGTCCATAACCTTGTTTTACATCTATTTCGGCGCGTTGTTGTGTGAATGCAAGCCTTGAGTAACCATGCGGTTAGGGTGCATTTTATCTCGATGTATCGCATGGGAGGCCAGGAATTAGCAAGGCATCGAGGATGCCGATTCCTTGCTCACCAAGAAGACAGGCACACGGATATTCACCG
This sequence comes from Phytophthora syringae, assembly GCA_012656105.1. Classification (NCBI taxonomy): domain Eukaryota; phylum Oomycota; class Peronosporomycetes; order Peronosporales; family Peronosporaceae; genus Phytophthora; species Phytophthora syringae. The sequence continues at coordinate 77,868 of JAAKBD010000438.1, forward strand.
TATTGCTATGAAACGTGGCCACTTTATACGCTGCACCATAAGCTCCATATGTGCAAAATATTAACCTCATTAGACAAAGTGCTATTTAGTTAAGCTATCATGGTCAGAGGAATTAGCTGTTTTGTGGCGCCTCGTGGCGAGAATTAGTGTTAAGTTGTACAAAGATTATAATTGATGAAGAGAATGTGGAAACGTCGCCTGTGTGGCTCAGTGGTAGAGCATCTGTCTTGTAAACAGAAGGTCCCCGGTTCAATCCCGGGCGGAGGCATGCTTCTTTACACTCTGTTTAGACGTGACTCTTGAGTCAAGGGTCTTGACACTCATGCGCACGCAGAATTGTTGCTTTTGTTTCGCGTGTGCTTGCCCCAGGACGTAACCGACGTTGTCGCCCCGCTTCTGCGTTATTTATCATGCTCTTGCGTTCTTGTTACGTATCACGCAGTTAGTAGACCACCCTCATCACACACTAACTCATTTTGTCACTCACTCATTTACATACTTACTCACGGATATTTACCGTGGCTTCCAAGCGCTCTTCATCGTTCCTCACGACATCGAACTCTTCTACGTCGCCAATATCAATCAGAATGTTGTGGAGAATAGCAGCAACACAGATCACCCGGGCATTCGTCTTGTGAGTGCGACGGTCGGTCACCCCATGGAGCACCTTGAACCGAGCCTTCACCTTGCCAAACACGCATTCGACCAGAATCCGTTTGGCTGATAAGTGATAGTTGTAGCTACAAAGTAACAGCATCATGAGATATTAACCCCAACAAGTTGAACAAGCTGTCACATGCCTGTCACTCACCAACGCTGCTTTCGCGTCAAACGCTTTCTGCTCCGCTCATCATACGGCACCATCATGAACGGCCAGATCTTGAACCCAGAGTCGCCAAACCAATTGATTCCTGGTGGGCATAGGTAGCGAGCTCGAGCCCCTAGAACCTCTGACTGGCTCCACATCGACTGGTCGGAATTGCTACCACTAAAGACGCTAATGTAGCGGAATTTGTTGCGGTGGTCAATAGCTGCCAAGCAGTTGTACGCCGGTTTACCGCTCTTGTCGTAGAATCCCTGCCATGTTGCATCAAACAGCTCGTCAATAAAAGTCACATTGAAAGACAAAGCAATTTATTTACATGCATTCGTACCAGGTATTCGTTTGGGCGTCGCGTTCGAATAAGAGTGCCGTCGAAAATGCACGCAACGTCTGGAAACTCGCCTCCTCCTCGACTGGAGAATCCCTCAACCATTTCGTCTCAGCAGTCGTAGGTGGAAAAAATATGACGTCGTCCATCATTTCGTACAGGAGTTCCTCAAGCTTTTGGATGTATCGGAGCGCAGCTGTCCTTGACATTCCAAGCTGGTTTGCTGCCCCACCGATGCCGTCTCCGTCTTGGCCGCATCCATTGCCATAGTATGTGAGTAACGCAGCAAGTCCGTCGTCCAAGGTGTACTGTGTGTTGTTTCCTGGGAGCCCATACTTTCGATAGAATAGTGGCTCCAGAAATGCCTGGAGCTTGTCAAAAGACTCTGGTGAGCAGCGAACAGTTTGTCGATAGGCTCGCAAAGAGCGATGGGCCTTCAAGCGAGGGAAAAGTCGGACCTGACGACAACAACTTCCCCGGGAGGCCGTCTGAGAGATCTGCCATCAACTTGGCTCAGGGCAACCACCACCATCATCAACAAAAAGAACAGCAACAGCAGCTCCTCATCTTCATTTTCGTCTTCAGACAGGTGATCAGTGTAGAAGGTATTGAGCAGCGTATAATCCTCGGTTGCTGTCCAGCCAACAAACGTCAGCACTTCACAGATATATGCGATCATCATTTGAGTCTCACCGTTCTCGAGTTCTTGAAGGCCATGGCCGGTCTCCTGTGAGTCATCGGCTGCCGCCATGTCAATGTCATCGCCCGTATCCATGTTGGCGTCGAAGTCGCCAGCCGAGGCCTCGGCGTCGCCGCTCGAAGCCATCATCCAGGAGTGTGCGGATCAGACCTCCCAAAATAAATTAGCCCCACGAGAAAAAATTGGTTCGCCACCAATTTCTTTCTGATAACTTATAAATAGAGAAAACGCTGAGTCGGTTTTCTTCGCGCAACATTCCAAAAGAAATCAGCGCAACATTCCAAAAAGAAATCAGCGCAAAAACAAGTGTTTTTCTATTTGGACATCCCTCTTATAATACGGTTCTCTCGAAAGTTAATTGTGTGACACCCACACGCACAGAACCCACACACGGAGCATATGTGACCGGCCGCGGTCAACGCGCGCCGATATCTCGCGGGTGGGGTCAGGTGGGGAGCTGAGTTTTCGCTTGAAGCTTCACTAAGGTACTGTCTCGAAACTGTAAGTTTGCGCAGCACAGAGCTGATATTAACCCCCAGCACTCAAGGTGGTATATTACAACGTCGCCGTTTGCACCTTTTCATAAGATGTTGTTAAAAACAACATCTTAACGGCTGCACATTTGTAGTTTTTACTCGTTTACACGCGGTTAGGTCATTTAGTGCGAAATGATCTGCGACCAGGTGCACGAGAAAATCCATTTTCTACCGGGTTTTTATGGGTGGCTGTCGCGTCAGTGTGCGTTTGGAATCATTTTCGGAAAGCACCGGGACGGAGTATGGCGCGTAGCGGAAAGAGCGCCGCGTACATTGCGGCGCTGCAGCGGCGGGGTGAAGATGAAGAGGAGGAGTCCGGGGAGGAGGAAGCAGACGAAGAGAAGGAGAAGCAGAAGGGGGACGACCGTTGTCTGCTTGAGACGATGTAGCCAAGAAAGCAGCAGCGGTTGCTCGCGCGGCCTCAGCCGCTACGAAGAAGAAGATAGCGTTGGTAAAGGACAGCTTGCGGCTAGAGAAGGATAAGGAGAGGGAAATAACGACGACGAAGAGGAAACGAGCAGTGAAGACCGGAACCCGCGCAAAAAGATGAAGCGAACGACGAGCCGCATATTGCAGCGAAAAAGGAAAGTGCTGAAGACGAGAGCGAGTTATCAGAGTGCGAGTGGTTGTTTTTAATAATAAGATGGGGTGTATTGTGTTACTGATTCCTTGCGTCCTCGAACTCTAATACCCATTCCTGCTGGGCGTCTGTATCCCCATAGGTCTCTGCTCGCTCACTCCGACTCTCAGCTCTCCATCCCCTACAGTTCCCCCGTCTCCCCACACTCTACTGCTCCGCTGTAACCTCCATGCCTCTTGTTTCCTTCCATCGACACATATCCCCGATCATGAGCTCCGCCATATTTTCAGGCATCCCGCTCCCTGTTCCGTCAACCTCTGTCTAGACCTTGCTGCCCCCGTGATCCATTGCCCAATTGGCCAGCCAGTCGACCACTTTGTTGTGCCGCCTGTACTGGTACGACCAGCTTACCACTTCGCACACATCTGCCAGCCTGCGTGACACCCGGTACCAGTGCTGCAGACGTCGTGATTTGGGCGGCCACCGGTCTCGCATCATTCCTATAATCAGCGCGCTGTCGCCAACCACGTGCATCTTGTTCCAGCCTTGCTCCACAGCCTTGGCCAGCAGTCGCTGGAGGCCGATGAACTCGGCCACATTATTAGTTGTAGTCGTCCTGCCTAGTGCAGTCGCCGCTGCCCACCGAATCTGATCGCCGTGCTGACCTCCGCCCAGTTGCACGACCCAGCTGCCGCTACCCCCAGGTCTGAGGTTGCACCTGGAACCGCCGTCAAACATTCCGACGTGTATCGGTGTGGATACCGTCACTGGGCAATCCCAATGTCGTTCCTCTCCCCATCGCCTCACCACTGCGTTGATAATCAGCAGTCTCTGATGCAACTGCTGTGTAAGCGGGTATGCGCTCAGTCTGTGCCTGACAAATGCGTCCTTCACCTTGCTGTGACAGCTGTGCACTAACTCCGTGACCGTCAATTGTTTCAGACCAGTCTTGTGTTTTCTGTCGACTTTCCATCTCCACAGGGCCGTAAGCACAACCGCGCATCCGAGCGCCCACAGCTCACATGCTGTCTCGTGTACCAATTCCCACTGCTCCACGTTAGCCTGTGTAGCCCAGTCGAAAAGCCACCTGGTCAAAAGAAAAGCGAATATCTCCTCCATCGCTGTTTTTATTCCCTCGTGTCCACCTCGTACCAGTCCATCCAGACAACCCCATTGTTGCCCATACATTCTCCAGTGAGACTGCGCTCCAGGACACGCCCACACTAGGTGTACCGTTCCGGTGCTCACACTTGCTCTGCATTCTGGTTCTGCACATTGAAAACGCAGGTCATCACCCGCCCATAGCCGCAATCGACCACGTTTGAGTCGATAGACATTTTTACGGAGTTGTCCCCTCGATCTTCTGAACTCTCCCCACTTCACTGTGTCTATTGCTCTCGCGATCGTCTCATTCCGTTCTCCCCACTTCCGCTATATCTCCGCAATCGCACCCAGTGCTTTGCGGTCACGTCGCTCGTTAATGTCTTTCTTGTACTTCTGCCTCACCTGCCTCCATCGCCGATGACCGGCCCATAGTACCCGCATCCGGCATAATTCAGGGTGCGGGACCACCCACACCTTTGTGACGTCTGCCCGAAGGATTGCCGCCGCAGAATTCTCCACCTCAAAACCCGCTTCGTGTCTATCCACTGCCGTCCTCGTCGATGCCCACGAGTGCACAAATTCGTGCTCATTCACTTCGAAAACATGATGCACATCGTCCACAGGATGGTGAACACTGACCACGTGCTGCCCCTGCAAGTGCCCATTACCTCCGGATAATTGGCGATAAGGTTAACGCATCTTTCCGCAAAAACACCTGCTTCCCGACCCCACTTACACAGTGTGCCATCCACCGGGTGGAAGGTCACACTGCCATCATATACATGAGTCATGGTCAGTAGGTCCGTGAGTCGCTTTCGTCGCGGCTGTTGGACTACTCGTCTAAACTGCCCCCACTTCATGTCCGTACCCTGATCATACCAGAGCCAGAGAAGCCCAAGTTGAATGTGGCCCAACTCCGACGTCAGACATTCGCCAAACATCTTCCGTCGCTGAGCTCAAGCTTGTCGGAGCACCTCCTGTAGCTCACCTTGGCATGTAATCTGCAAGCCTTGTCGCGTCCACCTCTGTCCCAAACCATATCGCTGCCTCACTTTTTCTCTGATCCGTTTCGCTCCTGCTCTGGAGCTCTGCCGTGTTCGTTCTTCCCCGGGCATCCAGTGCTCAACCCACGGGGGCCCCGTGCTCCACGGCACTCCGTGAGTTGGTTCTTAGGCTTGAAGCCATTGAAGAGCAGTTCAGCTCCGTCACCCCCATTCGCTTTGTAGTATTGTGCCGACTCGCTGTGCGGTCCAATCTTACACGAGTCCCCAATCTGCAATCATGCTTGCACTCATGGCCAGCAACTCGGATTCCAAGTTCGGGATCCCGATACCCCCGTCCTTCGGTTTCTACTCGGCTTGTGCCTGCTGCACCCAGCCGGAAAAAGTCACTGCCGTATCCGTGAAGATGGCATTCCAGACAAAGTTCCGCAGGCTCCTGTCTGCCGTTGCTACCATTTTCGCGTTGGGCCACGCATGTCGCGCGACAAACATCAGCTTGGGCACTATAACCGCAGCCGCTATTTTCGCACGTTATTCCGCCGTTTTCGTCTTGACCTCAGCCAACGCTAATCGAACTTTCAGTGCTCCCAGTGCCTTATTCCAGGCCACCAACAGGGTGTCACCCGTACCGGCAATATGACCCAAGTACCGTATTGTTTCCACTTCCACTACTGTCTCTTCCGTGTGCGTTCCTCTCCGTTGTCTGGCTACCCCCAGGTTGACCGCCGCACTTGTCGCCACGTTCAGTCTAAGTCCCGAGACGTCCGAGAACCAACGGACCACCTGGATGGCCGCTATTTGCATTTCTCGATCCGCAATATAGATTGCCGAATCATCAGGATACCCCGCGATTTGAAGCGGAGCCTCTGTGTCCGTGTAGTACAGTTTAATTCCCTGAATCATCTCGGATCCTAAAGCAGGTCCATTGCCAATATGAAGAGGAGTGGCACCAGCGGACAGCCTTGCCGAATTCCTCGGGTGGCGTTCACCGGGTTCGATAGGCTGCCGTTGGCCATGAACCTCACCGTAGTGCCCGTGTGCAATACCTTCACTAACCTACAGAAGTTAGGAGGGAACCCTTTGAGCCGCAACACCTCCAGTAGATAGTCCCTATCCAGCGAATCATACGCTTTTGCAAAATCAAGCAGCAGCACTTGAGCATGAGTTAGTCGCCCTTCCCTCAGCCGACACACCGCTTTAGCCGCCTCATAGAGATCAATAGCCGCATGTATCGTTCTGCCCGGCACAAAGCCGAATTGCGTGCTGTGCACTAGTCTCGTAATGTGCTTACGCACCCTCCACGCTAGAACCCGCGTGAGGAATTTATAATCACTATTCAGTAGTGCAATTGGCCGATAGTTGTTCGGGTCCGCCTTGTTGCCGCCCTTACTAATACTGAAGATGTGGGCTTCGAGAAAAGTGTCCGGTGAAATGCCAGCTTCCAGACAGTCATTGTAGTGTTTACAGAGGTCGACAGCATCGAGGACGCTTTTTTACCCTACCATAATATTATATTTTCTGAACCGCCGCATCGAGCTCTTTCGATTGGTGAGCGTGGCAACATATTCTATCGAGCGTTTTCAGAAACCCGCCGTAAAGACAGCACCTATGAACATCGCACCGAATAAGGAGATGAAAGAAATATGTTTGCAGATTGTTAGCCAATAACATGTGGAATAAACAAGAAATTTCCGGTTCAAAGTTCAGGTTAAAGTAAAAGTGTCTGCGTATTTAATCTTGATTTTCGTATGGATCCTTGATAATTTGATACTTTCTGATGATAGGAAGTTTCAAATCGTTTCTTCTTGAGGAAAACATCTACTTTAAAAAGCCAACCCAAATGAGGGCAATATGTCCATGCTCAACTTGCTATACTTAAGTACTTGACTCCACGAGCTGTATTGGCTAATTGAAGTTAATATGTAGACTGTAAATCAGTGAAGTCTGCTAGGCACAATTCGTGTTGTATCGACAGCTGCAGAGCAAATGTCACCTTTCGAGGCGTCTATGCAACAAAAATACTCCGATTTGCGAGGCAAAGAAACAATCCCCCTTGTAATCCGATATATTAATAGCAATTAAAATGGAGAGGATATTAGAACTGATAGGTCAAGTAGGCTGATGCTATAGGCTAAAATACGAGAACAGATGCGACACAAATAAAATAATTATGTAGCTTTGAGGGTTTTGCGTTATGAGCTAATGGTTTTACCACATAGCCGACCAAATGACATTTCTTTCCAGCCTGAAAACAGCAAATCAAACAGACAAAAATTGACGCCACAATACGGAAACGCGCCCTCGATGCTGTCGACCTCTGTTAGTCAGAATAAGCACGACCTCCTCGATATGATCTTTGTACCAGTCATTGGCGAGATCATCTGGCCGCAGGCCTTACCCCTCTTACAAATTTGGACTGCTGCGTGCACTTCCTCTTCAGGGATAGGAGCGTCCAAATCTCCCACATCCACGTGCGCACACTTTGTCGACTTTTGTCGCACATATTCCGGTATAGACGGTTTGTCCTTTGCTACCCCGTTGAAGACTGCTTCCCACGATTCCGCCAAAATGTCGGCTTTGTCATGTCTGGAAGTTCGTGAGCCCTCTATCTTACTGGTCAGGTCTGGTATAGTATTGTCCCCAAATTTGGTACAGATTCGACAAAAGAAATGTCTGGTGAAAGCCTTTGAGCTCCAGGCAACGTTAGCCACCAAAATTCTCCGTTTATGCGTCCGTCGTGCTTGTTGCACGCTTTGCACCTGATCCAACAACCGTTTTCTCCTCTCCGCTTCTCGTACATCCGAGTATGTGCATTCTCTAGTTTCCGCTTTATTCTCCGTATACGTTGCCGATATCCAGTCATTGTCCTTGTTCTTGCCACCTTTTTCAAGGCAGTCATCTCCTTTTTATCTGCAGCTTAAAGTTATCTCATTTGAACATCGTCTCCTGCTGCGTCAGTGATGACACATCTCGACCGAGCTCACTAAGTCGACTGCTGGTCAAACTAGAGGTCGCCGTCGCCACGTAGGCTGGTGGAGGGTAATTTTTGGTCTCTTCTCCATCCTAATTGTTCCAGCAGGAGAGTGCACTTCCATTAGCACCGCCCTGTGATCCGCATAGCACGGAGACTCCTCAGTTTCGACTCCTCTAACCAATTTCCTTACTTTGGTTGCCATGTACCACCGATCCAGTCGGGAGGTGCCAATGACCCCAGTCGACGACTTATGCCAGTGTGTGTGATGTTTATTCGCAAATTGTGTGATGGTATCACTGTTAATCCTGCCAGGCATAATCCTGCTAGGCATGTTATAATACCCAGCGTCTGCCAGTCTCCACTTCGTCATCAAGGCCGTGAGTTCTTTCCCACCGGTGTCTTGCTTGCGCACTCCACCGATCCTATCCAGCTCTCTGTTCTCAACGCAGTTACAGATAACGACGAAAGATACGGCCTACCCGAGGTTTGTTGAGCTGATACAAAAACTATCGAGAAGGACGGTCACAACTCCATTAGGCCTGCTGTATGAACCTTCTTGCTCATTGGCACTTATTTTGTAAATTGCCGTTTGTACTTTTGCTGGCTGAAGCTACATTTACCTTATGCAAGCCTACATATATAGTAGAAATAAATGAAAGCAAGCAAGCAACAAAATATAAAAATGTATTTGCAAATGCGTCCACACATTTGAAGGTCCTGCTACAGAGTTGCAACCTGCTGGCTATACATTGGCGACCTGCAATGCTTTCGAGAAGCTCTTGCGCACGACATCCTCGGACAACTTCTCCCAAACTTGGATGGTACGCTTTATCATGACAAGTCGTTTGTCGGCGGCAGTTGCGCTCCAGCACGCTTCTTCCTCCAGTCACGCGCTGCGTAGCATTGACTTGACCGGTCCCATCACACCCACATCGAGAGGTTGGCACACGGACGTTGAGTTCGGAGGAGTAGCTGCAGCGTTGAGTGCAGCTCTTCCGCCACAATCGCTTCAGACATGGCGTCCACGTGGCACTCCAAGTTGTCCACCAAGATAACGGACGGCCCGTGGATCTCGTAGATGAGCAGTTCGCGGAGATAACGACGCCATATCGCCTCGTTCATCCACGCATTTTCTTGAACGCAGTACATGTGACCTACAAAAACATCATTCAGATTTGTTTAGTTAAAATAAATAACACAGAAGTTAAAACAAGATCATGTTACCTTTTGGGTAGTCCTTCAACTCCTTATTCGCGGCACTTCATCCGAGAAAAAAACGAAATGAAATTATAATTCAGCGAGATGTTACATGTACGCCGCTCCAGCACCAACGAAATAAAGTCTAGTTTGATTGGTAGAAAAACGGGTGTCTCAGCTCCATACAAAAATGTTTAAAGCGGGTGATAACGTGTCATAGGCCTTATAATCTGTGTAGGCCGTATCTTCCGTCGTTATCTGTAACCCCCGTTACTAAGGCTTGATATAGTAAGCGTGCAAAACTATCTCAGAAGATTGTGAAAATTCTCACATGCTTGATATCAAGCATGTGGGAATGGGCAGAAACCGGTCAATTGAGACGAATTGGTCCGCGGTGCACAGGGCTTGGGGTACCAACCGTCAAAAGAAAGTTCGATGTACCCACTCTCTGACATGGCCAGTGCGTACCTTTCCCACTGTGATTTAGTGGCGGACAGCCTCCATTCCTGAAATAGTCACGTGGGGCCTAGATGCCGTCCCGCCGTACCAGACGTTAGACGGAGGCTTTCACTTGCCGCCTGGAAGGAAGGGTTACTACCAAGCGACAGCGACTCGTCCGGGGAACCGCTGTTTCATCAACAGCACCAAGAACACTTCTGCGGGGAGGAGAAGGATAGCGCGGTACGCGAATAAAAGTTTGAAGAAACCGCTGCGAAAGCTAAGACAGAAGAAGACGATGAAGCCGAAGACTACGAAGATGCTGCGGAGGAGCTACGAAACGATGACGCTGAGTACGTGTGGTCGAATTGAATGTATTTCGAAGAGGTGCGAGCGGCACTGCGAGGTATGCACTGGGGCACCAAGCGGTAAGTGACAGTTCGCGGTGCAGCAAGGGCTACAAACGGGAAGTGCATCATGCTTCATATTCTACATGCTAATGGTGCACTAAGCCTTGATATCGTGCTACTGTGTGCATGTGCAATAGGGTGCTTCGAGATCACTCCCCAACAACGTCGTGACTTGCTGCGAAATTTGATACCAGCTCTAACGCAACGGGACCAAGCCCCCGATGTCATGTTCAGGTTGCGGTATTCAGATGAGAGTTTCTAAAAACACAAGCGGATGGTGGGGAATACGTAAGCGGCGATGGAGATGAAGACGAAGAGGAGCCTGCTACCGCAGCGAACGACGCGAATGTGACCTCTGCTGATGGCGACGGAGAGCCCGCTAGCGAAGGAGGCGATGAAGCTGACGTTGCAGAAGATCAGCCAGTCCGCGCTGGTGGCGATGAAGTGGGTGCTTCAGAAGAGAAGGATGAAGAGCACTGTGGCGGTGGAGATGAAGTAGACGCGGCAGAAGAGATGGAGGGAGATCTCCCGCGCTGGTGACGGAGATGAACATGCTTCTAGATAAGGAGAAGGCGCCAGTGATGTTGATGCTTCGTAGGAACAGAAGCAGGGTAGTTACATGAGTAATCGATCAGCACTGTGCATTTCATGTTTTTGCTTGTCAGACGCACTATCCAAATACACATTTGCAGTCGATTTGCACACGTCTAGCGACGAAGAAGAGTCGCTCCCGATAAAAGGGCCAAAACGAAATCCCCGATATCAAGCCTAGCGTCCACAGATTTCGTGAATTACGCTTGATAAGCAGCATGTGGTCACATAATCGGTTCGTTGGGGAGACTTTGCACCGATATACGGTTATTGTTTCTTTTTGGCTCATACAAATTTTAAGTGTAGTCTTTTTCTAACATGCTTGATATCAAGCATGTGAAAAATAGTCCCTTGCTCCTTCCGTGCATCTTCGATTTGCCTCCGTACCGGGAGGGTTAAAATCACCCCACAAACCACGACTGCTTCCTCAGGAAATTTAATCTGTAGCATCTTACGTAAAAATTTCTTGCGTGGCTGCGGAAGTGACGGAACGTACATGTTCACGAATATTTGTGATGGTTGTGGTGCCTGCGCTAACTGTAGTTGTTGTATCTTAAAAGCAGTTCGGCTTGTTTGAGTGGTATAGGAGGGGAGGACACGCCACCGCCGCGACTGACATCTAGGTACGTCATGCTGATTACATGTAGCATTATACAATCTCTTCGATTTATATTATGTTGTATCTAACTACTTGTATATTGCGTAGAGCGAAGGGTGGAGGTGGCACTAGCGATCTGGCGGACGCTGTCAAGCCGGTGGCTTCTCTAGACCGACGCCGCGTAAACGGAGGCTTGGACGCGGAGAAGGGAGACAACTACGTCTCGACCAGCTTGTATGTGGAGGGCCACCAAATTGGACGACGACGAAGAGAGTCAAAGTGAACAAGATGACGACATCAGCCAACGCAGCGCAGAGGATGCGCGTTCCCGAAGGTCAGGGCTCTACTCGGCAACGGTTTCGTTACCATCTCGACGACCAGAGCTTTGATTATTTAGGCACGCACTTTTGAGCTTACCGTTTCGATTTAACTTAATAATGCAGCGTTCTAGATGTCTAGTAGAGTTGCTGTTCAAAGTCGGGTGCTTCGTCAAGACGCTGAACGCTTTCTGCCCAAGTCCGGTGAATTATCGCCGCAGATTAAACTGGTTATAACTCGAGGTATCGCCAACAAACTCAGTTATAACTACGCGAAAACACACACTAGTAGGCATGCATAGGAAAATTAGCTGATAGCAATACATATAATGCAGTAAACGCTCTTACCCCTTGTTGCGAATGCTACACGCTTCGCAGAAGAAACGAGTCGCGCTGCGCTCGCCCTCCTTGCGCTTCTTTAGCGAACACACCTTGCACTGGTGGTGAGGGCGTGTGCGCACACCGCTCACATGCTGCCATCCCGGGAAATCAGTCAGCTTGTGTTCAACTGGTACGTTCAATCTGTACAGGAAGTATATACAACATTGCAAAATATCAGCATGGTGTTTTATACAACATGTGCAACTTAGCCACACACAAAAACCGCGGGCTCCATCATGAAGCCGCGGAGAGCAAAAAACATAGACACCGACACACACAGCTCAGGCATTAGGACGTACCGCAGGAGTAAGCGCCAGCCCCGCTCATCTTCATCATCCGCATCCGCTTCTACTGCATCGTTTTTTCTTTGTCTCCCTCATCCTCGTCATCATTTGTGCAGGAATCCATGTCGTTCGGGTAGATGATTCCAAACTGTTCTTCTTCATCATCATCGCCACCACCAGTAACTTCTTCGAGCGTCGAGGGGTCCCAAAGCACTCTTGGTGTTGGTTTCACATCGAGGCGGTCCCAGTAAAGGGAAACCAACTTATTGACCTTGTCGAGCCCAAGCTGATGTCGTCGATCGGAGTAGATGAAGTGGTGCGCACTCCAGTTCCTCTCCAAAGCCTACATGCAATCCGGTACAAAATTGATCTCTGTCGCGTTCCTCGCCCCGCCATTCCATAGGAGCTGTGCGAGCTTCCTTTTTCGCTCGGCAGGTGTCCAGTCTTGTTTCAAATTCCAAAATACTCCAGCCCGGTGAAATGCTTCCTTCGCTTCATCCTCTGAGAACCCCAACGGCATCCCTTGTGAACGTTATCCGAAATCGGCCAATGTGTTTGACGACGACGAATCCATGGAAGCGTACAAGGGGACGAGTAAACGAAGGGCTCACCCAGCACCAACAGCTCCGACCTCAACGTCGAAAAAGAGAAGTCAGCGTACCAAGAAGAAGAGCAAAAATCCCGTGAGGCTGCGGAAAGTCAAGCAGTGAACCAAGTGAGTCTCCCAGAACCATTGCATTCGAACGGGTTAATAAAGCTGTGCGTGATGGTGAATTTTGGGTGCATGGTGAGCAAGTGATCAAGCTTCTGGAGCCGATTATAAAGAAGCTTGGCGTATTGGAGTCCGATCGCAGTAGTATCTCTCTTGTGTACTGAGCGTTCCAAGACCTGCTAAAAATCCTTTTACCGTGCACCAACATTTCTTGCGACCACTGCAAAGAAAATTCGTGAATTTACCAAGGCCAAATGGAATAATATGCACACGGACGCCATGGGGATTGCGTTTTTATTAGATCCAGCTCAGGACCCGCGTGCATCGTCGGTAATGACAGGAAGAAAACCAAAGATCAGATCGAGGAAGTGGCGCATTGGGAAGCCGAACAATACCAGCGCGTAGCAACAGGAACATAAGACGAGCGACTGTATGCTTTGGTGATATCGTTTTTAGCAATCTCCAACTTTTCTGCCTTGAAACGCGCAAGAAGCTGCGACCTCTTCAAGAAGAACGTTGAAAATGTATCCGCATCAGTCGCTATTCGGCTTACGACCTCCAACTTTGATATATCTTGAAGAAGCAGGTTAAGGGTGTGAGCAGCACAACCATTGCAAAGAATCCCACGTTCTATTTCGATGATTCTCCAGCCCTTGTCCATGTTGGGGGCATTGTCAGTAGTTATAGTTGCCACTTTGCCCGCTCCAATTCTTTCTTCCAGCCAGTCAACCACTTCAAGAATCAACCTCGCAATATATTTCCTAGTTTGGGGATCTGCTCCGGTGGCAATCGTGCACAAATGCACAGGATTCATATTCGGACCCAACCCCACAACGTTGATCAGCTTTCCATGATTAGGATTCGACCAGCCATCCATCGAGAGTCCGACGTGCGATTGTTTTTAATCAGGGCAAATTTTCCGTCCAGGTTTTCTGCGTGAGCCATATCGAGAAGGGGCCCACCTACCTTCTTGGCTGAAGGCGCTTTCAAATCTGGGCACATAGCTTGAATCAACCGTTTGAAGCTCGGTAGGTCAACTATACGATATGGGGATCCAGACTCGAAAATTAACGTAGCAATCAGCTTGTTGAGGTCATCTTGCGAAATACTGCGTTGATTCGGCTGCTGCAGAGGGTCATGTGGACGTGTATCGAGAACGCCTATATTCCCCATTTCTTCCGCGCGGCTTCCTCTTCACGGTTCTGGTTCACGCGCTTTCTCTTGTTATTCTCCACCAGCGTATACTCCGTACATTGCCCCAAATGACTTTCGAGCTTCGACAGCTTGGAATTTAAGACGGGGTATGACAGCGTTTACACGCCACACTGCCATCTGCTGCCTTGTCATCGAAAAGTTTCCCAGTGTTGCTAGGAGGACGTCCTCCGGGCATCGCTTCTCCATGACGACGACGTGTAAGTATCCCCATCGATGTCACCTCGTCGCTATTCTCTCACCTTCTATTTCCTGCTCAGCTGTACGGAGCCAGACAGCAGCGAGCGCGGAAGTTGTGTACTGGCGGACAAGGAGTTGAAGTTGAAGTGACTTCCGCGCGCGGAATCGGCCACTTTAAAAGCGCGTAAATTGAGTGTCTCCAGCGGAGCCAAATTTTCAATTATATACACGAAGTATACCATAATTACGAAAACAACCGCATGACCCAGTTTTGTGGCTAAAACTCGGAGTTTATTGCAAACAACTAGAGTACAGTAAAAGCGCTCACTTCCGGTATCGTGGTCCGACCCCATCCTAGGGTTTGCTATAAATTTTGTCGATGCATGAGATTTAGCTGCATGATTTATTGCTACATCCACCCCGTAAGGAGGAGGTACAGTCGCTTCTCTCATTGACACCATGGAAAATGATACTGATATGGAAGAAGCAGCTTTCTAGTATTGCCTTGTCTTGAGTAAACCACCAAGATTCCTTGCTCTACATGCATTTATACATAATTACCTGTATGAATAGTGGGTTGATAGCGCACCCTTCTTGATAGTCTGAGCAAACATCCAGAGGAGCAACTTCAGTCGCTACACCCGTTTGGAATATACCATTCTGGCAGCGTTCTTGGTGGGTAGCAGTGCCGTGGTGCCTCCCCTTCACCGCCAATCTCAAATCCTGTCAAAACCGATTGTATCATTCGGTGGAGGATATTAATTTTAACTAGTACCGGAAGTGAGCGCTTTTACTGTAATAAACTGTTTTGGCCGGCGAAACTGGTGATAACTGGCGAAAACTAAAACACACACTAATGCCCACAGAGTCTACTTGTGCGACCGCGTGCGCACTAAGCACGACCCCGCCAACATCATCAAATATGACACGTCAAATGGAACAATGGAAAAGACCGCCCCCGCTCGCTCGTCGGCCGCGGCATTCAAATGTGGGGCTCGGGAAGAAGAGACGCCGAACAAGTGATGCAGAGGATGAAGAAGACGCCGAGGAAGAGGACGCCGAACATCAAATTACGCAGAAAGTGTAATCAAGTGTTTCGCTTGATTCGTGAGTGGTATTGTAGCGTCGTGACTCTAACTTCAATACATTGTGTGTGTGCAATCCATAAAACTAAACATTGTTGTCTGCATTTTGCTGATCGGCCCATCATGGAAATGACGTCCTCGATAGAAAGTTCATTAGTGCAGGTAGTATATACGACATGTGCGTTGTGGTTGCCGATACGACGGCGTCCTATACAACCTCAAAGGATAGAGACGTGTTACACCAGTGTTCTTGCACCGACATCCAGTTCTTGGTTTCAGAAAAGACATCGCACCTAGGTGGGTTAATACAAACCTCAAGTGTAGGCTTTCCTTAACATGTTGTTTTTGACTACATATTACAACCGGGACTTGACGTGAAATACGGCGCGAGTACTGGGGAGGGGGGTTAATTCACTTTATGGCGTAGCTTTTTGAATGTGAACAAAATGAAACCTGTATTCTCTTGTTTGATCCTAATTTGATTATCTTCTCTTCCTCAAGAGTACCCTCAGAGGAACCAGTCGAGTGCACACTAGCAGCATCGTCACTGGAGTCGGCGAATTCAGGTGCAGCGCTCTTGCCAATTTGCAGTTTCCGTATGGTGTCGACGATGACCCCGATGTCACTTGAGCGCATTCCATGCGTCTTCTATCCACGCGATGATATGTCGTCGTTTTGGAGCAATCAACTCGAAGTTGGTCTTTGACGTTTGGTGTCATTTCCGTCGCTTTGATACCAGAGCTGCCTGCAGTTCCGCCTCCGAATCCGCGTCCGAACTATTTGAGCTTGGATGACACTATATACTCCACTCGCGAACATCGCCGCCTGCCACGACATCTGTTGATTGGCTCAAGTTGAATTGGGCATTTTGAGGCACCGCACTTTCAGACGCCACGCGAGTGCTACACCATGTTTGACTACAGCTTCCCTGCGCATCGAAGCTTCCAATACACGCGTTTGATCTTCTGCCTTCTGCTTGATCTCTTGCTGTCGCTGATATTCTTCAATCTGTTCTTGCAAGTTCCTCACCCAGTGTCTACGTAGAATATCCTTCAGCGGCTTGTTCCACGAGATGGCTGCCGGCTGGCAGACATACGTGTAACGTAGCAGGACCTTGGCGAGCACAACACCAATCGATTCGGCGTACTGGACGACTTTTTGGTCCAATGACCAGAAAAGTCGTCCAAAATCAACAGTACGGAATCCTACGTATACTGAAATCGAATGTAAGAAACTCCCGAGACAATTTCTCCGTCCACCATGCGTTTGCATTGCCGTATACCTGGCAGCCTGTTTCCCCTTGCAACGACTTTATCTTCTTCCAAATCGTGCGACCGAACCCATTTCGCTTCGTCCGGTTTTCTTCTTCAATGACAGGTCTCGTGGACGGTTGGCTTTTGAAAACTAAGAAGGATGGACACTGAGAGCCCGCGGAATCAACGAGAAGCATTGCCGTAGCACGATCTTTGCCCTTCCCCACATTTGACCCACACCGTTCGCTCGTTCCGTCCTGCAAGTGTTCGGCGAGGCAAATACTCAAATAAGACAGCTAGCAAACAAGTTGTTATAAGCATTATTGACAGTTTCAACATATTGCAAGATATAAAATACCTGTTTGGTCAGCATTGTAGATTTTTGTGACACCTTTCTCGACAATTGCACGTCGGATCGTTGCAGCAAATACTTTTGCTGCTTCTTGGGCATCTTGTGGAGTCGTGTGACCTTGTCGTGTGCGTGCTTTTTCGTCCATGAATGCGATGCACTAAACTTATCGCTGGAACTTTTTCGCTGCATTTAGACCTTTACCACTGAGATTATTCAACGAAACCGGGATCCCATCACGACACAAATAATTTACCCATGCAACATGTCTCAATTTCTGGGGGCAGCACTGTCGTCACGCCCCCTGTTCACACTGCTCATATATACAGTTTGTTAGCAATCCACTTCCTCATCTGCTTTTTCTTAGCTCTGAGGCCAGACTTGCCGTATTCGCCAAATACAGTATGAATCGCAGCGGTGAAATCAGAGTTACTTTCATACAATTCTATACATGTCTTCTTCGTTGCGTAGGGAATCGGCCTCCTTGAAAACCGCTTGGGTCTGCGTTATATGCATTTGATCCGAGGCCGTGACGTGCTTCAGCTCCAACAATCAACTCGACTGGAGGCACCACAGCCCTGGTGTACAACTTCCGTGGTCAGTCGATTAACCTGTCAGATCTGCTGTAAATTACCGGTATTTTAGGTGATCATTCGTAACATCTGATTTTTTAGCCGCTCATTGGTAGAAACACGGTGACGCTTTTGACAGGGGATTACGGTAAGAGCATCTCCACGGGCAATGAGTAAACTAAAACTAAGGTACTCAAATGTTGGGGCCAGCACCAAAGCCGGTGCTGCGCTGCACCGGCGTCCAAAACCAACAATTGAGTGCCAAAGCCATTCCCCTCGCAACGTGCTTGGCTTATCAGCCGCCTACGCTACGCAAGCTCAAGCACATCGACATGCTCACGTGCGAGCTCGGTAGATGGCATTGGCATGGGGAAGGGGGGCACGACGGTACCATAGCTTTTGTTTTGTTGGGTGGTGCAAAATTCTGGTAGGATTTACTCATAGCGGTCAAACAATTCTTGACCCTTTTTCGCGGTGTTAAGCAGAAATGGGCACGAATATTTACCCACTTCGCGGATACAAACGAAAAGGGTACCTCTGAATAGATCTGATACAAACCTATTTTTGCTTGAGCCCTCCGATGCTAACAGAGCAGTATTGATAGAGAAATGGGTCGATGAACTCGATTTGGCCCAACATCTGAGAAATCAATTCATGCACCTTTTGTTCGGGTGTACTACACAAATTTCACATACAATAATCAAGTAATCGCAACACCCGCCACCTACTTTGTCAGCAGCATGCCTTCTACCATGACTGGGTCGTTCTCTCCTCGCTTTCTCACCCCGCCGGCTCGATACATCGTGCGTTACGTGGGGCGCTGAAGAAGGGCATGTGGGCCCGTTCACCAAGTATGGGGTCTATTAGTACATCAGATATTAATACATGACCGGGTGGCCGATTACCACAGCAGAGTCCCAACGTGCCATCAGACTACTGATAGCACGTTCCCGGTACTGGTATTATCTCAATAGGCATGGGGGTTCACGTCTGTTAACGGGCATGGGGAGTTCACTTCGTATTAATAAGTTGGAGTTCGCGCTCAGATCTGAGCGTATCTGAGTCTGCAGGGGGTCATGAATTGATTGCCTGGTCTTTCCGATTCCTCGACCAATCATTGAGAAGTCGATCGAAAAACAAATACGTTATTGGTCTAAAACATCTAAAGGGTCATGATTTGATTGGGCCGTGCATTGATTTACCACGTTAGGTTTACTCAAAGCCCTCCAAGTGAGCAAATTTCCTCAAAACCACACTTTGCTTGCGTAAATGGGTCAATCCTGAAACCTCAAATCGTCAGTTCTGGTCCAACGGATTTGCTTAAAAATAAAGAGACACCCATGCCCTGTGTATTTAACGTTAGGTCAGTCGCACCATTTGATTATTTCTGCCCGACGTCGGAGACCGTGCGAAGCTCCGTCCCAATTTGGTCCAAGAGGCTTAGGTGTGCCTTGATGTGAAGCTGCAGGCTCACTCTGCAACTTTGTTTTGGTGTTTTTGCCGGCACAAGCACAAACAGCATGCAACGGCTGCTCACAACGCCCCTCACCCAGTTTCCCCAAGCGATGGACACTGAGCAGCCCACATCCGCGACTGTCGCTGATGCGGACGAGCATACCCAACCACAGCTTACTCCTCAACGCCAGCAACGAGCTCGCGGGGCTGGGTTCTCTGATCAAGAGACTGCTAGTTTAATGGACCTCCTCGAAGAGCACTTACCGCTCTCCCGAGATGAATAGGACTACGTTGCGTCGCTGCGTAATGCTGGATATGTAGGCGAGGACAGGACGACTGACTCGCTGAAGCGTAAATTTGCAAAACTTCACCGTAAGTGAATTCCCACGCACCAAAGGCTAATACTGCATAGTCGAAGTCTAAGAGACCTGAGTCTCGCGACAAAGCTTCTTCGCGAACGGAGGATGCTACGGCATTCTCAAAGACGAGCGAGTCGCCTCGTGGTCGCGCTATGATGACCCGCGCAAGCGGTCGCCGTAGTCGATCACCTAGTTTTTCGGGATCTGAAGGAGGTGGTTCTTCACCTCCTCGTAGGGATGAAAGTCCCGAGCGCGCATACGACAGTGACGAAGCGCGCGCGATGGGCGCTCGGAAGATCCCACAGGCCCTCTTCGAGGATGTCGAGTATCGCAAGAACTCTGGCGATGTTGACATGCCTCCAATTAGTGGATCGGAGCGGAGGGCATGAACCTCGGGGGCAATTCGTCAGTCTCCAAAGAGGAACATTTCGATGAAGACGAGCCCTTGGGAACTCTAGGAGTCGTCTCAAGTCGTCGAAGGAGTCTCCGGGCTCCTGTAGTTCTCGCACCACGAACCTCTCGTTTGTGAACGGCTTGAAACGGGCCAAGGCAAAGCAAGCCAAAGACCAGGAGGAAGAGGAGGCCGCTACAGTCAAACAGCGCACTGCTTCTAGGTCCCCGCGTTGTGAAACGCCGTCCCCCAAGGAAACAGAGTCCGATTAGGTACTCTTTCTTCTCCCGAAGAGGGGGAGAAGAAGAAGAAGGGCCGTGTATGAGGAGAAGCCTATCAGTTATGATCTTGACTCAGCAAGAGCAGTACCGCTCTGGGCAGTCTGGAGCGAGTCGCTCTCGATGTGATCACTCCGCTTTGGGCAGGGTGAACCCTCCTGCTCGCGGTCAGTTACAGTCGGGAGACGGATATTATCCGCCCGACGAGAATACCGGTTCTCCCGTGTATTTGGAGGATCTGACTGCTGCTCGCAAACTCATTAGGGTCACATGTGTATGAGAGGGCTCTCGTAGTGAACAACGCATTGTTCACCTGTATTGAGGCGGCTAGGTGTGTGCTCTTGGCGCCGCACCAAGGAGTTCACCACTCGGCGCAAGAAGCCCGAGAATAAGGGGGTCTTCACCCCATGTGGGGTTACCCTTGGGTCATGCCCGAAACTCTGTTCGACCGACATTGGGACCGAGACTTTGTTCTGGGAATGGGAAGTGCTCTGTGGACATAATGTCCAAGAGATCCAAGATCTCAAAGCTGAACTTCAGCTGTCCTATAATTTGGACCAGCGCGATCTACACATTGAGTTTGCTCACCTTGTGGGCAAACGACAGTTGACGCCTTTGTTGGCGGAGCTCCGACGTGCGGGGCCCGTGGGCGCACGTACTGCGCGCCAGCACGATATTCCTGTTAGTACCATGCCTCGTTCGTCGACTAAGAAGCCGCGAACTACGTACGAAGTTGTCGGCTCTGTTCACAGATCGCGACAGCCTTCGGGCAGTCAAGCCGGAGCCGATCAATCGGCTCCCATGAGTTCTGTGAGTCGGGGTAACCCCTTCACTTCACTAGGAGCTGACGCTTCCCGTGGAGGCGCCGCTCGTGGAGAACTCGTTCCACGTGGTAGTGGGTCTCTCCGTGGCGATCAAGCAGCGCCGGAGGAAGACGCGAACGCGTTGGAGTACGAGCCGCCTGCGTCGCAGTCCTTTGCACGACACTCGGCGACGTCCGAAGGGAGTGTTTCTCTCTTTTTATGAGAAGGAGAATCGTCTTCTCCAGGAGCGCGTGTGCGCGCTCGAGGTGGCGATGGACATCGGCCAAGGGGGTAAGGCTGCCAAGATGGCTAAGTGCGTGGGTACCCTTCCTCAACTTTGCTCTGAACTTATAGCGGAGTTCCGGGAACTCCATGACCGGATCCAGCGCCGTGTCGATGAGCTCCGATCTCTCTCGGTTGGCTGAGAGTATTGCTCGCACTCTACCCCATAGTGGAGCGGAGCCTTACGGCCATCCTGCCGCTCCTCGTCGCCAGGCGCAAGGCGTGAATCAGCCTTTGGCTATCCTGCATCCTGCCGCTCCCTGCGGGCTGGCTCAAGGCGGGACTCAGCCTTTGGGCTATCCTGCTATGACGCTTACCCGACTCCCTACCAGGCACCCCTAATGGGGGATCCGATCAAGCGAGTCTCTCGTAGTTCCAAGTGGCCCAGTCACAGGTTTCGCAGGGGCTGGCCGAGGCCCTCCTGCTGGCGGTCGCTTCGAGGAAGTGAACTCGGCTGCCCGAGGCTCTGGCCCGCTATCTGAGGGGAAGCTAGATCCTGAGTATCGTGGTAGCGCTTAAAGCCACCCACGTAAAACGTTGGGTGCGTCGCCATTGACTTTGGAAGGTCAATGGTATAAGCTGCACCATGCCAGCTGGGGACCGTGAAGGGCCCAATGAAGTGGTGCTTCGACTTGTTGCTCTGAACAGAGCTAACCCGGTTTAGCGGTAGGTTTCAAGTGTCGATAGGACAAAGTGACCAACATTAAACACGTTCAAGTTTCCTCTTCCGTGTTTTGTCTGAGTACTCCTTATGTTTATCTTGTGCGGACGCCATCGCGTCCCGCACACGGTTGATTACATTCAATCTAGTGCCAATAACCTCTTGCACTTGCTTTCTTAAAGAAGTTGGGTCTATGTCGGAGACCTGGGAGGAAAGTGCTTTCCGAGTCTCCCCACTAAGGATAGAAGCATCGGTGTCGCCACGAACCGTGAGCGGCACCCGAGGGTTACGAAGCCCATTCAAATAGAACGGGGTAAACCCTGTTGATGCGTGTACCGCATTGTTGAGTGCAAACTCAACGACCGGTAGACGGTCTGACCATGTGCGAGACGCCTCAGCACATATGCTGCGCAGAGTGTCTTCAAGCACACGGTTGACACGCTCCGTCTGGCCATCCGTCTGAGGGTGGTCGGCGGTTAACATGTGTAGACGGGTTTCAATGAGTTGGAACAGCGTCTTCCAGAACGCAGCGGTAAACCGCGGGTCTCTATCATAGACAATGGTTTCGGGGAGAC
Source organism: Phytophthora syringae (assembly GCA_012656105.1). Classification (NCBI taxonomy): domain Eukaryota; phylum Oomycota; class Peronosporomycetes; order Peronosporales; family Peronosporaceae; genus Phytophthora; species Phytophthora syringae. Next base: position 100,297 of record JAAKBD010000438.1, read on the forward strand.
CGTGATAGCGGAGCACCCGTCGTTAAACAGACGGGCCGCGTGTTTGCCCGTGGCCGTATCAGGCACAGGTGCTAAGTGCACCATCTTGCTCAGGCGGTACACGAACACCAAAATTCCGGTGTGGCGGTGCCCGTCCGCCGGAAGGCCAAATATGAAGTCGAGACCGATCGACGTCCAGCAGTCCACAGGGACCGGAAGGCTCTGCAAGGGAGCCGATGCATGGCCTGTGGGTTTCACCCCGCTGACATGTTTCGCATTTCCTCACGTAATTGGCGACCCACTTGTGCATGTGGGTCCACCCGAACGCCTGCGAGACCGACTGGAAGGTCTTCTCGCGGCCGAGGTGGCCGCTGGAAGGCGCGTCGTGCGCCTCCTGAAGTATGTCATACTTCAGATCTTCATCATGAGGGACCACAACCCGAGGAGGGTCAGTGGGATCTACTCTGTAATGAAGAAGACCATCGGTCCATTCATAACGATGGAGGCGAGACCTCTGTTGTGACGTGAGCCACTCCGACTTGGCGTCCTTCCCAGTGGAGAGGAACCGGACTAGAGGGACGAGAGAGTCGTCCTCACGATACGCCATGCGTATCCGATCGTACAGATCCGTCGTAACTCGACTAATATGAACTAGCTCATAGTCCGGACGTCGCGAAAGCACGTCTGCAAGCACATTAAGCTTGCCGGGCCTGTATTCAACGCGGAAATTGTATTCCACGAAGAATGACAGCCAACGCGCCATTCTCTGTGAGATATGTGGCGAATTTGTTGCTGTCCGCAAGGACGCATGATCTGTACAGATGTAACGGGCTGTTACAGTTACATATCAGTTAAGCTAGAGTCATAAAAAGATAGATATTAAAGTAGGTATAAAAGCACATGGCTAGCGTGTGCTTCGCGAAGTCCTGTCATTGGTTGAAAGTGGAGAGCCATGTCAACCAATCAGACGACAGTTTTCATGTGAGTGGTCCCCAAGGCCACTAACATAAATCAGAGTTAAAATTGCCTCAAAGCCTCTACTTAGAGTCAGTGTCCTCTGAGTCTCCGCGCTTCCTCGCATCTATAGTGTACGCTAATAACGGACACACCTGGCCCGTTATAATAATCACAAAGGGCTTGGAGCCCAGAAGATGAACTCGGAACTTCACGAGTGCATACTTCATGGCAAGAAGTTCCTTGTCGTGGACTGGTTACTGCCTGGACTGGAACGAGATAACTCGCTCGTGCCCGTCCGAGTCGTTCTGCAACATCACTCTGAAATTTCCCGGGAGAGCACCAGGGGATTTGTAACGAGAACCAGCGAGAAACACGCAACTACTGATTGGAGCGCAGATCGACTACGGCAGCAGCCCGGAGCGCAAGAAACCATCTTGGACCCGCATGGAGCAACGACCTCCAGACGCCGGCGGAGGACGAGACGGGCAGGACCCAGGTACGACAGAGGACGCGGGTAACAACGGTGACGGACGAGCTTCAGGCACCATCAGTTCCGAGGCAGTGGAAGGTGGACCACACCAAATAGCCGCCATAGGAAATTCAACTGCTCTAGCCGCAGGAGGTGCTGACGGTGACGGTACGTTGGGTGCAACGCCACGGGAAGGAACCAACAGCGACAGTGGCAGGGAGCAGACAACGGGAGTGACGGCCGCGGAGGGACATCAACCTGCGCACGTCGGCAGTTATGCCGCTGCGGTGAGGGCCCAGCACCGAGAAATGGGGGCAGTGACGATGCAACCATGGTGACGAACGTGGCAGGCAGGTGGAAGCCCAGAGAGAAACAAGCACTGCTCGACACTATCGCCAAAGACTGGTCGGGTACCGCAAGGGGACAGGAATCACCGAGAGTCAGGAAACTTCGGGAGGTAGCGATGGAGGACTCGGAGGTGCGTACGGGGACGCCATCCGCCCACGCACGGGTCTGGAAACGGAGGCGCTGATGGCGTATCTCAAGGGAGAACTAGAACTCTCTCACGCGCCCAAATTCCTCAAGGGGACCATGCCGATCCTTCAACGAGCGATGATGGAGGAGTTCCATGAGAAGCATGTGGAGGCGAAGCTGACTGCTGTGGTCGAACCGAGGGCGAAGTTACGGAAATCGATGACTCACATAGCGCTCTTCGCGTTACTGTACGAAGCCAACGTGGATTCAGTACGTGGACGGAGGATGATTGATAAGATGTTGGACGACGTGAAGGTGCTTTACTTTGATGGCATTCACACTTTAACGTTCGTGTTTCCACTCGAAAAGCCTTGCGGCGTGGTACGGCGAGGTCGCTTTACGACTAAAAGGGACTTATCTGGAGCTCGAAGATACCGAGACGACAACGCAGACGGCATTCTCAGACCAGCGCAACTACGAAGACAATACGCGATCAAGGTGCACGGGGCAGACGCTCTAGGCATGGTTGCTTACTGGTGGCACTTAGCAAGCTTCCCGGAGTTATGGTGGCGGACGCGGAGCGACCGCGGACGGACTCCACCGAGGTCATTGATAACAGGTACATCCTTATCAGTTTCTGGGGCTGGAATGCCCGCCGGGGTTAAGAGGAACCACGAAGCTCAGTGTGGATGGGCATATGCTCACCATACACCACCACATTATCCCCAAGGATGCCATGTGCAAGGTGTTATGCTCCTTATCATACCACCGGTTTCTGTAAAGCTACCGCTGCCCAACAACAACGAGCACAAACCAAGTATAAGCGGAGCTACTCGGGACACATTACAAGGTACCAGGTTGGAGAAGCGATCCAATTCAAACACTCGGACGCCGACAGTCTTGAGACGTTCTTAGAGACGCTCCAAAGACAAGTCACCAGCGCAATGAACACGGAGTCTCACCACAGGAGGGGCAGGGAGAGGCACTGGCACCGACTACTGGGGCACAAACAACTGACCACAGGGAGGATCAGCCCACCGGAGTGAGCTCTGCGCTGACGGCCGAAGTGGTGGCGAGCTCGGGCGTAAGCGCTAGCAGCGCGGGCAGACAAGGGTGGGACGGACACCCACTGCCATGGTACACCCACCCGAGAACCAACGGGAGAGATGACCACAATCGGAAGAGCGAGATGTGAACGGAGATCTGGAGGCAACACGGACGGGGGCCACGCACCGCAGGGAGCGGGACCATCGCATGCGAGTGCGACTCGGGCACACGCTGGACGGACCGACCGACCGGTAGGGACTGCGAGTCAGCAGGTTGCGGGGACGTCGCGCCAGACCGGACCGGCCAAAGGGAAGACGAGGCAGGCGACGAAGGTCAGCAGACCCGGTTTCGCTGCTTTCAACCGAGACCGCGCGCGGGGAGATTCGCCGCGCTCGGAGATGATGACGAGGACAGTGAAGGTACTTCTAGCGTCGATGAGAATGCTGAAGCTAACTATGCCTACCCAGCGGAGCCGGGCGAACCAACAATGGTGACGAAGCGGGCCGGGGAACTACAAAACGCGACAGACACGGGGAACGGTGTGGAAGACATGGACGTTGATGCAGAAGCTACAGCACTCGCCGCAGCACAGACTGAGGACGACCATAGTCTATCTAGCTACGTGGGGTCGACTCAACCGTCTCAGTCGCAATCGCCGGCCTCCACGCCGGGATCGGAGTTTCCTTACTCCCTGGCGTCGGATCAGGAACAGAATGGCGGGCAGACAGACCCTGATGAAGATGAAGCCATGCCGGATGCGGCCCTGGAAGCGGTCGGGTCGGGGGACGCAACGCGGACGGACGGCACACCGACGCTGCGTCAAGACGGGTTTGTTGTCGAGGGCACGATCGCGGCGAAGGGGCTACCGCAACAGCTGTCAGTGTTTATTAGGCCTTTCCAAGGCAAAATGATCACGGTCCCGACGAACGGGCAGTGCGCGTACGCGGCGCTGTATGCGTCTACTTCGTACGTAAAAGAGGAGACACTCCAGTTCACCAGCGAGGTGGTACGAGACACCAACAAGCTGAAGCGTGCGGTGTATACAATTATGATGACAAACCTGGCGAGGGATGTTGCTTGTGATCTGGTCAAGCCACAAAGAGAACTGAAGAAACTTTACCCGAACGCGGCTACCCCGGAAGACACGGCGGTGGCGACGGCGGTGGCGACGGCAGCCTTATACATGCACTACACGCAGGAGAGGGCTAGATCGGTTAACACGCAAGTTCCAGCGGAATTTTGGGCGGGGGCGGAGGTCCTGAGGGCAATGGCCCAGTACTTGAGGGAACTGATTTTCGTCTTCGACGTGAAAGCAAATCAGGATACCTTAGTACAGAGGTATTACTACAAGAGCTACCCAATGCCGCTGGGAGGGACACATGAGTCCGGTTGCGGGGGTACATGGAAACGGGCGAAGCCAAGACGATGCTCCAGCAATTCAGACGCCTGCATGTACTACCTATCATGATGGTACTTCAAATGAACGAGGCCCACTTCTATGGCTTACACCACGACGGGCTGGCAACGAAGTGGCAAGCCGAGGGGATTCTGCTTTCACACGCAAATCGTGCGCAGAGCATGACTGGTATGAAGAGGTGCTCGAGCATAACGAACATTGTTCGAACACCATGGACGACGTAGAGCCACTCGATGATTCACCGGAATCTAACGCGAGGATAATCGGAGGCATGCACTGGCGAGACAGACTGGATGTAATTCACGCCAGGCTCAAACTACCGGTGCTATCGTCAGAACCCAAGAATGTAGCGAGACTGATGGAGGGGTTGGCAGCAGAAGCCGACAGGCTGCAAGCGGAGGCACGTCCGGTCACAGAGCCGGACTACGACCTCAATACGTTGCCAACCGGGAATGATGAGGGACACACGTCCGTGAGACACCCGATATTAAACCATGGGAGGGTGGACTTACCGGCTCTTTAGCGGCTACTCGACTGCATCGGAGGCGAGCCGGTGCTCCTACCGGACAGAATCAAGATGAAGCACCTTACAGCTGAAAACGAGGAGGCGGTGGCCACATGGATCAGGAAAGCTCCTAAGTCATGCAGGCCCCTGTGGACTTGAAGACCAAGGACACGCTAGTAGAGATGATGCCATGGCTCCTGAAGCATCGCGCCGCTCTCCACAGTGTCTTCAGTTATTTTCCCTACCCGGAGTTGGGAGCCAAGTGTTTACCCCGGGCCACCACGCTACAATCGGGAGAACTGGAATGTTATGACCTGGCGCTTAGCGTCCTACAGGGGTCATCACGGATACGAGGGCTTCGAAAATGGCGGTGGAGCTTGCCAGGACATGGCTGGCGGCATGCACGGTCAATGAGGGAGACGCTAGAGATCGCATGCTGGCAGGGGATCCTCAGAATAGGCAAGACTAACGCAGCAGCTCCCAGGTCTGGTCGGTGTCGCCAAGCCTGCGGAAGTGGACCCTGAGTGCTGGTGAACGCTGCATGTACTACCACACGTATCATGGACATGGAAAGCCACTGCAATGAGCGCAGCTCCTCCGGAACACTACGCTCACTACTACCGCCAACATCCTGCGCTAAGGGCGATATGTGAACGCATCGCGGCTCACGAGCACTGGAGCGGCATTTTAGACATTCCGACCGGCATCACGTGGGCCGAGAGACTGTCAGCCTCAGCGGCAGGGGCACCAGTCTCTAGCCGACGCTGAGGGCCGTCAGGCTTACACCCTTTCCCCACAACAAGAGGCCAGAGAGGAGGGGGACGTTGGGTCGGAGCGAGGCAGTGCGCACCGACGCAAAGTGGTAAGGACGACCACTCGGGGCATCAACGGGGGCCGAGACAACGAACACTGGGCGATTTTTTCCAGTGCTCAATGAGGTTCAACGCAATCGCCAGGTAGACCGAGGGTTCCAGGCGGTAAGAAGGAGCGATATCGAGAAGAAAAAGCGTGAGGAAGAGGCAACTACGACTGGACGTGCTCGGCGGCGACCTACGCTACACAGAGAAGACCAGACTTTCAGTTGTGTAACCCACAACGTTAACGGATTTGGTCGCAAGCCATCACAGCACACAGAGTATTTGGCCGCTTTCAAGTCTACAGATTCTCACGGCCGGCAAGATGTCGTGATATTACAAGAAACTCACGTTGAGGCCGAGGAGGTAAAACTGGTAAGCCAGAACTACGCGGCAACATGGGGATTTCGGTCAGGAGAGGGATGTCAGCAGTTATCCTACTGGACCCCGTCGGCGAATCGAAAGGCGGGTGTCGCCATCTTGATCCATCCCTACGGGCGGCTCAAGGACCTGAAACCGATGTTACAGACCCACTGGAGACCGCATTTTTGGTCGACTCGACGGTCAAGAGATCTAGTGATCTGTGTGTACGCGCCACACCAGAGCGGCAAGAGGGAATCATTCTACAGGTCTCTACTGGACATTCAACTACCCGAGGTGGATCACATCCTCCTCGGTGGGGACTTTAACTGCACACTCGATGCAGAGCTGGACAGGAGTTGGCTGCGCCCTGCAGCGGAACATGAGTCTAACGCGCTAGCCAACCTGCTAGCACACTGGGGAATGGTAGATGCACTAAGACCACCGGACGAGCAGGACCACTTGGATCGCCGTGGATACTACGCCCGCACACACACCTACCGGTACACCTTACCGGGAGGCCAAGAGACCACCTTGAGACTCGACAGGTGGTACGTATCAGCCCCTGTCTTGGACTGGGTAGCACAGGTCGAGGTCACGCGAACGGGCACAGGTACAGACCATGCCCCAGTGAGGTTGCATCTCCGAAGTCCCACAGACCCCATCAGGGTTTGCCGGCCGGCCAGGGTATACCCGCCCCCGGCCATTGGGAAGGAGGCTGTCAAAACAAACATGGAGGAGCACTTAAGAGCGGTGCTAGAACAGCTGGAGGGATGTGCAGAGGGGGAGATTGACTGGGTCACAAGGTGGGACGACGTCAAGACCCAAGTACGGAAGGACGCACTCCGAATCATCAAGCAGCGGAGGGCTGCGGCGCGGGCGTCGTACAAACAGAAGCTGAGGAGACTGCTCAAACGCGAGCAACGGCTGACGGAGGAGGCGGGGGCGTGGCAACAGTGGCGAGTCTCACGGACCATCTCAATGTGATGACGCTGACGGACGGTAGAGGCGGCACACCGATCCAACGGGCGCGTAATGCAGTTGCAGATTGTATTCGGAACTCATCTACCAGAAGGCAGCAACGCTTATTCCGCGGATGCGGGCATCGGAAGGGAAGTCGACCAAAGCGTTTTTTCAGAGGGTAAGTACAAAGTTTGCGGACAATGAAATTCATCGCCTGGATGCAGCTCAGGGACACCCCGAGCGCACAGCCCACGACAAGGCTGATAATCTGGCGGATGCATGGGAGCCCATCTTCCAGCAGCCAGCATCTACTGCGGAGGCCATAGCGAAGGTGCTGGAGTGGCTGGGATTCGAAGGTGGTTATCGGGAAATACTGGCTGGCATGGACGAACCTTTCACGGTGGCCGAAGTTGCCGGTGCGATCGGGGCGTCCAAACCTGGAAAGGCCTGTGGACCGGACAGACTGGGGAATGATTGGTACAGAGACTTTTCCGACTTCCTCATACCGATTCTCACCGCATTATTCAACAAATGGTTCCAGGGCGGCAAATTCCCGGAGTCTTTTCTTCACGCCGATATCTTCTGCTTAAAGAAGTGAGGTTCATCGAGCAACCCGCTCAATTTCAGACCGCTGGCGTTATTGGATACGGATTACAAGTTAGTCACGCGTATCCTCGCAACCCGGGCCAGCACGCGACTACACAACCTCGTGCATCCGAACCAGAATGGCTTCATACCCTATCGAACGATACACGACACGATAGACTTATTTAATGCGGAGCAAGCAGCGGCTCGTGACGACCCGGTGATGGCGGCGGCACTAGCGATCTTGCTTGATTTTGCCAAGGCTTACGATTCGGTCGACAGGCTCTTTTTGTACGCGGTGTTGATGTGGCTCGGATTTCCGCCAATGTTCGTGGTGGCGATGAAAGCGCTTCATGAAGGCACCAAAGTCAGATTCCAAGCAAATGGTTACCATTCCAGGTGGATTCAGGTGACGTGCGGGATTAGACAGGGATGCTCTCTGGCACCCCTGCTATTTCTACTCGTGCTGGAAGCGCTGTATCGCAGAATTGACGCAGATACGAAATTGCGAGGAATCAAGCTAACTAGCAAAGCGGGGGTCGTCACATTGAAGGTTGGGGCGTTTGCGGATGATACCGCGAGCTACGTTAGATCTGCAGCAGAAGTTATCATTGTGATGGCAATTGTGATTGTGGTGACTTTTTCTGCGGCGTCGGGGCTTCGACTCAATGAGGAGAAGACCTTGGTCGTCGCGCTGAATGCGGACCTCCTGGAGAATCCGCCGACCTTACCAACGCCGCTGAAATTGCAACCGGCACTGAAGCTTTCTCGCTACTTGGGTCACCAAGTTGGCAGCAACCGGACCCTGAGTACACGTGGCGATTAGCGAGGGCGCAGATCACAACGCGATTGGCACTAGCTTGCAGGAAAACGCTCACTGTTGATCAGCGCAGTGTCGTGGCAGCAGCAATCGTGATCCCGAAGCTGCTCTACGTTGGGAGGCACAACTGGCCCACCAGGGCCACCGTCGCGAAATTTCAGCGCATGGTATGCAATTTCGTGTGGTATGCGCAGTTCACGGATACGGTGAGCGGGGACGAGCGTGGCTCAACGGCTACATCGCGGCGCTACCAAGCGCGGAGGGCGGACTTGCCATCCCTGACTTATGGGCGGAACTCATGGCCCTGGCGGGAACCACAGTCAACAATTGGGCGCCTGACGCAACCCGGGACACACGGATTGTGGGAGACGTAGCGGCGGACCTCACGGGCACTGTACCGAGTGAGATGGTGATCGTGACGCCACGGGCGATGCCCCGAACGTTCAAAGTCGGAGCATGAAGGACACTATCTGGACGAGGGGACTGGAAGTATGCAGCAGGCACGGTGGAGCGATCGAGCAGCCACACAAGGCAGAAACGGTGTCGGCCCTGAACGCCTTAATGATGTTTCATGGTGGGGATGAGATGGACTGGACGGGGCGCAGACTACTGGCTAAGACCGCGGATCTACTCGGCAGCATCAGCCAGAAGTATCAGGAGACGGAAGAATACACGCAAGGCAAGTTCTGTCCGGAATGACTGCCGTACATGACGCTGGGTTCGCTGCCGCTGCTTACGGAAACGGGAAAACGCGTAGCCAGTCACAAACGATTCGGCCTAATTGGGGTCCACGGACGGCTTCTCAAAGATGTCATGCACTGGACGATGACGGCAACGAATGACCTACTGATCACGGTCTTGGTAGAGACGGTAACCAAGGGCGTGAAGCGACAGACGCAGTACTTGGCGAAGTTGTTAATGTTGAACTATCCACACATCCTGCTACCGGGTGAACACGGTGGCAGAGTGAGGTATACTGTGGAGGGCGACTCGCCCACAGGACCACACTTACTGCTGGATCAACAGAGGCAGCTCACCAACTCGGAGGCCACGGCACTGACCGGAAACACGCCCAAGGGCTCCAAGATAGCCACACACAGGAGCTTGCACAAGCAGTGCAGCTTCAAGTGGGCATTGGGAACGTGGTTACGGACGTGCATCCTCATCCGAGGCTTGCTAGAATTGCGTGTTTGTGGCGTGGAAAGCGGCGATGGGGAACATCTCGGAAGAACTACAAGAAACGATTACTCGCTGCAAGCCACGAGCGAGGCAAAAACGCAAAGCGGCGGTGATCCTGAGCAAATGGACACGGCATGGTGGGGCGGCAGCGGAAGGACTCAACACGCTGGCGTGGAAACAGATACGCAGGATTGTGGGTCTCACCCCGTGGGGAGCAGCTGCTATTCAGGGTCAAACATCATGCGTTATCGGCCTTTGATCCGGGGTCGACCACGATAGCGTGCCCGCATGAACAATGCAGACACCAAGGATCTGTGGATTTGCGGCACGTATTTTGGAGTTGTCCGGCCGCGACACAACTGCGGGTGGTGCTGCTCGTAAGGTGGGCGTCAACTGGGATGCAAATAGAGGGGTGCGAGGCGGCCATTTTGGGTCTCCACCTAGACAAGGTACCGACGGGAATCACCAGAGCCGTTGGCGAACTGATGGCGGACTGGCAAGATCTTCACATCATGGCGGTAGGAAACATGGTGGAGCAGGTGGTGAAAGACTGACTGCGCAGTATATTTGCATACAGTCTGGATGTGGAGGGTGGCTCATTTCGACGCCGCAAATGACGTGTCGAGGGGTCACCACGAGGCCGGACTGGAACGTAGGCTGCGAAATGGAGAGCGGGATATCGCGTACGGTGCTCAGAAGAGATTGCCGGAGCATCTACATCGGGCTGTGGCGACGACGATTTGCATGGCGCTCGGGGCAACACCTAGAGGAACCACACCGAGCCACACATGAACGGGTGACGGGTACCTAATTTTCACGGCGGGGACCCACGAGGCGGAGACTCTGAAACACCACAGTGGAACGGCAGTCGTCAAGGTTAACACGTCCACGGGGACCAAAGAGGTGCTGTACACACATAGCACACAGTACGAGAGCCAACACATGACGGCGGAAATGGTGATCTACTTGGGATACCTGCGCGCGTTCCGAGTCTGCAGCAAATACGGGTGGCACCCGACCCATGCCATTGGCACGAACGGGCAGGCCATCACCAAACTCATGCGGAGGCAACCACCACGCAACAAGCGCCCAGCGGGTGCTTTTGGAAAGCGCGGAGAGCTGCGGACGCGGTGCAGCTGGACACTGGCAGCATCACGCCCAAAGAATGCAATCGAACGGAGTATCGGCTAGCACAGTTGGCGGAGAAAACAGGCATAGCCATGGAATGGGTGATGCAGGAATAACCAGAGGTCGGGGTAAAGTGGACCACGGTGTTCGAGGAGTCTGACGCGGATGTCCAACATTGACTCAGTAAAAGCACTACCAAGGATTCAGATGGATTCTTGGATTGTACGGTGTAACTACAGGGACTGCAGGGGACCCGATGCTAATGGCAACGAACATCCTGCACACCTGCTGAGCGCAGCACTGGCGACAGCAAGGTTGGGCATTTGACAGCACTAGGTATACCTATAAGACGTTAATGCACTTCACTTTAAAATTGAGTCGTTCTGCAACAGTGAGCAACCGATTGCATAGTCGGAAGCGTCACAGACGATGCTGAACGGCTTCGTCTCGTACGACAGCGCCAGAACTGGTGCTTGCAGCAGACTGGCTTTGACTTTGTCGAAAGCTTCTTGGTGACGGTGCTCCCAGAACCAGTCACTGTCCTTCTTGAGGAGGTCCGACAAAGGCTTAGCCAAACCTGCATAGCCAGCGCTATACTTGTGCAGGTAGTTGGCTAAGCCCAACCACTTTCGAAGGTCTTTCTGAGACCGAGGTGTTGGCAAGCCGAGATGGCCTTCACCTTTTCAGATCCGCACGGACACCTACGCTGCTGACAAAGCAACTGAGAACTTTGATCTCGGGGGCTGCAAAGACGCACTTGTCGATGTTGGCATAGAGCTGGTTGGCCCTCATTGTAACGGGGTTACGTAAAGAGTTACGATTATGTAGGTCACCCTATTTGGTGTGACCACACTCTTCCAGTACGTGAAAGTTAACACGATATCAGTAGGTGGCTTCACAGCCAGTATATATGCATTAGACTAGGCTCTACTATAGTAGATAGTGAGACCTATAGATTTACACCAGGGCGGCTGTGCCGCCGATAGCAATAATACATTCAGTTCACCTTTAAGCTTGAGAGTTCCATTGTCTTGTAAAGGCTGTAAGCTCTTGGAGCCTGTACGCTACGGTCGTACGCTCGTCCCTGTTCTTTGTATAAGAACGCTAAGGTAAGCTAACTGCTTAAGAGACTCGCGGAGTCTGACTAAGTCTTCCATTTCGCTACAGTCTGGATAAAATCCACGAGTTCAAGCAGCGATTTAGATTCGAGTATTGGGACACTTATTCACCCGTCGTGCAGATCATGATAAAGCTAGTCGTGCTCGTGGTAGCTCTGCTGCTTGGGCTGAATGCAATACACGTGGATGTTGAGACAGCGCTTTGGCACAAGGGTTATCAAATGCCCCAGCGACTTTCGATCGCTTGGTTACGCAGCTGTTCAGGCCGCTCCGCACGTTCACACAGGCGTACTTGGACGACATCTTCGTCCATAGTCGAGCCGAGGTTGGCAAGACGGCTATGGTGGTGCATTTGGAGCACCTCCATCGAGTGTTTGAGGTCATGAGTGCAGCGGGGCTGCCGAGCCTTGCTTTATAGCGCATAATATCTCCTTTTTCATCTCATTTGATGCTGTAGACCCACTTTGTCGTCGGCACTTTGACTCGATTTCCTTGAAACGACTTTGGCTTATCCACCAAGTACCAAGTTCCGTTTTTCAGTAGCAAATTTCATTCTGCTTTCATGGCATCTTTTTAATGCTCACTCTGCCAGGAGTGCAACGTCTCTTCCACCGACGTAGGAGTGCCAATGAACTCCATCTCCACCGATAGAATGTAGCCATCCAACCTGGCATTCTGCCTCCGCTGTCGCCCCGAGCGCCTCACTGGTCCCGTGGCTGCTTGGCGTTGCCTGCCTACGAACTGGCCGCTGTCCACCTCGTTGTTGTGGGGTCCTGCTGGAGCTGCATCTGGCTGGATTTGATCCAACTGGTGATGCATTCTCCACCTCTTCCTGCATCTGCTCGTCTTCGGGCCCGGAATCGCCACTGCTGGAACTAGTGGTAAATATTCCTCCCCTAAACTAGTGCTGCTTGTAGCCACGGTTTTCTGCATCTTCCGGAACTTTTTCAGTAATAGTTCGTGCAGCCGCCCTTCGAACGCCCTCCTCGACGACCTATTCCACAGGAAGAGGGACAAAAGGAATCTGACTGTAGCTCCCTTGTTTGTCATTCAGCAACGAACATGTATACTGACGGTTCACCGAGACATCCTCGCGAAAGTGCACATCGCGTGCCTCCACCAATTTGCATGTTCGCAAGTGCAGCAAGCGATATCCAGATGACCGCTGCGCAAACCCCAGCAGCAATTCAGGCTCCGCTCTTGGGTTCAATTTGGTATTCCTCTTTGGTTCATGAATGAAGCCTGTATATCCGCACACTCTTACTCACGTCAGGTGTCTTCCCAAGTAATTTCTACGAAGGTGTTGTGGCATAATGCCCCGGGATTTGGTGGAGTGCTGAGTACAAACCCCAGAGTTGGCGATGTCCCGAGTTGGTCGAGTCCCCGGGAATCATGGCTCCCAGGGTATGGGACGAAGCGATTCCCCGGAAATAAACTCAGGGGAATGTCTGTGTCACGAACAGCGACCGCAGTCAAGGCACTCTATAGTGAACATTGATCGGGTTCACCGACGCATCCGCACCAAATTCATCCTGTGTCGCTCGCGTGAACCTTACTCGAATGAACTGGTGTAGCGAAGGTACGACAGTACATAGGCCTTCGTTTGAAGCGTCCATGTGCACGTGAACTGAAGGACTTCGTAGCTGCGCGAAATGCTCAATGGTTGAATCGTTCATGCTGTTGCATAATCACCTGAAACCATCGTAGGTCTTCAATTGCAGCACTTGATAGATATCGGCGGCGGTAGTGTCCGATGTTGAAAGCAACATCTTGGACTCGCTGGAAAAAGGCGCGTGTCGGTGGACAGCATGTGGCGATGTGCCTCAAGCTTCCCAAAAGACTCAAAATAGATGTTTTGTCACCGTGCCTGACTCCAGCACTTCTGCAATACGTCGGCGTACCTTGTATATCTTTTTTATCGGAAGGTGATCATTCCCTGTTCGGTATCCCAGTCGAATCCTAGAGACCGACCTTGTTCACTTCATTCCATAAACTTTCTTTCATTAACTGCTTTGAGCCCCAGAACGGTAGATATGCAAATAGCTGCATTGTTGCACCGCATAATCGCCCTCTGGCAATTGTTACGGCGGCAGAAGGTGTAGGGTCACTGACGCGTTCGCCTGAACGGCTTCGACACATTTGTCCCCAGTATTTAAAGACGATGGTGGACAAGAGTCTCGTGCGAGGGATGATGTTGTGACAGCGTGAGCTCGATGTTTGCGACGCGTGCCTCATTTGCAAAATAGAAGAAGAAGCCACATCGGAAGAAACTCGATCGCCACATTGGAGATGAGGAACTCGCTGAAGATGATGACGCTAAAACCGTTGCAAGTAGTTGATGAGCAAACGTCAACGCGAGGAGACTCGTGCAAGTTGAGCAGACTGCTGACAAGGCGAACTCGGGCAGGACTACGTGGGTATCACGAGCTTCGGCGACAAGCAAAACAAGCTGTCGTGTACGTGTAGTCAGGGATTGGCTGTAAAACGTTTTTATTCCAAACTATTATAGCAGCTCCCTATCAGTTACTTTAAAGCTATTAGTGTTGTAACGGGGTTACTCGATGAGGTACGATTATGTAGGTCACTCAATTTGGTGTGACCACACTCTCCCTAAAATGGTACTCAGTACGTGAAAGTTGACAAGATATCAGTTGATGGCCTCACAGCCAATAGATTTGCATTAGACTAGGATCTACTATCGTTGATAGTGAGACCTATATATTTACACTAGGGCGGCTCTGCCGCCGATTGCAATAATACATTCAGTTCACCTTTAACCTTCAAAGATCGTTATCTCTTGGAGCCTGCAAACTTCTGTCTTACGCTCGTCCCTGTTCTTGTATAAGAACACTTAGGTAAACTACCTGTTTAAGAGACTCGCTGAGTCTGACTAAGTCTCCCATTACTCTACACTACGACAGCCTTGCTGCACTTGGTAGCACTCGTAGTCAATCCCAAACCTGAGTCTAAACGACTGTCCCTATGTGAAGCAACTCGCTCTTACCCCCGAACCAACAAGACGGGCTTAAAATGCTGATGTCTTTGGTGGGGCCGAAAAGTGAGGCTCATCTTGCTTCGCAAGGCCCGGACATTGTAAACGCACGCTTGAAGGCGTTCTCGAACTACGAGAATGCTCTCTTAGAGCACATGCAACAACAGATGGCTGAGGCCGCTGCGTCTACGACGCACAGGCCGTCATCGGATGGAGCTTCCAAAGCGAAACCGCTCATGATGAGAGCGTCAAGACCTTCGAGGGCATGGATGGAGAGAATCTCCTGCTCTGAGTCAGAGAAGTTGAAATGACTATGACGGCCGCCATGCTCAAGACCGAGCAACAGCGCGTGGCGCTAGCTATCTCAAGCTTGGGGTCGAGCCTCCCTTACGTGTGGCACGTCCGTGGACGCTGCGTTCCCTTCGTGGGACCAGATCAAGCTGCAACTCTCGCGAGAATTCGCCGCGCCGCCTAACCAGTCATACCGCGTGAGGTCACGCTTCCTATCTACCCGCCAGGGTAAGAAGAAGATGGTGGACTTCGTCCAAGAGTTACATACTCTCATTGCTGGTATGGCAGCGGATCCTCTCCACGAGGTGGTCACGGCGACCATCTTCATGGAAGGCCTCGCACTGGCGTGGCCAGGACGGAAGTCTTCCGAGTTCACCCTTCTCTTTGAAGAGGCTGTGAACGTGGCGTTAAACGCCGAATTCAACTTCAAGGCAGCAAGACTTGGTTGGAGCGCTTCCCACGGCAACTCGTCTGGAGCCTCGGGCTCGTCCAGTGGAGCTGAGCCGATGGATCGCAGCTATGCTGAAGACGATGAAACCGAGCTTCGAGCTGCGGAGCAGTGCATCGGCGTCCGCCGATATTATGTGTGCGGAAGTACGCAACACCTGCGCCCAGGGTGCCCGTTACGTAAACAGCGCCAGGACCCTGTGAGCCGAGGCCACACCTTTGAGCGGAAATCTCGGTAGTGGCGGGGAAACGCCAAAACTTGGTAAGCATGGGGCGTCCTGCTGGGGAAGAACTTTGTTCTGTTGAACCTCTGCGAGAAGGGCAGCAGGGCTTGCCCCAGAGAGTTCCATGTTCTATAACACGGAACGTGTATGCAAGCCGGGCTTACTGGTCGTCGAAGCGACCGTGAAGGGCTTTAATAAGCCATGAGTAATCCTTATCGATTCTGGTGCGTCGGGCAGTTACGCTCGACGCGCCACTATGGAAGGAAGTCAGCAGTATGCTGGGGCGCAAGTGGCGCGAGTGCGTGACACGGTCACTGTTCGTCTTGCGACGGGGACCCGTGTTACGGTGCCTAAGGTTCCTGTGAATCTAGGCGTGAAGGTTTTGGACTTCGATAGCGTTGAACGCTGTCTGATCCTTGACCTGGATTCGAAATACGATCCCATCCTAGGCATGGCCTAGCTGGAACGTCATGAGTCATGGATCGATTGGAGGTCTAAGACCTTAGGTGCTACGCGATTGCCTCCTAGCGGAGTTTTGGCGAGTCATGAACCCACCTCTGCTTGGAAGCAAAAGCGCTATTGGCGCGAGCACTGGATCGAGACGGTCAATGTGCTGGATATTGGAGTGTCTGAGTGAATGGACACTGGCGTCACTGTCGCGAGCCCAGAGCACTGCTCTTGGGCTAACGTGCAGTGGCACATAAACCGCTGAGCGACCCTCGTTGTGTTAACGAGCTGCCGCTGTCTGCTTCCGAAAGCATGGCCAACCCGGTGTCGAGACACTTAGGGCTGGGCCCTTCCGAAGTGCGTGGGGTGACACGTTATTCACAGAGCGACGCTCGCTCTGATGCGCAGCCTTCGCTGCATGCCAATGATGGCGTGGTCGACGGAACGTCGAGGCATCTTGGGCCTGGCCCTAGTGATGTGCGTGGAGTGGCACGTAATCCACTGGGTGGCGACTGCGAGTCAAGCAGCCCGCTGCCGGATGACGGTAATTACATCGAGTCTCCTTTGGAGCGACAAGAGGTGAGGGCACCCGAAGACGAGTTTGAGCTTAAAACCCTGGTCTCTCCGAGACGTTCGGTCTCCGCGAGGAGACGGCAGCGACGCCGCATGTCGACTGCGAGACGCAAGGCGTCTGTCCTGATACAGGAAGCATCCCGAGTGGAGGATGATAGCGAACAGCTATACACACTCATGGATGGAGTGACTGGCGAGGTCAATGGTGAGATCACCTTGGAAAGTATTCCCGCCGTCGATGCTCTGCTAGAGCTGGACGAGATGTCCGTCGCCGAGTTAGGCGAGGCCTTAAAGGCGGGAGAGTTAGCCGAAGTGGTCATGATACGACCTAAGGAAGAGTTGAACTCTTCGTCGCTTCTGGATGAAGCTGTCCTTGAGGACACGAAGAAGATCTTAAGTGATCGTAGTGGATCCGCGATCCTGAAGAATCCCTCGGATCCATTCTATCCTTTGGTGAAGGACTTACAAGACGTGGTCTCTAATGACCCTCCGTCTCTCTACCTCCCGATCGAGGTGTGCGTCATGAGATTGACCTGGTTCCTGGAACCAAATACTGCGTTACACGACAGTGGTTTTGCCAAGGGAGCAGTGTGACGTCATTTACGCGTTCTTCAGTGCTAAGCACGCGGCGGGAATGGTGCGAGAGAGCAAGTCTACACATTCCACGCCGACATTCTGTGTCAGAAAGCCGAATGGCAAGTGGCGGATCGTTCACGCTTTCAATAAGCTGAACGCGGCCACTATCCCGGCGCAGACGCCGATTCCTAGAAAGGATGTTCTGCAGAACAACATGGTTGGCAGTACAATATACAGTGCGCTCGACTTCGTCGATGGTTATTACTAATTGCTCGTGTGCACGAGCGATATTTCTCTGACAGCGGTGAGCACTCCGAGCGGTATGCTCTGGGAGTGGCTCGTAATGCCCCAAGGGCTGTCGAACGCGCCTACAACGTTCAATCGTCTTGTGACGCAACTGCTCAGGCCTCTTCGAGCGTTTGCACAAACGTATTTTGATGACATCTTTGTCCACAGTCGTGCGGAGCACGGGAGGTCGGATGTAGAGAATCACATCGACCATCTACGAGCGATGCTCGAGTGCATGCGCACTAACAAACTCTACGCTAATGCGTCTAAGTGTATCTTCGGTGCTGAAGATATTCCTTTCTGGGATGCTTTATTGGAAAGCGTGGCCTTCGTGCGGATCCCGCCAAGGTTAAGTCCATCGTGGACTGGCCGCTTCCGCGCAACCTGAAGGATTTGCGGGAGGGGCTTGGTCTAGCCAACTACTTGCACAAGTACAGCAAGAATTATGCTGAGATGGCTCGGCCATTGTCCAATCTCCTTAACAAGGATGCGGACTGGTGTTGGGACACTAAGCATCAAGATGCATTTGAGGCGGTCAAGGAGGGTCTCCTTCATGCACCGATCCTGGCTTTGCCAGACCCTGAACGTCCGTTTCGTCTATGACGCATCCGACTTTGCCATTGGCAGTGCGCTTCTACAAGCTGATGCCGATGGGCACGAACGCGTGATTGCGTTTGAGTCTCGCCAGCTTAAATCTGCAGAAGAACTACCCAGATCATGACAAGGAGCTACTTGCAATGAAGTATACCCTTGTCAAGTTCAGGGTGCACCTGCTCGGTTCTAAACCGTTTGTGGTCGTTAGAGACCATGCGTCGCTGCGCAGTGCGATTCAATCGCCTCATCTCTCGCAAAGGATGGCCAGGTGGCTGCCCTTCTTCGTGGATTACAGCTTCGAGGTGACGTACAAGCCTGGCAGGCAGAACGATCTGGCGGACGCACTGTCGCGTCGCCCAGATTATGAGCTTGCTCATGTCACGACGGTGACTTCGTCGGTGACGACGCTAATCCGCGCTGCGTATGCGCGTGATGAGACGTGTGTAGCTTTGCTAAGTGGTCTTGGGAGCAAGGAGTTTGAAGACTCGTACATTAAGTTGTCGGCGCGCCTGCGCGCGAGGTTACATCGCTATTCCATCGATGATGGTCTGCTGTACTACAGCACGGATGTTGAGGACACTCCCGTGTCGTCGTTCGTCATGATGCGGATCTCAAGTATGAAAGCAATACCAAGCTCAGATACCCCACTATGCTCCCATGAGCTCTGCAGCGTTTGCTGCCGCAGCTCAGGATCAGCGTTTGGGCGCAGCTGCTGATTTTCTCGCTTCCCTTCCTATTAGCGGGAAGTGTGGAGTGACCGATGACGCAGTCATTGGTGCGCGGCACGCATTAGATCACTCTGATCAAAAGCGTCCACGCCGTCTGGGCAATCTTGCCGGAGTGGGTCCTCGAACTCTCACGAGTTCTCGGAGTGAGGATACCCCTCCACTTTTTCACAAGGTATTGGGTACGACCCTGGCGACTTCGTCGTTTCAGGATCTCTTCCACGTGGAAGTGGAGATCCCCTTGCTCATCGAGCAACGCCGGCAGCGGCCGGAGCAAAGGGGAAGGCTGATGAGCCGATGGAAGACGATCCTCCGCTGTGACGCTCGGAGTTGCAGGCAGCTCGTGAGCAGATGCGCGATGTTCAGAGCGAGGTCCGTCGCTTTCGCGATACTCTGACCGAGGCGGAGCAGGCCTATGACCAGTCGGTAAACCTGATTGATGACTTCACAAGTCGACCCGCTTGGGTTGAGAACCCCGAGTCATGCGTCCAACGCCTGGCTGCTCTTGAGCGCACTCAGTCTGCGACTGTTGATAAGCTCGTGGGGACTGTGGCTCGGATGCAGGGTCAGATTGACGGCTTGTACCGCCTTCTGCCCGGTGCTGTGGCTCCGCCACCTGCGGCGCCAGCTCCTCCGAGCTAACCTGCGACGCGTCCCGGTACGGTTTGATCAAGCCCACGTAAAACACGGGATGCGTTCGCATCCTCTTAGGGAGGTTTAGCGTATACGCCAGGCCCTTTTTGGTCACGACCTCGAAAGGTCCCACAAAGCGCGGCCGCAGCTTGGTCTTGAAGACCGCGGTCACTGCATGTGTAGGTAGGTTTTTAGCATTAAAAACCCAGGTCTCCGACCTCAAAGCTTTGCTCATTTCTTCTGCCCTTGGCATCTGCGTATTCCTTCTGTTTGTCTTCGCTCTCAGCCATTGCGTCACGCACATGTCGAAGGACATTCAGACGCGTTGATAGGAAATCATCAACCTGTTTCTGAAGAGTAGTAGGACTGACTTCAGCAAGTCGCTCATCGAGCTCTCCTCCCCACCAAGCCCAGAACCACGGAGTGGTAGCGTCAACGGGATGCGTGGATGAGAGAGGCCGTTCACGTAGAACGGCGTGTAGCCTGTAGAGCATGCACTGCATTATTCAATGCGAACCCAACGAGTGGAAGCATGGTGCTCCAAAGCTTTGACTTCTCAGCACATGTGCTTCGGATAATATCCTCAAGAACACGATTCGCGCGTTCAGTTTAACCATCGGTCTGCGGATGATCCGCCGTGGACACGCCCAACTTCGTGCCAAGCACGGTAAACACGGATGACCAGAAGTGTCCCGTGAAACGGGGTCTCTGTCAGAGACAATCGATGCGGGTAAGTCATGCTGGCGAAAAACCCGATCGATAAACAGCTTCGCTGTACCTTCACCATCGATGGTGTCCGGCACCGCCGCTAGATGCACCATCTTACTCAATCGGTCAACAAAGACCACGATTCCTGTGTTCCCATCCTGGTCTTTAGGAAGACCGAACACAAAGTCCAAACTCATGGACTCGCAGCACCCCGAGGGTACAGGCAAACTTGCTAGCGGAACAGCCGCGTGTGGTGAAGGCTTAACCCGTCGACACGTTTCACACGTGCGCATGTAAGTGCTCGTCCACTTGTAAAGCTTGGTCCACCAATACGTCAGGCTCACCGAGCCGTAGGTCTTCTCACGACCGAGGTGGCCACAAAGCGGCGTATCGTGCGCATCATAGAGGATGCCGTACACTTCGCTCGACCCTTCGCGTACTCGAAGAGTAACTTGCGCTCAAGGCGCGCGTCAATTTCAGAAAAACTCGAAGAGCCTCCATTGACGATAACTTCCGGCTCCGGTGAGCCCAAGTACCCATCAGCGTATCATACTCAGACTCAGTTTCTCCAGGCGCCAGCGCCACCACCACAGTGCGTACCATGGGTACCAACTGTCGGCTCATTTGAGCCTGAAGGCGAATGCGGTATTCGGCAATGGTTGTGGCCTGTGTGGGCAGGAACCGAGCGCGCAGCGCTTGACGAGTTGCCAACTCCGCTGCCGTACGAGCCGCTGGCCCAATGACATGCGATGTCAACGGCCAATTCCCGAGTTATTTAACAGACTTCTCGGGATCGGGGGCTGTGAACCGATAGTCCGACTGTGGATTGAGCAGAGGCTGTGCCACAGGGTGGCGGACCACGGAATTCTCTTGCTCATTGAGCTGCAGCTCTTGCACCTCGTCGTTCAGCGAACGGACTAGGAGTACGAAGCGCTGGGCGCTCAGCAGGCGTACTCTCCGAAGGGGTTCTTCCTCGCCGGTCTCGGACTCTTCGTAGTCCACTGAGGTCTCCGAGAATTGCTCAAAGAACATCTCGTTCGCGGTACGCGACCGCTTCGGCTTGAGAGCCTTGGGATTGGGCATGTCCACTGGCGGGTGTCGGCGCTTGTACTCGGAGTAGTACTCCTGTACTGAGTGTTTCTCGATCGGGGAGACAGAATGTCTTCGAGGCCGCTGGCCGTTAGTGCACTCGGTCGAAGGACCAGAAACAGTTGTGAGTCATAGAACGGGCCGTTGGCCAGCTCTGGGAGAACTTGAAAGTTCTGGAGCGCGGAGCTTGATGGAAGATGACCCCGTCACATGCGTCAGTTGACGCTACCTCACGTGAGGCGAATTGTCGAGTGTCGACACGTGGTGTCTTCAGCAAGGATGGGGGAGTGTAACGGGGTTACGCAAAGAACCAGGGCGGCTCTGCCGCCGATAGCAATAATACATTCAGTTCACCTTTAACCTTAACAGTTCCATTGTCTTGTAAAGACTGTAACCTCTTGGAGCCTGTACGCTACTGTCGTACGCTCGTCCCTGTTATTTGTATAAGAACGCTAAGGTAACTAACTACATTTGTCTAAGAGACTCACTGAGTCAGACTAAGTCTTCCTCTACGCTACAGCCCGCTGCAACAAAGGTTTGGTTGGCTGCGGAGGCTGGTTGGCTCCGCAGCCTGCATTGGTTTCAGTTTTGGTAGCCTCAGTTTGAAACTAGCTACGCAGTGAGCAAGAAGAAGAGGTGGCCGAGAGTTCAATCTACTTTATTTTTCTTATCTGTAGTCGCTTCGCTGCCGGAGGACCGGACGAGCTTCGCAGAGACTCGCTGCTTAACATTTTGGTCACATTTCGTGGCTAGAACCAGTGTTAATACTATAACCTTTCATTTTACCGTATCGCTCGTGTCCTAAACGAATTTTTGTCCTAAGCGAAAACGATAATCTATAATACCAATAGCGTAGCGTGACAAATCCATGTGGCATTGCACTAAATCGATTTTCTGGTGCGCTAAACCGCAGGGCAGCTCATCTCCAAATTCGATGGTGGGAGCGACAGTGAACTACGAGCACCAGCAGAGAATCAAAGCAGGACATATTTCGGTCGACTATGCGCATGATGGCAGGTACTGCCACTAAGAATAACACTTGACAAAGCCCAATCCGTCTGCCAATAGTTTAGCTGCCCCGTTGTTTTTACCATTTTAAAGTTTACCTTTTACTGAGATAGGAAGCAATTCATTGCTGCAGGGCAGCCCAACAGGGGTTAATTCCGTCGGTTATACCGGCCTACTACCGGTTTCTAGACGGGCTCTGGGGGCTTTATTGTCGTCGTCATTTTGTACCGGTACATACCAGCTGGCAACCGGTTGAAAGCCGGACTCTGGGGGCTTTATTTTCGTCGCCATTTTTGTACCGGTTGGCAACAGGTTGCTTGACGGCGCCATTTTCGTACCGGTGTACTTTTAAAAGTATACCAGCTTGCAGCATTTAATACCAGTACGATGCCCCGCAGTGACCTTATAGCAAAAAGCATGCTGCGCAGATGCTGCGGCTGCGAAGCAGACGCAGGAGATGCGCCATGAGCTCACTTGGACGCCGGTGGGTATTGTAGAGTTGTTTTGGCTATACTCCAGGAGTATTTGAGTTAATTGGGCATCAGATGCTCTACATATACTATATACTTTAAGTACTGTATATTTCCTATCTCAGCCTTCGCGTAGCCCTAGTAGTGGATGACCCAACTATTAAAATAGCCCTAATGTTTAGAATGCACATTGCCGTTCGCTTAGATACGAGGGATTCGGTACTCACAACGTACATCTTAATTGATGTACGCAACATCAATCCTGCCACGCACTTGGGCAAAAACCACCCCACAATGTGGCACTGTCGGCTCGCAGGACCCTCCCGGGCGCATTGCGCCTCCCGGGCGCATTGCGCCTCCCGCTCTATCGAAGCTGCTCGCCCTCTCGCCTAACCCCTCTCTCCAACCGCATTATGTCGACGCTTCAGCCTGCACCGCGCGCCGCTGTGTGCGTCATTGGCAATGAAGTTTTAACCGGGAAGGTATTTCTCAAACTAAAGCGTCATTTTCTAAAGTGTCAGTTTGGACTCATTAACTGTTATTGTTGTTATTTATATGAAATACTTGAATATTCCCGAACAATTCAGACGCTGGACACCAACTCGCACTGGATCTCTAAGCTCATGTTCCGTCGGGGTGTCGACCTCAAGCGCGTCGTGGTGATCCCCGACGAGGAGAAGGCCATTATGTCGACGGTGAGGGAACTGTCACAGATGGTGGGACCTAGTGGCTACGTCTTCACTACGGGAGGCATCGGCCCTACCCATGACGACATCACCTACGAGAGTGTGGTATGATATTGACTTTTTTGTTTCTTTATCAAGTTTTTAGATGGATCTGATGGGTATTTGTTTCTCTTTTCACTGGAATTAGGCGAAAGCTTTCGGTCTTGGCGTTGAGTATCACGAAACCACGCTGAAAGGACTGGAAGAGGCTATGAAGACCCGTGCGCAGGGGATGACAGCAGGACGCAAGCGGATGGCTTTGCTGCCTGCTGGCTGCAAGACGCTCACTACGGATTTCTGGACGCCGATCGCTGTGGTGGAGAACGTGTACATTCTGCCTGGTATTCCATCGATGGTTCGCTCCATGCTCACCGCCAACGAAGAGCATTTTGTCGGAGTGCCGATCTTCCGCGCGATCGTAAGTATATGCTCAGATTTGAATAGCCTGCCTATGTATATTGTAAGACTCGAATAATATTCTAATCCGCTTGTTTTCGCAGGTGAATACACTCAAGTTGGAAGGTGACATCGCCGCCGAATTGACAGCGGTGCAGAACGCTCACCCGGATATTGCTATTGGAAGCTATGTGAACCTGACCAAGGACGAGACAGGCGTTCATGACACGAGCTTCAAAACTCGTCTTACAATTGAAGGACGCGATGAAGCTGAGGTGAAGGATGTTAGCGATGAAATTGCGAAACTCTTTGATGGCGAGCACGTCGCGCTGTCCGAGAACTAGACTCATATCTCGCCAATTTTAACGTGCTAGGTGCTGCTGGGAAATCAATAAATGCGAGGCGTACCTCAATCACTTGTAAATGAGGACACGTGTCGTCATCGCGTCCTCAAGATCGAAGTTTGAGCAGCTTCTGAGATGGTTTTCCTCACCACGTGGCGGAAAGCGAAAGGGTACTTTCAATCAACTGCAGCAGCACACTTCATTTTGCAAGGAAGAAGTTGAAGCATGACAACAAATTTCAGCTAGCTAACAAAGGCAGGTATTCGCGGGCTGAGATGTCTCGCGTGTATCGTCAGTCCCGATCTAGCAGCAGCGATGGCTCTAGGTCGGCATTACCTGGAGACTCTATCTACACCGACTTGGACAGACTAATCAGCGGGAGCGACCTGAATCCAACTCAACATCGTAGACACCCGAGTGCCTGGAACGAGTTCCAATGTGAACACGCGAACCGAGGTCTATCCGTGCAGGAAGTGAGCCAGCTCTACCGACAGCGGAAACGTGAAAGTGAAATCGAAACTCCGAGGACACCAACACATCAACGGGGGGGTCCGTTTCGACCACCAGCGCCAATGCGTAGCGATGCTACTCGGGTTTCAAAACCTAACACTGGATTGAAGAAAACTGGAACACCAGTAACGAGATCTGACCAGCGCGGCAACGACCAACGAGCAACACAGAGAGTGATCGAAAAGTGAGACTCCTGGCTGCAGAACATCGAGCATCCTTGGCTCAAGCGGAAAATAAGTCACTGCAGCCGAAACCCAGACCCAAGAAACAAACATCTCACTCCACGGCTCAAAGACCGCCGATTAAAAACATACCAGAAAGAACTCATCGCTGGGTTTTCCCTCGCCAACCTCTCGTGGAAGACGACAACTTTGATGATAGTTTTGATGAGGCTGTGAACACTGCCCCAAATTCTTCTCAAAACCGCCAACCGGACCCAACACCGGAGCGTCATACCCCCAAGTTGCTTATCCGGTATCCGAAGAGAAAACACAACTTGTTAAGCTGGTACCTGATGACGGCGTGGCCTACATCAACCCAAGTCGAGTTACACGATCTGTACTCCTCGACAAGTTTGGTAATGACAGTTTTGGTCGTGTGTGTGCTGGTGAACTGAATGGAGTACCCGTCACAGTGAAAGTGATTCCCAACACAGCAGCCCCAAGCGAAGAAATACTGAAAAGCGACGTCGCAGCGATGGTGAGATCCCGAAACCCGCACATTGCGACTTTGTACGGGTACACACACGTGGAATTTGACGATGGTTCAATTTAGCTGGCTATAGTCATGGAATTAATGCGGGGAGCGATCTACTGTCTGCTCTCCACCAACACGAATGGAGCCTAAAGCGAAAACGCGATGTTTTGCTGCAGTTACTCGACTCGTTGGAATTTCTGCACCGACAAAATATCGCTCATCGGAACTTGAGACCGACGACAATTCTTCTGTCAGAGCGCTTGACGTCGCAAAACTAGGAGACTTTGGGCTTGGCTCTTTCAAGGACCGAGCTCCTAGCTCTCGTTTAGGGGCGATTTGGCACGATGCGAACCACCTCTCCTATCACACCGCAAAAGTCCACTAGAATGCCAAGTGTGTACATTCATCAATAGGAGGCGATCTAACAACTGCGAAATGTGCACCACGGAACTTGCCCCAGCGAAGACAAGTCTCGATACTGTCGAGTGGGAATGCATCAAGTGTACCTTAGCCAACCAAGTTCTGTACCTGCTACCCGTGCCAAGTGATCCGAGTCAAAATTTCCCAGACTACAAGAAAACTGACATCTACTTGTTTACAGTTCTGGTTGCGGAAATGCTGCTGGGAACCAACTGCCCCGTGCCACCACGAGACGGACAACCAATTCAACTTGACCGCCTGGGAGTGAATGGAAGACTGTGTCTACCGCTGAAAAAGCTGCTCGAACAAGGGTGGAAACCCAGATCCCAACGCACGCCCCGACGTCGATGCAGTAAGGCTGCGATTGGCCTTTAGCTTCTCTGCTCTCGAACGGTAGCCCACCAGATCATTACATGAACGGAAACATCGCTTAAAATGTGTATTTCTCGGCTGTTTGCTGCTAAGTAAAAATATCACGGCGACATGACGGGCAACGGGGAATCTCGCCATCTTGCTCGGCGTTGCGTACCAGAACGTCCATGCATGCCGAATGCAGCATGTGTCCACATGCCTTCAGGTTCACTGTCTGCCCAGTCGCCAAGTCTTGCGCACAAATGACGCAGTTCGACTCGTGAATGGGCTTTGTCAGAGCTAAGCCTGCTCGACTGCCCATCGATGCTGATATTTTGATGAGTGCCTTCTTCAGCTCACTACCGGTTAGGACGTTGTGATACGCACCACCCATGTTTTCGGCGACTTGCTCCAAAATATCGAGGTTAACGGCCCCAAATCCCACCGCAAATGCCTGGAGCCTGTACTTCTCGTAGCATGACTTGTTACAGTGGACACCAAATCCACCAAACTTCCACCCGAAACTCGGTTAAAAAGGTATTCTCGCACCGCAGCTACCAGATCATTCCATGCCTTGCCTCTCATTGAGCCGGAGCAGTCTAGCACAAATATGTGGTGAATTTTACCAGCGTTTGCAACGTGTGAACACTCGAACTTGTGTCCCTCAGCGTACGAGAACCCGTCAAAGTCCGGGGAAGGTTCCTGCTCTGGATCGTGCAATGCTGAAAGCGTACAGTACGACCGTTTCTCATCATGTTCGGGTGCATCGCACTTGTAGCCGCATTTCCCAAAGATTTCCAACTCCGCGTTTAACGTGCACGGGTCCTCCCACCCAAGTGTCTTCCAGAACTGTTCATGTAGGATCTCGTCTGTCTCTTTATCCGGTTTTGGCTCCAGCTCTCGAGTGCAGTGGCGACGCTGATCCGTTGTGTTACCAGAGTGTTTCATCACTCCCTTGCTCGCAATCGACATAGTGCACATGCTCACGACCCATCTTGGAGCAGTAGAGATTGAACATTTCAGCAATCTTCAATGTCGATGTCCTCTGAGTCGGCTAAGAAGTACGTATTCCTCATGTTCCCGTGAGACGTTGTGTGTGGGCCAGAGTACACACATGTTTCATCACTCCCTTGCTCGCAATCGACATAGTGCGATCTTCAATGTCGATGTCCTCTGAGTCGGCTAAGAAGTACGTATTCCTCATGTTCCCGTGAGACGTTGTGTGTGGGCCAAAGTGTCCAAATTCCTTGATGCAGAAGTAGCTGCAGCATGGGCAGCGAGCATCACAGTAGTGGATGATTTGGTCCGCATCATTCGTACGATCGCTACAGTCTTCGTGAATGCATGTGTGCACCCCATGGTGGTTTTGGTGGCCGGGCTGCAATATTTGACAGCACTTCTTTCGCGCACCATTCATCTCCTGGAAAGTAAACTGAAAGGTTCCACGAGCTCCGGTAAATGTCTTCGACGACTGTTTCAGGAAGACATCAATCCTACAAATTCCTTCTTCGCTGCACATGGCCTGGCACTGGTGCTCACCGTCACACATATGCACCACTGGAGCCTCAGAGCCCGCATTAAAACTATCGGATCATTTCATTTGGTCATTTTCCACAGCGTACGCCACCGAGACCCCGCTTTGACCGTGGAAATGGTCCATGACACCGCATAGCTCATTGCAACCATCCATCACACACTTCTCTCTGCAGCGCACTTCGGCGCACTTGTGGGCAGTGTGTGGGTCTTCGATGTTAAGGACGCACCGAGACGAGCACGTGTGCGCTAAGCACGACTCGCCGCAAGCATGGACGCGAACGTCGCACCTGTGCAAATCCGTGTGGCCTCGCTTCAGCGTGCACAATTTCTCACAGTTCGGAGAGTTTAACATGCAGCAGTCCTTCCCGCAAGTGTGGTCTCCAACACTGCATTCGCATATGCTCTCGTGCCCGGCTTTTCGATCACATGGCGCCAATTCGCCGACCTGTTCGCTGCTGTCGCAGTACTCGCAACGACCGACGCACATATGACTACCTCCACAACTATGGGGTGTTGTCCCAGTGTGCGTAGCTGCGTGCATGCAGCCAAGAAGACACTCAGCACATTCACTTTGGCAGCGAGTGAATAGCATTTGGAGCCGTCCCAGAAATTGCTTTTCCTCGGCTTTCCATTCGTCATGCACAGAGTCACCAAGCATTTGCTTCGCCCACAGAGCAATTCGAGTCTTGCGACGTCGGACAAAATAGGACACGAAAAGGTCGAAGTCAACCAGAATGTCTTTGCTCAGCTTCACACCACGCACATTATCGTTCTTGGCCAGGAACAGCTGAAGCAGCTTCATCATGGCATTGTGGATGAGCACCATGCTCTTGTCATTCGTTGAGCAGCAGTCGAAGCCAAGGTCAATTCCCAATCTGGAACCTTATCCAGCTCAACACTCGCATTGAGGATCCCCCATTTTTCAGCCATCACTGGGTACTCTTTACACATTGCTGCCACATCCACGTCTAGCACATGCCCGTGTGCGGACGAAAGAAGGTCTTCTTTCAGATATGCAGCAATGTCGCCTTCCTTGGCCACGTAATCGTGAGGAATGAAGCAGCCCGTGCGGATAATCCCTGGCAGCTTCGAGCACACCTCGGACAACTGGAACTGCTTGGCGCCCTCATCCAGCGACGTCCAATCCAGAATAGAGATTTTCGCAAGCACGAGACGGATGCAGTCCAAGAATGTTTTACCGCTCCGAAAGCCCGCGTTCTCGACGCCACACAACGACTGCTCAATGAAGTTCTGCGCGTGCATCAATGACTGGTAATATCCCAATGTACCAAGAGGCGGCGAACTGTTAATGAACAATTGCCCCGAGTACAAGTCGACCAGGAAATTGCTCTCTTTGTTTGCTCCGACTGTCTTCTGCAACTTGGTGACGAACTCGTCGAGAACACCCTTCTGGTCGTTCAGGTTCACGTCCTTAACAGAAATGTAGAGTTTACCACGGAAGAGGCTCGGATCGCCCTTAATCAGAGACACGCCTTTTTGGAACCGGCCAAACAGGTCTTCAATATCCTTGTCGTACCGCATCTCCATCCGAAAAATAGTGAACATTGAGATCGATGCATTCAGCACCGACAGAAACACATCTTCTTGCTCCGTTCGCTCAAAGGAGCCCAGACCTTCGAAGTCGAGAACGACAAGCAAAACGTTTCGTGGCAGGACACGGAGCGTCATCCAGGCACCATCGGTACACCGCGCTCCCGAGATGGCAAAGGATGACCCTGTCAAGTGATTGAGGAGGTAGGTCTTGCCCGTGGACTGCTTACCCATGGAGGTGACCACAATGCATCGGCCTTGCCATGACTCGAGCATTGGCGAGAGAAGACCGAAACGGACAGAGCGTGCGATATCGACGGCTTGCACCTGCTCCGACTGGCTTTCCATAGATGCTACCTGGCCGTTTGTCATCACAGTTAGTGCATTTCCCTCAGCCCTGCAGATCTGAATCGGCACAAACGTGATGAGCTCTTGAATAAAACCCCGCAGAGGTCGAACAGTAACGCCATCCGCCTTGCTCAAACACCCGTCCTTCGTAGACGACTGCCATTCGTTGACAGACAGCAATTCCTGAGCCAAATCCATTCTGCTCAGAGGCTTGTTGAGCTTGCGCAGGTCGCGCATGATGGTCTGGAAGAATTCACGACAACTATCTTCAGCCGACGTGGAGAGAGCAGCACAACACGACAGGCGTAATTTCAACATTACAGTCGTCTCTTCAACGTCTCTGATCAAACCAGAAACGGGAAACTTTTCGTACGTGTGGTAGAACGCCCGCAGCCAATGACCCACCTCCTCGGTATCGCCTGCATCCGCATTTCTTCCATTGACGACTCGCTCGCTCGAGTGCTGAATGCGAAATGCCTCGCTACGCACCGTTACCACGATTCGGAGTACATGAATTCGTTTCGACGTGGCATCAAGCACGAACAACATATCACCAAAGCACTGAGCTGAAAGGTCCTGAGATTGGAATGTGAGACCAACCGAAATGCTCACTGGGATATTGCGGAAGTCTTCACTGGAAACGGCCTGAAGCTCTACACCGGAAGCTGATCTGCCAACACTATTCGAATCGGACCCTGTCAACAACCCCAACACCATGCCGTCCGCCAAAAGAAATATTGAGCTTCTGGCTCCCGTCGGCACGATTTGTACCGCTCGTGAAGTTTGTTGGTTTCTCAAGTTCACAGACTGATTCCACCCCTCGGCCCCTGTTACATAGAGGAATCCATCCAAGACGAGCACATCTGCTGCAGGAAGTTTAATCGACGTTCGCAACGACAACTCGACGCGCTTGAACACCTCAAGCGTAAGAAACGCCTCGTTGAAGCGGTAGAGCTGCACACCTCCAGACTCGTCGACAAGCGCTATGGTTCGGTCATGAACGTTGAAGTCACACAATGATGCTACGCGCTTGAACTGGCGGAAGAAAACCACCTTTCCGACGAGATCAGTTGAGCGACAATCTCCAAAGGGGAAGTCGACTCGCTCCACTTTCGTGCCTTCAGAAGATGTGGTCACCACAATCACGCAGTGGTTCTTAACGGTAAAAGCTTTCAAAAGCTTGACATCCGACTCCAGATGGTGCGTTCCAAGTACGGTAGTGCTGACGCTTCCGCTCCCCACCTTAAATACCTTCAACTGATTTGACGCTTTTTTCCAGTGCTCCTTCTCGATGGTACAGAAGACTTGATTCTTCCGTATGCGTAGATGTACTACCATCGTGAGTCCTCCAGAGTGCCGACCTTTCCAGACGTCCAAAAGTTCGCCAAAGGCATTCAACCTGGTGGTGTGCAGTTTTTGTCGCACAAGAAACGGAAGGAATTTTCGAGTTCTTCGGTGATTTTTCCAAGCACCGCCTTCTTGGTCATCACGAGAGCATTTTCCACAGCTTCAAACCAGGAAACTCGTACGACACTCCAATGCACCGGACATGCATTGCCTCCAAACAAAAAACTGGTTGCCTTGCATCACCCCCAAACCAACCATTGTCATCTTCAATAATCAGGTCACGGACCGTAATTTTCTTGTCTGAAATTGCGAGTTCTCGCAGAGAATTCTCGAGGATTTTACCAGCGTCTGGATTAGTTGAAAGATGCTCCTGGTACAGCACAGCTAGGTCTTTCATTTGCCTTCTTAGGCGAAGAGGCAGCGACAAGGTCAAGCGTGTCCTGGAGTCGATTTTTTCGCCAGCGACATCTTGAATGTTTTGCAGGAGATTGATGAGGGTGCTGAACGCTGGTTCGTCCTGCGATGCATCGTACAGAACGTCCAAGTCAAATAGACGGCCGGATACACTTAGGAATGCCGAGCGGCGACTTTCGGTTTGCACGTTGAGCTGTTCTTTCGCTTGTTTTGGCAGAGCCCGGAGATTGTGCTGATACGTTTTACCGATCTCTTTGATCGCTGCACCGGGCCATCGACCAGCTTCCTTCAGCAACACGTCGCAGAGCTGCTCTGAAACCTCATCGTCGGTATCAACTACCACGTTGCAACGCTTCGATTGGGCAATGGACCATTGCACGAACTCGGTTAAGCTGTGAAACGTTTTACGCTCCGTTTCCTTCCTTTTGATAGCAGGCGTTGGCTCCGCCGTGGTAAAAGCTGGATAGCTTCCTTTCAGCATGTAAATGTCTCGAGAAGACAGTGAAGACGGTAATTGTACGCTCGTGACCTTTTCACACGTGACGGCATCCTTCTGCTGCTCTTGCTTCTCCACGTGAAATGCAACCGAAAACGAATTCCAGGCATCCACGTTGCTGGAGTTCATCGAGGCCACCACCTTTTCCAGCTGATCGACATCTTCAAGAGACAGACAACACACCATGTCTGTGCTCAAGCAAGTCAAGAAGCGCAGCACGTAGGTTGCCGTGTCACGCAGCCTGGACTTATCAAACCAACGGTCCTGTATCCATCCGAACAGAACCAACGACTGCTGGCCACCTTCGTGTTGTTGAGTGACACAGTAGATGCCTTGGTCGCCCGTCTCCAAGCCTCACTCCATCTCTGCCGACCAGCACTTCAGTCGGCTTAGCTCGTGCTTGACCCCTTCTTGCTTGCCGAACAAGGAGAGCACTTTAATGTTTTTGCCTCCGCCATCTTGACCACGTTTGTCTAGAGCGAAGACTTCTTTGCGCAAAAAGAGCGCGAAATCGTCGTCGAATTCACGAGCCTCGACCATCTCCATCTCGAAATCCTGAGGATTCACAGATGATAACATACCCAGTGAGCAGCTGAGCCGCATCACTTCCAGCTCCCTCAGCACGGGCATCACCACTTCCACGTCGTTCTGGATCTCCGGCACCAAACTCATTAGGCGAAAGCAGTCCGAGCCAATGGACTTTTGCTTCAGGTTGATGCGCATGGTCGCTGCCGATCTCTTGGTCTTCTTGGTCTTCTTGCTCAAGGTCTTGAATTTTCAATTGTGAGGACATGCCAACGAGCAATCTCTCCGGGTGATACGCCAGGTAGGAGAAAACCGAAAGCATTGAAGGGGCTACTGGTACTCTACCCAACAGCCCCACCTTGGCGGTTGCTTCAAACGTTGGGAGGAGGCGGCTGAAGCTGGTTTCAACGATCACTTTAGCGGCTGCCTCAAGAACAGCGAGGAGAGGATTCACGTAGTTTTCACAGCCAGCTACTGTCAGCTGGAACGCACCACAGTACTCCGATTTTGTGGTTCAATAAGCTCAAGCTACAGGTGCTCAAACGAACTGAACCCGGTGTTTTCTTTCATCAAAAGAAGATATACTGTAGAAATCGCAGTACCGAGTCCCCAGGACTGCGATTTTCTGTTCCATGTGGCTCTGCTGACGACGCAGCGGTTACCTCGTCGAGCCGTTAAAGATCGTGTCCTCTCTACGTGATCCACAGTGGGGACGTATTAATATCCCCGAGAAGTTAAATATGGCACAGGTAAAAACGAGGGGGCCAGTCAGTTCAAAACAAGGGGGCTGCTGCGATCATATTTAGGGGCTGATTTTGGTGAATATTCTGTAATTTTACAATTTTCACCAAATGTGCCAGAATGCAGTGGCGGGCTAAGATTTTAATCTTTTTTAAGATTAAAAATCTGAATTTTACGGTTGTAAAATTCAGTCAAACGTTCTCTAGACAGGCTCTAAAGTCCGTTCTGCGGCTCCACACACCTGACCCATTCTGAAGAGGCTATACGCGCCTCAATCGGCTTTGTTTCCGTTTAGCTAGAGGTTTTTAGCTGCTCGGCACTCGTTCATTTGGGGATTGTGAGAGATGACACCCGTCCTTCATCGTAAATTATGTCGCTGTAGCATGGTCATTCCTAAGACCAACCCAGGACGATGCTACTGTGACATAATTTAGGCTCAGAGGTGAAGGACGGGTGTCATCTCTCACAATCCCCTTGGTGAAAATTAAATTACCGAATATTCACCAAAAACAGCCCCTAAATTTGGTTGCAGCAGCCCCCATCGCGATCCGTTCGTAAGACCGCCCAACGGGGACGACAAACTCGGCTGGTCCAACTGTCAGCAGTAAAAGTACACCCAGCATAAAATGCGATCCGTTAGGGCCGTTCGTAAGACCGCTTTACGGAGACGGTCGTAAAATCACCGGTAGTTAAACCCATTAAACCCAATAATCCGTTCCTAGCCAACTTTGGTAAAACCACCAGTTGATACAGGTGATGAAGTTTCAGAGAAGCTCTGCGATGTGCTGCTGGTGAATGGAAAATACGTAGAAGTAAAATCTCGACGCTGTACCGGGTGTCGACGATGCCTGGAACGAATTCCAACGTAAACACGCGAACCGAGGTTTATCCGTACGGGAAGTGGACGGAGCTCTTCCGAGAGCGGAAACGTGAAATCGATAATCCGAGGACACCACCAGCACGCCAATGAGACGTACCACTACCAGCGTCAATGCGTCGTCATGCTACTCGGGTTTCAAACGTAAAACTGGGTCGAAGAACTGGTACATCATAAACGGGTGCGACAACGAGGAAGGTTGTACTCTCAACGAGCAAACACTGCGAGTCATCGGAACGTGGGACTCCTGGCTGCGGAACAATCTGGGCTCCATCCTTGTTCGAGCAGTTTTTCAGCAGTGGACACTGTCTTCCATTCACTTCCAGGCAATCAAGTTGAATCGGTTGTCCGTCTCGAGGTGGCACGGGTAGTTGCAGCATTTCAGCAACTAGAAGGCGTGGAAAGTTTGACTCGGGTTACTTGGCACGGCTAGCTGAAGTGGTAGATACCTGCGTCCGACAATCCCAAGCTAACAGAAATTGTTTTCGATAACGGAGACAACGGTCCGGTATCGGGTCGGGTTGATTTGGGTGACGGCTTTAAGTAGCATTTACGGCAGCGTTACGCTTTATCATCAGAAATGACGGCTCCCATGAGGTTGGCGAGGGAGTCACCACGATCAGCTGGTACGGCGTCTTCGAAGCTACACCCTTCACTCGAATTAGTCATGCCATGACTAATAATGGTTGTTCATTTTTGCGGGAGAAAATCAAACTTTGTAATAGCTCTAGCGAAATCAATATTTGAGTTTGGTAAAATTTTAGACAATGATTGATCGCAAAGACCGCGGATTCTGACAGATCTAGCAGAGCTGAAGCATTTCGAGTTGTCCAAAAGAATTTTGCTTTGCCAGGTGACACGAAAAAGTACCGAAGCTTGCCTAATTTCGAAGCACGACTAATTCGAGTGCTGGTCGCGATGTTCTATGTTAGTGTTTTTTGTTCTGTAGTGATTTATGTTCAGCTGCTCGATCGACCCAACGCCACTAAATCAAAACATCAACGGAAACAAACTTTGCATTTTGTTTGACATTTGTCTACCTTTACTACGTCGACCATTTATGCTGAGCTGAGCATGGAGTTCAGAACGTGGTGCAGGAGCGTGTACTGCGAGTCGCGGAACTGCGCCGGCACGCTGTTCAGCCCTGTCTGTAGCTCCTGCAGCACGCTGGTCACGAATCCAGCAATAGTTTGATCGCGAACGTCCATCACCAGCAGCGACTCGCGCAGCCAGTTCAACTTTGTCTCTAAGTCGTCGGCGAGATCAGCACCCAACTGCTGCACCAGGCACAAGATCAGCATCTGCGAAAGCTTAGGCGGACGGCTGCTGAGAACAAGTCGGGGATCACACTTCAGACATGTGAATGCTACCAGATTCACGTTCTGTGCACCGAGCGCAAATTTGAATGCCTCTTCCCAGTCGTTCCGGGCGAGGTAGTCTAGCACAGTTCCCTTCTGTGCCTCCAGTTGAAGCTCCTCAGGAGACTTGGCTACGGGCACTAGCGCAACGTCCATGCTGCCAGAATTCACTGCAGAGCTCAATTGCTCCACCTGCTGGGACAAGCCTTCCACCACCTTCGTTAGCTGTTCCAATTGGCTCGCAACCTTCGCGTTACTCGTGTTCTGTCCACTGCTCTCGAACGCACTACGTGTGCCCTGGACAAATGTGTCGTTAATCTGTTCGAACATCTTCTGCGTAGCGGCCTGGAAGGACGGGATCAGAATGTCCTGGAAACACTCGCGGAACGACTCACGCACGGGCTGACGGACATCTTCCACCACGCGCTGTACCATGTCGTCAACACCATTGGCCAACTGATCCGGTAGCGACGTCGCCAAAGAATCATCCAGCTTTTGCTCCATTAGTGGGATCAGTTTCTCAGTAATCACGTGCTGGAATCCATTCTGCACGGGCTTCATGAAGTTGTTTTCCATGGTGTGCAGTACAATACGACCCATGGCGGGCACGAGTACTGATTGCAACTGCTTCTGAATCGACTTTTCCACTTGAGTCGATACTTGTGCCGTCAAGTGGTTGCCTAAACTGCCCATAACTCCACGCATCTGCTCACGGAGCTCCTCATCGCGTTGTAGTTGCGCTGCCTCCATCCGGCGTAGCGCAGCAAGCACTGGCTGCTGTTGTGTCTCACTCGCTGTGTCGTCAATGGACGGATCGTACTGCACAGAGGCTTCATCCTGGAATGCACGAACCGAAGATGATGGCGACGAGCGGTTGTAGAACCGCAAGTTGGGGAGCAATCCATCGTCGCCAGCCGTAGACGACGCTGACACCGACACCGCATCATCACCGGTGGCTAGGTGCAACGATCGGGTACCAGTACTCCGGTTGCTACGAGTGCTACGTGCTGGCGATGAAGGAGTCGGGGAAGACCATTAGGACCAGTGCGAAGCGGCGCGTGCTGGTCTGCATCGTCACCTTCTTCTTCATCATCATCGTCTTCGGGAGTCTGAACATCAATTTCTGTCTCGGGGGCCGAAACCGCTGCGGTCGCAGCGCGTGGGGACTCGGCTGCTGTCTGATACGATGTCTCGATACCTTCACCTTCAGTCGTGACAGCACCGACCGTTTGCCCAACGTTCTCACCTGCCTCAACATCATCCTCGATCGAACCACGAGCACCAGGAATAAAGCATTCACTGGCTGCTACGTGATACCGCTGAATGGCTTGCGTCTGAAGGCAATAGAGCTGCATGGAGAAGTTAAGTCCACCCAGTGCAGATACCAAATCACTGCCGTCGCGAGCGGGTTGGCTCTGACCACTACGGTTCAACAACCCCATGCTGAGCACCGGGTAAGCCAACGTAAATTCTGTTACGTTGTCAAATCGGCGTGGTGTGCGGGCATCGGAACTGGGAGCTAAGTGGAAGGCGTACACCAACGGCTTGGAACGGTCGGCAACGAACAAGAACTGCGTAGTGGGGTCAAAGATCGTTTCGTGGATCAACGACGAGTCTTCGCTCGACTCATCGCGAATTGTTACAGTCTGGAAACAGACAGGAGCTGTGTTCTCCATCAGAGCAGCGTTCCATAACGACAGTCGCCTGTTGGCTTCACCACCGATGAAAAGACCAGGCTGGTTCAGGAAGTTTCCACCGTAAAAGTGAAGACTGTTGACAGCTTCACCGCGGAATGGCTCAAATCGTTGAATAAACTCAGCAGGCTGGCCGGGGAGTCGGTCCGCAACACGGTATACTTGCACGAAACCGTCACTGCCAGCAGTAACTACACACTCGCCACTTCCAGGCGAAAATGCCATGTCGTTAATCTGACCAGACGTCTGGCCGCACACGACACTCACATCGTACAGGTTCTCAGCACCGGTACCGTCGGCTCCAACCTCCGACAGATCGGCAACAAACACCACGCTTCCATTGGCAATGGCAATCTTATTGGAGTCTGATGGGTGCCACTTGACGCGTTGTGCCTGCGTCGGCACCAGTTTAACCAGCTCTCGACTCATCGGGTCGTTCTG
Source organism: Phytophthora syringae (assembly GCA_012656105.1). Taxonomy (NCBI): domain Eukaryota; phylum Oomycota; class Peronosporomycetes; order Peronosporales; family Peronosporaceae; genus Phytophthora; species Phytophthora syringae. The sequence continues at coordinate 137,987 of JAAKBD010000438.1, forward strand.
GACCGCCCAAATAGCCACATGGTGGTCCGTACCAGCACTCATGAGCAAGTCCGACTTGCTGTTGAAGAACGCCAGCTCCGTAACCGCGTGGTGCTCGTGCTTCCGCAGCAACAATCTGTCCACAGAGCTCTGGCTAATTACACGGATTAATCCGTTCCTGATCGGGTACGAAATAAAGTGTTCGTTCACCGAAATGAGGTTTCCCACCTGCGACGTGCGTTCCGAACTGTACAGCGTAATAGGCATGACTTCCAGCGATCGGTTCTCTCCAGGAGCGTTATCTCCACTCGGTTGGTACTCCACCGTTTCTCCAACCAGTTTCACTCCAGGAGGCATCATCGACGCATCTCCCACCGCTCCAAAGCCCGTTGCAGTGCCCGTGCGTCCGGGAGGAGAGCCCGTCAACGAGCTAGAAGCCGATCCACCTGCCCCATTACTGCGACTGTCCATGGAAGCCGTTGTGGCACTCCGAGGAGCAGCGGGGAACATCCCCCGCTAGTAGCTGATAGACTGGGCACTGGCTGGAACTGAGAGAAACCTTGTGGCAGCGGATTGGACCTGGGAGGCGGGAAAGCTCCGTGTCCGGGAAGGTTCTGCTGGAACTGAGGCAGCAGCGAGCTGGGTGCACTCATGGGGGCATTGGCAGAGGACGCGAGTGGTTGGCCATGGAGTTGGAGGACGACAAAAACTGCTGCAGGAATTGCTGCTGGCTGTTCATGGCTGGAGGGGAGGGAAATGGTGTTGCTGCTGCAGCAGTTGGTGCAAAGGGTTGTTGCTCTGCGTCACTTCGGGGAGACGTGGTCGAGCGGCGAAAAGCGAGCTATTATTTGGATACGTCACAATTTCGGATTAGTGCCGTTATATAACTTTCCCCTCTTTAAAGGGAATCCGCATTATGCGAGTAGCTCTTAGCTTGGTGACGTACCGGAGCTCGGGTTGGGCGGCATGGGGCGCTCCCTGGCACGGGGGTCGGAGCCAGGCCGCTGCTGGCCGTGCTGCTGGCGCGGCTGTGGCCGTGGCTGCCGCTGTCGCTACGCGCGCTCATCTGGAGACGTTGGGGCTTGCGGCAAAGATGCGCTTTGGAACGGGGTAGCCAGGAGTTGGGAATGCGAGAGGAGGGGTGAACATAGTGAAGAAGCGTTGATAACGAAAATGCCATCCATCCTGAAAGATGGGAAATTACAAATATAGGATGGTCTCGGTTGTCGTAAGTTTACGTTTAGGGTTTAGACAGTTGTGTTGGAGCTGATGATGTTGCCCTTGAAGAGCTCAACGATCTTGGCGCCGACTTTATTGACTTCCTCGACGTCACGGCCTTCAACTGTGAGGCGCGTGTTGAAACTCGTGTCGCGCGTGCCGGTCTTCTCCTCGGTCAGGTTCACGTAGCTGCCGATGCTCACTGTCGGGTGTTCCTTCTGCACAGTTTTCAGGGAAGTGGCCAGGATTCCTTCGTATTCCAACGTGCTCACCTGTCCAACTAAAAGTGAGTACGACACCGCAGCAAGTAGTTAACAGGACACAGCTGGGCACGTACAATGAAACGGTGGATGGGGACGCCGACGAAGTGCTTCTCGTTGCACGTGAGCATGTCTGTGACCATGGATGGAATGCCTGGGAGGATGTAGACATTGCCAACGACTGCAATTGGAGTCCAACCCGACGCACGCAGAATCTTGCACCCTTCGGGCAGAATCGCCATGCGCTTGATGCCGTCGTTCATTTTAAACGTCGGGAACTTCTCAGCCAACGCCTTTTTCATCGCTTCTAGGGTCGGTTCATGCAGCGCAACACCCACACCGAATGCTTTCGCCTGCCATAATATCAACAATCAAAACGTAAGTATACAACCCACCTATCCAACAATCATCTTATACTCACAATGCTCTCGTAGGTGATATCGTCGTGGGTTGGTCCGATACCTCCGTCGTGAACACGTAGCCGCTCGGACCCACGAAATCCGATAGCTCCTTGACGGTCGAGATAATGGCGTCTTCTTCGTCGGGGATTACTTGGACGCGCTTGAGGTCGATACCCCGACGGAACATGAGCTTCGCAATGAAGTTGGAGTTGGTGTCGAGTGTCTGGAGAAGCACAAGGCAGTCAGCTCGAGACGTAAATGCCGAGAGGATGTAAAGGTTATCACCTTTCCAGTGAGCACTTCATTGGCGATGACACACACAGCTGCGCGTGGGGCGGAGACGGGTGCGGTGGAGGCCATTCGGAGGGCTGCGTGAAGAGGGGGCCGTGGGGTGGAGCGACGCAGATGCCACATACGAAGTGAGACCGCGAATCAAATCGCAACTATACGAAACATATAGGTAAGCATTTGCTGATGGGACTGGAAAACACTTGCATTTCCTTTTCCCTTCCTTGGAGCCAAAAGTCTTCGTCGTGTCCTGGTAAGTTTTGTGAACCGTGTAAGCTTAGAGAGGCCTTATATAACGTTGAGCAAGGCTTACTGCAAACCATTCTTTTGAGGGAAAAGTCAATCTGGACAGCGCTCGATGTTCGATGCGAAGTGGCTTTCTTTAATAATGAACAGCCAGCAGTGGGGACTTCGAGTGTCCGCTCAGCATTAGAACTCGGCAAAATAGTCAAACCTACTGTAAGCTGGGCTCCAAAGGCTTTGTTTTCAACACTTTGCGGGTCTTGTTTACGAACTTGAATGAGAAAAATCACTGATTACGGGGCCACGTGCGCATGACGTAGCATCGGCCATGTATTCTTCGACCTCCTCGCTCCCCGACACGTGTATCCATTTTTCGACCCACAATATGACTTCGACCGCCCCACGCGCCGCTGTGTGTCATCGCCAATGAAGTGCTCACTGGAAAGGTGATAAACTTTACACCCTCTCGGCATTTACGTCTCGAGCTGACTGCCTTGTGCTTCTCCAGACACTCGACACCAACTCCAACTTCATTGCGAAGCTCATGTTCCGTCGGGGTATCGACCTCAAGCGCGTCCAAGTGATCCCCGACGAGGAAGATGCACCGTCAAGCAGCTGTCGGAGTTCGTGGGTCCGAGCGGCTACGTGTTCACGACGGGAGGTATCGGACCAACCCACGACGATATCACCTACGAGAGCATTGTAAGGAAGCTCTGTTCTAATGACGCAGTAGGTTATTTGACATACTTACAGTACCGTGTTGAAATCATCGTTGGTGATTGCTAGGCCAAAGCTTTTGGATTGGGGGTGAAGTTGCACGAGCCGACGCTCGCTGCACTGAAGAAATTTGGCGAGGAAAAGTATCCCGACATCCCACTCGGTGACAGTGTCAAACGTATGGCGATTCTGCCTGAAGGGTGCAAATTGTTGCCCTCGTCTGGCTGGACCCCAATTGCAATTGTCCACAATGTCTACATCCTGCCGGGTATTCCATCCATGGTCACAGACATGCTCACTTGCAACGAAGAGCACTTTGTCGGTGTCCCCATCCACCGTGTCATTGTAAGTTTTGCCTTTGCTTGGTATATTGTACCCGCCACGTCCTAACGACAACTTGGTTCAAATGTCTTTTTGAACTCAGGTGAGCACTCTGGAATACGAAAGCAACCTTGCTGCGCCTTTCAAGACGTTGCAAAAGAGCACGCTAGGCAGCTATGTGAACCTGACGGAGGAAAAGATTGGTACTCGTGACACGAGCTTCAACACGCGTCTAACAGCGGAAGGTCGCGATGCAGAGGAGGTGAAGCAGATCGGCAGTAAGCTGATTGAGCTCTTCAACGCGAAGATCGTGTATTCGAACACGGCTGTTTAGGCAGCCATTCACGATTTCCAAAGCCAAGTACATACGTGAGCAAGTGGATAGAGACATCGTTTTTCTTACACAATAATATTATGAGGACGAGCAGGTATCCTCATATTTTCTGGTTCAATGTCCGGACTCTATAATAATTCTTCGCATTCTGATATTCTGATATTTAGCATGGCTGGACGTGCAGAGCAGACCGCGGCGGAGTCCACCAATATGGCGACGACGTACAGCCCGATGCACTCGTTGGACTACCCGTTAGGCGGTGAGGTTCCGAATGCCACCAAGCTCGCGGCGTCCATCGACACCGATCTCGCTCTGATCTCCAAGTACTTCACGCACGCGCGCACCTTCTACTCGCAATACCACGGCATCCCCGTGGCCCAATACGCCGCCAAGAACGGCGTGCAGCTCTATCTCGGTGTGTTCATGACAGCCGAATCGTGGCAGTCTGCTGAAATCGACGCTGCTGTAGCCGCCGTGCAAAACTTCCCTGGGACAGTCGCAGCCATTCTCGTGGGGAACGAAAACCTGCTGAACGGGGTGAAAGCTGCTGACATCCTCAGTATTGTGACCACAATCAAGGCACGTTTGGGTGCCACCGCTGCAGCGTCCGTCAAATTTGGTACGGTGCAACGAATCACCGAGTACTTGAGCGCTGATTTCGACTCGGAGACAGCAAGTTTGGACGCTGGACTAGACATCCTGGGTGTAACCATCTACCCGTTCTTCGATCGTGCGTACAGTGCCAGCTCGCCCACAGCAATCCTAGATGGAGCTTGGAACGCCATGGCGCAGAAATTCCCTTCGAGCGAAATGGTGCTCGCGGAGACGGGATTTCCTACAGCAGGTGCCACTTCTTCGGTTTCCGGTGTGACGCCGTCGCTCGCGGAGTCGGTCAACTTTTACCACGCAGTGGCAAAGTGGACCCCCAAACTGCTGCGTCGCGCAAGTTTTGGTTCTCCTTCTTTGATCGCAGACCAGATGATAACTCTATGGGCGTGGACTTGGAGAAGCACTTCGGACTGCTCACTTACGATCGAGCTATGAAGAGCACAGACGCAGACTACCCACGGCTTCTTAGCGCTAGCCTACTGCGAAAGTAAAGGTGAAAAGGACTGCGACTTGGCTATTCCTTCTCGCGAGGAAGGCAACATACAACCTATCGCTGTCGGCAATGCAAACGAGTGCGAAATTTATGTCTGCGGCTTCGACAATCCAAGAGGCAAAGCACCAAGGAGTTCCATGTCGTGAACATGATTTGCAAGGTTAAGTCAACATACTGTACAATATTCGTAGGTGAGTGATTACCAGCCTCTACGAAGGTGGCGGAAGCAATTCTCTTAGGTTTGTCGGTACCGGTAAGTCGTGTAAGTACATGTATGTGGCTGTCTCTGAAGATGGCGCACAAGGCAAAGCTTCACATCTTTTGGCAGGATCCAGGTGTGGATTACGGTGCCAGCTTTATCGACGCAGGTGCAAGCATTATGTCGGTACGCTCGATCGTAGGCTTTACAACATCTCCGCTGGTGCTCCTCATCATTCCCCAATTGGCCGCCAAACCCCAACACTCGACCATCCAAGACCCAAAGCTGCAATGGGAGTCTGGAAGACCGACCAGCTCCCAACTGTGCGCGTAAGCAGCATCCCAGAGAGCGGCAAACCTGGCCTAGCTGCTCGTGAGCCTACCACCGTTTTGGAGGTGTTCAAGGACGTCGTCACCCGAGCTCCTAACGGCAGAGCACTCAGTATCAAGAAGGAAGGCGAGTGGATCACTCACACGTGGCAACAGTACTACGACATCAGCCAGCAGTTTGCACGGGGGCTCATGCACGTTGGCGTTCAGCCACATGAGGCAGTCAATGTGCTTGGTCCCAACTGTCCGGAATGGCTCTTCACCAACATGGGGGCTATCATGGCTGGGGCAGTAATTGCCGGTGTCTACGTTACCAGCACACCCGATGCTTGTCAGTATATCTCCGCGCATTGCAATGCCAAAGTCGTGGTGGTGTCGGACAAAATGCAACTGGAAAAGTACCTGTCGGTCCTGGACGAGTTGCCGGAATTGAAAGCTTTGGTCGTCTGGAACGAGAATGAAATACCCAACGAGACCAAGTGCCGCGTCCCTATCTACGAGTTCAACGAATTTCTTCGTCTGGGTGAGCACGTCAACGCATGTATCCTCAACGCTAGAATGGCAGCTCAGCAGCCTGGTCACTGCAGCACTCTCGTCTACACTTCCGGTACGACGGGGCCCCCAAAAGCTGTCATGATTTCTCACGACAACTTGACGTGGACCGTGGCAGCAGCAATGAATGCGCTGAAAGCTTTGGGAGACGCAAAGCGTAGCGTGAGCTTTGCCACTTTCGCATGCTGCAGCTCAAATGTTGGACATCCCCCTACCGTTGGCTATTGGCTCGGAGGTCTACTTCGCAGGCCCAGATGCTCTGCGTGGAGGTCTTCTTGGCACTCTGCAAGAAGTTCGTCCGAACTTCTTCTTCGGGGTGCCTCGCGTCTGGGAAAAAATGATGGAATCACTGAAGGAGAAGTTTGGTAGTGCACCGGAAGGCCTCAAGAAGTCATTATTGACGTGGGCGATGGCGCAAGGCGCTACAATGCGGAGCAATCGCAGTATGGAGCTACCCCAGGCTTAAGTCTGAGTTTCTGGGCAGCAGATTATCTGCTTCTCGGCAAAGTTCGTCTCGCTTTGGGTCTTGATGAGTGCACCACGTTCTTGAGTGGCGCCGCGCCAATTTCCCCGAACATCATTCGATACTTCAGCACTCTTAACATTCCGCTGTACGAACTCTTCGGGCAGTCCGAATGCACAGGACCCCACTCGATTGACACACCGGAAAAGTGGAAGATTGGCACCGTTGGGTCAGAAATGGAGGGAACGACAACGAGGATCGATCCTGACACGGGTGAAGTCCAATACACTGGACGCCACATTTTCATGGGCTACTTGAACAACGAAGCTGCCACCAAAGCTGCTCTCGACGACGATGGTTGGTTGTACTCGGGAGATGTTGGTGAGCTGGATAGTGACGGGTTTCTCTCCATCACGGGAAGAATCAAGGAGATCATCATCACTTCTGGTGGCGAAAACGTGCCTCCTGTTCTGATCGAGAATGAAATTAAGGCCGAGATCCCAGCACTTGCGAATGTAATCGTCATCGGAGAGCAACGCAATTATCTCACGTTCCTTTGCTCGCTTCGAGTAGAGCCTGATGCTACTGGCGCATCGACCGAAAACTTGGATAAAGTGGCTTTGAACGTGGCGAGGGAAATTGGAAGTGATGCTACCACAGTTTCGGAAGCTCAGATGTGTGATAATTTCCGCAAGTACATTGAAGATGGCATGGCACGAGCCAACGTCAAGGCCGCTTCACGTGCTCAGCAAGTGCGAAAGTTCTTCATCATCCCCCGCGATTTCTCTCTTGATGGGAACGAGCTGACGCCAACGATGAAGGTGAAGCGGTCGGTTGTTGAAACCAAGTACATGGACGAAATCGAGAAGATGTATGCTCTGTAAGGGAAACACAAACACAACATTTACCCCCACCCCCAAAAAAGCTAAAGCGGATGATCCGCCAAACCGTTTTTGACGAAGCTCGAGAATTGAAAAATAGATGGTGCGTTTTGCTAATGAGCACTTCTGGAAGCCACCTCGTCATTTGTGAACAGAAGTCGAAGCATGACGGGGTGGAAAGCGATTAAGGGTTTGAAGGCTGCTGCTGCTCCTCGCCCTGCTGCGGGGCCAAGCAATCCGCACGAAAACCACACGGGAAAAACCGGTCGTGTATGGCTGGCTGCTCTAGGTGGTGCTCGCGCAGAGGTCGTACCTGCATCAAACCGAGTTTCACTCAAAGTGGCGGAGCACGAGCGTCAAATTCGACTTGCACGCTCGAGTATCTCGCACAAGTACATGCTGCTACCTGACTCGACGTTTCGCTATTGCTGGGACCTTCTTCTCGCTATTACAACCATCCTCCTCATCTGGCGCGTACCGTACACAATTGCCTTCGGTGAGAGTGAGCTTTGGTATTGGTACTTTTTCAACAAGGCTACCGATGCGATCTACTTGCTCGACGTGGTTCTCAACTTCAGGTACGCAGTTGAAGCTAGTACCTGTCGGAGACTGCGATTTAAGATTATGGGTTTATTGTCGTATTTGCTGCTTCACAGAACAGGATACGTTGAGGATACCGATGTCATCATGGATAGCCGTCTTGTCGCCAAGCACTATGCCAAAGTAAGCTCTTCCTACTACGATATCTTAATTCCTCAGACTACCCGTGCTCACAACTCTTATCCTGTTGCCAGAGCTGGTTTTTCGTAGATTTGATCGGGTCTATACCAATTGAATCCATCGTTTCCTTCAAGACCACTGACTTCTCGGGTGTTGAGCGTAAGGCTTTCAAGGCGTCTGTAAAATATCTGAAAGTTCCGGTACGTGGCAATACGGATAGTTTCTCAAATCAAAGACGAACTAACGAGGTCTTTCAAATTGCCTTCTTCCCAGAAACTCTTTCGAATCACGAGGCTCATCAAATTTGTGCAGTAAGTCGCTTTCCAAGCAAAATGTACGTCCACATACTCATTATCGTTTCCTGTTTTGTAGGAAGTACATGAGGTTTGCCTATGCGGCTCAAGTGTTTGCTTGCTACATCTCGATAATCCACTGGGTAGCTTGTTTGTGGGCTGGGCCTATGATCGGTCTGGACGATGTTGAGGACGAGCAGCTTGCATACAATGAGGCCTTGTACTCGGCGGTCTTGTTGCTGTTGAACATCTCCTCGGTCACAGTGGAGCCGAAATGGCAGTTCCTAACGGCGGTCCTCGGAGTTGTCGGCTTTTTATTTCAGTGCTTGACACTTGCCAGCATCACGGCCGGTGTGATCGGCTCCAGCTCGCGCGCACTACAATATCAAGAAAAGGTTCGAATGGTCATGAGCGACCTGAAAGCGCTGCACGTACCGGTTGAGCTGCGTAAAGCTGCTAGGAACTACTACGAAACACTCTGGCGCATGAAAAACACCTCCGATCGCTACGAGAAAGCAATCTACGAAGACGAGGACCTGTCGCCAGCCTTGCGCGCCGAAATTGCCTTGTACATCCATCGGAATCTCATTGCGACGGTGCCACTTTTTCAAGACTGCTCCGATTCGTGTCTCGCCTCGTGCGTGATGCGGCTTAAGACGCAACTTTACATGCGTGGCGATGTTGTGTATCACAAAGGAGACCCAGCCACCTCGATGGTTATCATCAGTCGAGGGAAGGTGAAAGTCATCTCACCTGACAACGAAGGCTTACTGGCAGTGCTCAAGCAGGGTAGTTTCTTCGGAGAAATCGGGTTGCTGAGGAATATGACGCGTTCATGCACCGTGATTGCAGGCACATTCTGCGAGTTGAAGTCTTTGGACAGGAACGATGCCGAAGAAATCTTTGAGTCGTACCCTCACATCCACGACCGACTGTTTGCCGAAGCCGAGAAGCGCCGTCTAGATACGAGGCTCAAAGCTCGGTTCTACAACGTCAAAGTCCTCGACAATGCGCATGCTGTGGATGTCAGCAGCATTGTGGAGGTTCCTGGTCCGGGTGGGAAGAATAACCAGACTTTTGTCGACGGAGACACGGAAGATAAGCTTCCAGCTCCAGCTCCATCGGTGTCATCCTTGGGTTCTGGTAGCAAGCCTCCAAAACTTGTGCGAGGCAATTCGTTCCAGACTGAAGATGGTCTTGCTGTCAATAGCGAGCTGGACAACATGAATATCAATCTGGAAGAGATCCAGCGGTTAGTCGAAACACTTAAGGCCACACAAGGCCGGTTATCTCGCGTTCAAGAACGGAAACAGTCGATTCACATGGCGCTCAATTCGCAGACACCCATCAACAGCATCAACACGATGCTGTTCACCAATCGCCAGTCCCGCCGGACTCTCGGAGTAGCACACGCAATCGAGAATCTCTTCAGAGTTTGGATCACAGCGGCACACGCAATCGAGAATCCCTTCAGAGCTTGGATCGCAGCGGTAATTGGGGTGGGGGCGCGTAAGTAGCGACGCTTTTTGACCGGATGTTCACGATGTAGTTGTTCACTGGATTCGAGAAAATAAAATCCATACAACGCATTGCTCACGATGTAGGCCGTATACCATCTGAATCCTTCGAGGGATCTTGACTTTAACTGCACCACCACAAATAACAAGGTCAAACCGGAATCTGCGCAGCACAACGGGCATCAAAACATGATAAAAAGTGCTTGCAGGTCTTGTATAGCACTCTCTACGGACCCATTTCCGTAGGCTATTTACTGGTAAAAAGGAAAACTATCGTAGATAGCAAGAAGCACGAGGGTGCAAGGTAAATAAATTACCCCCATCTACACGCCCGAAGGCTTGGACTCACCCAGCGATTTGTCGCTCTTTTCCTTCTGCAACTGCATGCACAATTGGCCATGTTAGCTCCCATTATGGTGTAATAATGGCGACCGCCTTACCTTTTGTCACTCATTGACCGAGAAGATTTCGTCTTTTCCGGACGGCTAAGCAGATTGTTGAAGAAGTTCTGCAAGTGCTTCGAGCTCACATCCTTCTCTTCGCGCTTACGGCGATCAGCGGCCGTGCGACGGGCAACTGCTGCCTGTTCTGTCTTCTTACTGGCTTCAATGCTTTGCTTTTGCAGCTCTTCGAGGCCGGCCCCTGCAGCCTTCTCGAGTTTTTCCAGCCACTGATCGTGGGGTCGACACGAATGTCAGCAGCAAGTAATGTGGTGGAATCGTCGGAGTCTTCGGTCGGAGCTGGGACAATTTTCTCGAATGGCTTGTCAGTTGGCCAACGGGCCTGCGAGCCAACCAGGCTCTGGTTTACAAGCTCGAACGAGTCGTATCCAGACGGGATGAAGATGCTGTTGTGGTCCACTAGTTGCGGTGGCGTCGTAAATTTGAACTGGGACGGATAGGCACGATGCAGAATGTACTTGCGAAGCGTGTCCACGTTGGAGCCCGTCTTCGCTGATGTAAATATCACCGACGCACCGTCTGATGTCATGCAAACAATATATTAGAGAGCAAACTGATAACAGAGAACAACATAGTCTTACATCGAATCGCAAACTGGCGAAGGGTGTACTCAATGTAGTCCATTTTCACCGAGTTTTCGGGACGCAGCTACATGTAAAATCACATCGAAATGAAAAAGTAAGATATCCGCTACATGTCGTATTGAAGTTGATTTTGACACGTACATCAGCCTTGGCCACAACGATCACAAGAGGTACGCCCAAGTTCTTCGACAGTACGCCCTCCTCCATCTAGCAACGCATAAGAAATAAAACAAATAAGTATTCACATCAACTTCAACTTGAACAATAAGCTCGTACGAATTCATTCGTCGAGGTGTCCATCGGTGTCGGTGCCGAGTGGTCCACACTCTAAGACCAGCAAAAAGAAGTTCCTCAGGTTAGTCTCAGCCCCACTTCAACATCATCATTGATTTTGCCCATACCGGGTCTTCATAGGCCAGAATATGCTGCTTGATGGCCGCGTACAGCTCGTTCCGAGCCTCCGGCGCTAGCTGGTTAATCTGCTCCAGCAGTTGCCCCTCCAGGGCGGAAAGCCACTGCTCCAATGAGCTTTTAATGGTCCAGGGCCGCGACAGATCCAGCACAATCGCCACCACCGTCTGCAGCACCAACTAATTAGTACCCACTCCCTCAAATAGTAGCCTCCTGTCTAAAATAGTAGCCCCTGTATTATTTTCCCACCTTCTGCAGCGTTTGGGGCTTGACTGCGATCTTGATGAGGTCCTTCAAGCTCAAGTCGTTCAAGCTCCACGTCCCGATATGCGCCATCACGTCCTCTGCGAGAGTAAAACCATAAAAACAAAAAAACGGTTTAAACGTTTAACACCTTTTGAATCTTATTCGCGACTTTACCGGAAGCATCCCCGCCGCTCTCTTTGGCCCGCGGGTCCAGCACGTCCAGCGTCTTGAACGCCAGCAAAGTGTCCACCGCGTGGGGCTCGTCCGCAGCCTCCGCACCGCCCACTTTGGCCTCGTCCAGGCGCGCCAGAAGCGCCGACTTGCCGCTCTCCGCGTCCCCCACCAGCAGCAGGTTGGCGGCCGGGAGCTGGGAGCGCACGGAGCAGTCGCGCAGCATCTGCTGCCACAGATCCTCCCCGACGTCATTTTTTCCAGTGGGTGATTGGGTCAAGTTTTTGGGTTTTATGTGGTGCACGTGAAATGGACTGAAAAGGGCTACATGTTGCCTTTCGGTGGTCGACTTCAACTTGGTTGACTACTGCGACACATTGTCCATGGCGTCCGACTTACCCGATTGTTAAATACTTTGCTATCAGGTACCTGGCCAGATCGTTGGCCCCACTACACACAAAACACAAGACGTACTCGTTAGAATCATGCCTTTCAAACGCCATTTGGAGCCAGGGCCGCACCTTTGTTTGTATATGAGCGACAGGTTGTACGCCGTTTCTCGGCAGAGCAGATACTCAGGAGGAACTTCACGCTGCTGCTCCTTGCTCGTCTCAAAAAGCGAAGCACTCGCTCATACATTGGGATCGCCAAGTGAAAGAGGCCCTGCAAAAGAGTGGCCACCAGAAGTTAGAAAACCTTGCATAATATGGCACGCAACAACCCACCTAGCACTAGCAATGAACTAGAGAAATCAAAGCACGTACCAATTGTTGGTGAGCGCGGCCAATGTTGTACCAAGCTTCGATCTGCCGAACGTCAAACTTTATATCGCTCGGGGCAGTGATACGAGTGCGCTCGTATTGCTGGAGGAAGGCAAATGCCTTCGCAACTGTGTGTTGCCGATCGTTGATGGTACGCTGCATTGACGCAGACAAGAAGGCCAAGCCAATACAGAAGAGCGTAAGCGGGTCGTTCGGGTGTTTCTGATGAGCAAGCGTCAACTCGCCCACCGTGAGGGACGCAATATCCCAGGCTGAGGACTGATGGCCAGCTAGCAGGATAGCTGGGTAACTCTCGGGATCGTCGCGTAACAGCTTAGCCAGAAACTTCTGGTGCCAGGAAAACACTCCTGTGATGGCTATGACGCGCGAGAACAGGTTCCAGTAGCCCAGGTTGTGCGGGTCTTCCATGATGTTCAAGCGCGCGCACTCGTACGCCATGCGATTCTCCTTGAATTCAAGGGCAATCACGAGCGCTAAGAATCGCAGCTCGAAGCGCAGAGTAGGCTTTGAGATCTTGTCTGACGTGTTCACATCCGTAAGGAGTTCGATCGCCGCGACATATTTGCCCAACTCGGTCAGCGTTTGTGCGACGTCGATCACTAGGTTGTAGTACTGCTGCTCGCCAAGGGCTCGCGAAATCACAATTTGTTGTGCCACGCGCATGACGATGCCCATGAACGACTCGCGTTGCCGGGAGTCAGTGATATCTACCAGGTACTCAGACTTCAAAACTTGAAAGCCCAGCGACTGCGCGTCGCTTTCAGAAATCACGTCGTGCGGATCGGCCAGTGGGTTCTTCACGCGTCCAGATAGGCGGAAAGATGTCTGGCTCAAAGACGTAAGAATAATTGGAATCCCCACTTGGCAGAGCACCTCAGCTTCGCCTGATAATTTTTCAGGTGGCCCCACTCGATCAGCAATTTCAACCGTATACCGTTCTCCATTGCATCCGCTGATAGTGACGGATCGTGTGCAATTTCCATTCGAGTTTGGTCGTCGGCGTCCTCATCATCTTCCGCTTCTTCTTCCAGCTCCTCAGCGTCACTGTCACCCATCAAATCCCGACCCCTTCCACTGCCATCTCGTTGCGCAGATGCCGAGTCTTGGTCCTTACTTTTCCTTGGCGTGTTAATCCAATACGGTCGAATCGGAGGCCGCATTGTCTCCGGTAAATATTCCGTTAGAAGCGCAATTCCTTCCAGGGGACTGTTTTTCTTTCGCGTGGCTTGCATAGTCTTAAGCATTAACGCTGGATCTACTGTTAATTCGGGTGACACACGTTGATGGGCTAAGGCCTTTTCGTAGTACTCCACGGCCACCTCGTAGATACCAAGACGATCGTGACACTCGGCAAACTTAATCCAAATCTGCTCAACGGGAAATTCGTCCCGACCAAGCAACTGCTGCAATATTGCTGCAGCTTCGCGGTCTTGATCCCCTAGCGCGATGTAAGCGTCCGCCACATCAAGGTACAAATCTCCAAAAACTTCCACATCCTGAGCAAACAAATGCGCGAACATGGACTCTCCCGTGACAAAGTCTCGTTCAAACAAATGACAGATCCCGTACTTCACCGCAATATCAAGTGGTAAGCCGCCCGGGTCCCCTTCAATCTGATCAGGGCCTTGTGATGCGGCGTATCGTGAGTGGAGGTGATGAATCACATCGATGGCATCTCGAAATTTCTTGAGTGTAATGTACAGGTCTGCGAGCATATTCACTGCGTTGAGCTCATACTTTGACGAATGCAAATTCCTCGTTGGGTCCAACGTCGCCGCCTTCTCAATGCACATTTTGAGTGCATCGACCGCCTCGTCCTCTTGCTCGTTGCAATGGTACGCCTCCGCGATCTGAATCCAGAGCGACAAGTCGTTCGGGATGAGCACCGTCAGCTTTTTAAAAACCTCCGCCGCTCGTCGATTGTCGCCTTGCTCTCGACACAGTTCCGCATAACTGAAGAGCGCCTCCTTGTCTTTCGGGTCGGCGCTGGCCGCTTTTTTAAAGCAAAACAGCGCCTGATCGAAGTTCTTCTCGTCCTTCGCAATGCGTCCGACCCGTTTCCAGAGCTCAGCGTCTTGCGGTGTCAGTGTGCACGCAATCAAGAAAAACTGCAGCGCCTTGATGCGGTCCTGCCGGTCCTCGTAGATCATCCCCAGCGTATGGTACGGGTCCGGGATGGTCGGCGCCTTCTTGATGAAGTCTTTCAGCAGCGCAATGGCCTCGTCGTACTGGTGAGAAGCGTAGAGCATGTTGGCTTCCCCAGCACATTGGCCAGTTCGGGTGGCACTTTGGTGGCTCGGACGCTGCGTTTGCCCGTGTGGCCTCTGCGTCTGCGTCTCCCCTGGCCGCCCCCGCGTCTCCTGCGCTTGCGAGACTTCCCCACAGTTGCCGTTCAATGTCCGAGTCTTCCTCCTCCTCCTCGTTCACTGCTTCTTCCTCGTCGGATTGCGGTTCGTACGCGTCGTCACTCTCTTCAGCAGGACCTAAAACAATAAAAACGCACTCAAAAAGTCAATTTGGGTGGCTACAACGTGGTTAAAGGGCACATATTCACCGTCGGAAGCTGCGTCGTCGTCAAGCATGTCCATCTCCGCGTCGATGCGCCCCACCTCGTCCTGCGGGAGCTCCTGCGCGTTGCCCATGGCCGCCTCCAGCAGCGAGCGGAACGACATGGTGCACAAAACTGACTGGCTAATAAGTAAAGGTTGTAAAAATGCGGTCCAAAATAAATGGGTGCAAAATAAATTTCACCGTACTGGTATTTTAAATTTCTTATTCAAAAATGGCGAGTGTTGGCGGCGATGAGCTCTCGTGGCCCGAGGTGCAGGAGATCTGCGGCCAGCTGGAGAGCATGCTACACGTCGACGCCTCCAAGGACGCGCAGCGGCTACGCTCGCTCGCGGAGAAGCGCAAGGAAATCGCCAGCACGTTCCAGAGCCGCCAGAGCGCAGCACAGAAGCAGCTCGCACGTAAGTAAAAACATCAACTTCAAAATTTTCTTATTTGTGAATCTATTTGACATTTACTAATCGTTTAAAATATTTAATTGCGTGTCAGATCTGCGCGCGAACCTGAGCGAGTGGGAGGAGAAGGAGCAGACGGCCAAGCAGCGCAATGAGCAGCTGCACACGCGGCTGCAGGAGCTCGAAGCCATCAAGCGAGACATGGCCGTGCAGCTGGACCGCTTCCGACTCAACGAAAAATATCCTTTTCCTGCGTTTTTTTATTTATTTTGGATTTATGTATGTATTTATTACGGCTGCAGTGGTTTTCCTTAACCTGATTTTGGTGTTTCGGTGATCTACGACGTCCAAGGAGTCGCTCGACTTGCTGCTGGACAAGTACGAGGAGACGAAACAGGAGCTCGTGCAGTACAATGCGGAGCACCAGAACGACATCCCCATGGCAAAGTACGTTGACAGCAGAGTGGTGGTTTGTGACGAGCTGCAAGATGCTGACTTTGGTTGGTGCGTTATTAGGTACAAGATGGCACTTTACGCATCTGTCACCGGGATTCGATGGGACTTTAATGGGCCCAAGATTGTTGGAGGTGACGGAGCTGCTTGGAAATGAGGCAAATGTCGACAAATCTAACGTTTACTGTGCTGAGTCTTTGTGTGTGGGCAGACATCCACGTACCTCCCCAGCAACACATTATTCGATTCGAGATCGTCCCTGAAACGGACGATTTCACTGCTGCAAACGCGTTGTGGGACAAGATTGACGAGGCCTTCGGCGATATCGACAGTGACCTCTAAGCGCATGAGTATCCTGTCATTAATGCACAACATGCCGTCCCTTGTACCGATGTGGACAAATTTGTGGACTTTTCTATGCCTGTGCTGTTTTCGTGTGGTGGCGAATAAGAAAACCCTGACTGACCAACCGAATCACAAGAAAAGAGACTTCTTTGGCCCAACTAAGCATCAACCTTTTGGGGTCGCCGTGATATACGTATTACCGGTATGTATTAATAGCACCTTAGTTTTCTACCGCGATATCTCAAAAGGCGTGTTCTAGTGGTACAAACCAATGTGACAAAGTCGTGCTAAAAGGTACAAATCATGTACTGCTCGTTTGTATCGTACAAACGACTACGCTCCATGCCATACTGGTGTAAGCTTACTTAACACCTTGGTTCTGAACGTCGTAAGATACGACATGTCTTTTTATGTCGTAAGTTACGACATTGTGCGATATATATAGGGAATGACTAGTGGTACAAACCATGAGTGATGGTCGCTCCGCCCGAATGACGGTGGTTTTATTTTACGTCTTGTAATTTTCGCAGCATTCATAAATTTCGGATCCCTATTTTTCGAGAAAATTTGGCGCGCGGCTGCCACGCGTTTCATTCTCGATTCTCCCTCTCTCCCACTCAAGTCCAGTCCGATAGCTCAAGCTCCCGTCGCCTCCGGTAAACCCGTACGTGTTCCTTCTGCCTTTTCGTCGTACAACGGCATGAGACTACGCTAACGAACATGCTGGATGTCAGACGTCCGCCATGAGCGAAGAATCGTCGCCTGACGAGCAGCCACGACGGCATCACGTGTCCGCTCCCGATGATAGTGTGTGCATGGGCCATTTTTGGCAACTGCATTGCCGAGTACCAGCGCCAGACATCCCAGTTGTACCGAGTGCGCACGTCCACGCCAGCTGCAGCACGGACCCAGAAGATTCGCTCTCGCGCGGTGGAACGACGATATCCTCACTCCGGAGAACATCGGCTCGTACAACAAGAAGTATGAGTCCATGAACTCAAACGACAAACGCAAGCGAGGCAAAGGAAAACGCCAAGGCCATCTTGTTCGCAGCACAGGGGCCCTGTGTCAGTGTCCGTTACGCTATCCTACAATTTGACGACCGAGTCGTACCATGTCAAGGTCACCCGCAGCTCGTTTGCCCACCAATATGCCGTGGACAAGCGGATATTTGACAGCTACGCTTCGCAACGACGAATGCGTGCAGCATTAACACCACCAATACATGCGCTGTCGTTTGACTAGCTAACTTGGAGTGCTGGCGAAAGCTGAGCTCATCAACGTGTGCAGCATTGACACGTACACATAATAACACGTGGACAGAGCTCACCAACACATGCGATTTGGAAATACCTCATCTAACGTTCGTGTTACCTCTCCGTTACGACAACACTCAGAGAACATTCGAAATGGCTGGCAGAGAGCGAGCTATTGAAATCTTTAGAAACTATCAGACATCATAAAGCATATTTAGGGATTGATCGTGGTAAGATATTTATTTTACCGCGGCGTTTTGTACAGATTCACACCAGTATGGCATGGAGCGTAGTCGTTTGTACGATACAAACCGAGTAGTACATGATTTGTACCTTTTAGCACGACTTTTTAACATTGGTTTGTACCACTAGAACACGCCATATATATAAGAGATTGGCAAAGAAATGATTTGTAATGATTTGCACATACTTTAATCAAGTGTTTGAATATACCTAGCCCGACATCAAACACATGGCCTTTACAAATACCAAGTCTTTTGTATGTCACATCTTACGACATGCGCTTACGTGTTTGAGGCGAGTACCGTTCGGAGTCAAGGTGTTAAGTACTTCGAAGTAAGTTGTTTTGTGTAAAATCGCTAAAAGTGCCACCTATGAGAGTTAGTCTCGGTACCTCTCTCGTAGTCACTCACGACCATGGTCAAGGTCTTGGTGCATACTGGGAAACACGCTCGTAGACTCGATGTATGGGTTGCGAGTGTGTGGTATGGCACGCAGACTAACTAATGACTCACTCTGGTTTCCACTCGCTACTGCACAAGTGTTCCGTCTTCGACTCACCTTCTCTTCGTTCCAGCACTTCACCCGCAGCGCCAAAGCTGTTACCACCATGGTGACAACTACTACAGTAGTACAGTATTGGGCTGCTATCCTATCCTATGGATAATGCTCTGTAGGGCGCGTCTCCTACGGCTGCCGCAGCATCCGCACCAGCACTGCGGTTTAATTTAGTACAAACGTTAAATGACTACAGTACGTTAGTTCTAATTTTGTTAAAAAATAGAATTATTAATACATGTACTTCGAATAGGGTACTCCATTAACATGTTAGTCCATTTTACTAGACACTAACTAACTGTAACCTCAAAAATTATACTAACATATGCATAAAGAAAATGTACTACGTGTAGCGGAAAGAAGATGTGACCACCTTAAAAATCACTGCCCAGAATGCACGAATTTCAACCCCACTAAAAGACACCAAAAAATACCCTCCACCAATTTCCCGGAAGACGCCATGTCAGCAAGATGTCTGTCCAACAAATCCACTCCGTAGCTCTAATGTCGACTGACATGTTAGCTCAAAATACTACACACTGACTAACTGTAATATAACATGTATAGCAACTAACATGTCAGTGTCAGGAGTACCCTAACTTCGAAGTAAAACATACGAAGTGTAAAGTAATGACTGGGTCCGGACCTTGGGACCTGATATTCGCCGGGCTTTTGACACAAGGGGAGCTTCGACAAAGTGTGTGACACTTTGACCCGTATTGACATAACGGGGAGCAACCACATCACACGCACACCAACCACATCACACGCACAATTGCCAAACTCCCAGACCAGCATTATCGTCGATCATGGAGCTTCGCGTGGGTATTGGCGCTGCTGCTGGTGCTCGCAGCCGCCGGCTACATGTACATGCAACATCAAGAGGAGGTCAACCGCCAGGCGCTGAAGCTGCAGAAGGAGAAGGAGAAGGAGGAGCTGGTACGTCAGCACCAGTTCTTGTTGGCGGTGAGCACTCAAGGAAAATAACCGCAATACAGTAACCTTAAAACGGCACTGATCTCCACCAGCACTTTTGTACGCCAGCATTGCGCCACTGTCCTGTTTTGTGTCCATCTTGACGGTCATTTTGTGCTTGGCTGCATACTTTCGCATGGCTGATATACAAGATTTTTGGCCCGCAAAGCACATGCCCGGTGCAATGCCGCCTTCTCCCAGGTGTTGGCGCGCGCAGAAGTGGTGGTTGAGGGGGAGAGGGGTGGAGGGCTCAGACGTCATGCTGGTCTGGCAGTTTGGCAATTGTGTGTGTGATCTGTTTGGTGTGGTTGGTGTGCGTGTGATGTGGATGCACCCCGTTATGTCAATACGGGTCAAAGTGTCACACACTTTGTCGAAGCTCCCCTTGTATCAAAAGCCCGATATTCGCCGGGATCAAGCAAAGGGGTAGATGTTATCTGCAGATACCAGAAAAAGTCAGGACCCAAAATGTAGCGCTCTCATTGGCTACTCACTTACCAATGCTTTTAAACCATTTTT
The DNA here is from genome assembly GCA_012656105.1 of Phytophthora syringae. Classification (NCBI taxonomy): domain Eukaryota; phylum Oomycota; class Peronosporomycetes; order Peronosporales; family Peronosporaceae; genus Phytophthora; species Phytophthora syringae. The sequence goes on from JAAKBD010000438.1 coordinate 157,768, forward strand.
TCATTAGCCTTTCGGCAGAGAACTCAGCATTCTGAGCGATGCATCGTGGCAGCTACTGCTGCGCCCCCGCTACCAACGTCGGTGTTCAGGCATTGAAGCACGTTTCGGTGGCGACAGCAGGGTGGGCCATGACGTTTTCCACGCCGGACACTGTGAGAAGGCCGTAGACCAGGGCTGGGGAGATGATGAACTGACGGATTTGTTTTTGTCTGTTGCAGCGTCGCGCTTGTCCGACATCATCACGCACTCACAGGAGGGCAAGCTGCTGGGTAGGTTCTTGTACGTGGATGTCCGTTTATGGAGGGGCTGACTGATTTTTTGTAGTGGATGGCAGTGCTGCGTGGCTAGATCGCGTCGGGGCAGGCCAAGTTCGACGACCTGGCGGTGACTGCAACATGTTAGAAGATAGTACAGTACTAGAAGTATCGTGGTGGTTCTAACTTGGCGTGTTGCTGCCTGTAACGTTACTCGTGGTGGCGATCTCGGCCCGTTCGGAGGAGGCATGATGCAGAAGCGCTTTGAAGACGCCACGGACGTGTCCAGAGAAGCTATTGTAAGCTACTATGCGTGACTAGGGGTCTGCAACAGGGAGTCAGCCTTCAGCAGAGAGGAATTGGCACAGTAGGCAACGCGTGCTACCTTCGCTCGTGGTAAGTGATGTTAAGGAATTATATTGAACGTTTTATCACTAACATCTAGTACGTTTTTTTCTTACTCATATATTTTGAAAACGCATCAATAATCCTTCTGCCGCGCTCCGAATCAGCTCTATCAATCGCACAATCGATGGATAAGCCTCTGCCCACAAGAGTTCGTACGTATTTGATTACGTAAAGACGTCTCGAGAAATATTTGGATTCCTTTGATGACCGTCTCCAATTTCTCCCGTATGTAGATTCAAAATGCTCAATGGACGGCTAATTTGCAATTCCGTCGTGCCAATCACCCCACAGCTCTCTCACAGTGCAGATATTTCTGCTCATTGAATGTTGAGGCGGTACGGTCGAGTCGTTTGTTGGGTGTTGGTCTTCACGTGGGGTGCTAACTGGTTGAATGGGTGTAGATTGAGTATGAGTGCTGCTCGCTGTGCGACTCCCAGTTGGTAGAAAAAGGAACGTCATGTCTCCCTTCAGCAGAGAGGTGAGGCTTGCTCGAGTTTCGTTCAGTAAACCACAACTTCTGTGTGACGCGCATCTAATTGGCTCATTATTTCTGCGTGTTGTGAAGTGATTCTTTCTGAAAGAAATGGCATGGCAACTTGGAGCTTCATTTCGACGGGGTTTTGAGCACTCGCAGCTCCTACCAGCGCCTTTGTCCGGTATTCCTGAAACAAATCGCCCAAAACGGGGTGTTGCCGTACACGGGGTGGTAAGACGTCATATAACACTGCACAGTCTTGTAGAAAGACAATCCGAAGGTATTGTAAAAGCTCAAGGAATCCACGCGAAGCTAAATTGTGTTCCCAATCGTGTTCTAACATTTGCTTTTGACAATGCTCAATATCAGGAAATACGAGGCGCTGCAGCTCCACCGGCGGTTCGACTGTCGCTCGCTCAAGAAATAACAATCACGAACGAGCTGGGTGTCCAGACAGTGCACGCATCGCCCACGTGCTAGAGGTGCAGAGTACACAGCTTCACAAGTATCCATGCACCATCTCCCATGGTGTCGTGTTTGTGACATATCTACGTCCGCGTTCTCCAGCTGTTGGACACCTTGCTGACGGTTAATATGAGTTTTTATTGAATACCGGCTTCCTCCGCTTATTGGAAACACACCAGGTACCGGTACACTGTACCAATGCCCGAAAGCGTGGTGCCGATTCTGGTACGTAACCGGTATCTATACCGAAAGCAAAACCACATAATTGACACACACAAATGCCATCTATTCATCGTCCACCTCGTTCACCCCCATGTCGTCTCTGAATCAACCTCGCCGAAGTCCGCGTCGATGGCACACTGGCGCGACGTTTTCAATCATATCTGTGCTGCGATATCAGCGTCGTCCAGCAGATATTCAAACGCCTTCTTGTACCCATATGCAATAGCAAATGGGTACAAGAAGGCGTTTGCACGCTCTCATTGACAACTTGTGTCGCGCTTGAAAGGCACGCCTCCACCTCCACGACGCACTAAACCATTATATGTATACTATTCTCAGTGCGATTCTCTACTATTCTCAGTTGCGAGCTCTTGAGCTTGCAGCGCTGCACAAACCCCTGCTGGGCATGCCTTCTTCTTGCTGCTTCCATTCTTCCTTACGGCGTGACTCGTAGGTACTCACACTTAAGTTAGGATAGCGCTCCTTGATTGCGCGCGCGATGTCTTTCGTAGCCTCCAGAGTGTTGGCGGCGTCCAGCTTCTCCCGCGCCGTGAAGGATGCTCGCCGTTTTGGTGTAGCATGTTAGGAATCCTAACTTGGGATGCACGAGGCATCGCCAAATGAATGGCGCGCGTCTTTAGAGTTTTGTCTTACCGGTATCATACCGGTCAAAATGTATCGATAAGATTGTATCTGTCTCTTATATGCGGTGGTTGAAGAGAGGCCAAAATAGCGAGATATGATTGGTCGCTCTTACATGACGTTGTCGACAATAAGTGGAGGAAGTTGGTAGTGGTTATCACGACTGGGAAGTAAGTAAGTACGAGTGTCCGATCAAATCGTTTTTCGCCTCCAAACCGTGAGTACCTCATTCTGAGCGACGACAACCTCTCTTCACCAGCTCGCCACTCATTGTCGCTGCCATGACGCGAAGTGAGCGCTCTATCGCTCTTAAGTGGCTTGAGGTCGCGATGGTAGTACACGAGGTTGCAGGCGGGGCCGTAGGAGACGAAGAGGCGACGCTATACAAGGCTATAAGCAGCCACCGCTACCTGGCGCGCGGATCGGTAGAGAAGACGGGCAAGTGAGATGAACACCGCGTCGAGAGGGTAGACTCACTGCGCGCTCAGCGCGACCTGCGGATGCGTCAAGAGACCTTCGCAGTTTTGCTGAGGCGGTTTCGCGATCACCAAGTTTTCCGCAGGACCCCGGGCAAACAAGTGAAAGCTCCGCCACAGCCCCAGCTTGTATTCACTGCAGCCACTGACAACCCATCAAGTCGCGCAGCATTTCGGTATTGCAGAAGGTAATTTCCCTGAGCTATTTCTTGTTGCTATCTGCTAATTTACCAACACCATGCGCGTTTGTGCTCTGTGTATAAATACAGCTCGAGGGCAATTGAAGCAATCCTGTCTCTTGAAGACGACTTTCTGTCGTGGCCTTCAGCGTCAATGAAGGCCAACGCACAGGCATATTTTGAGGGTGTGTCGGGCTTTCCCTCCTGTTTGGGATGCGTGGATGGCACCACGTTTAACCTGTTGTATGCCCCGGCGACAAACCCGTCGTGCTACTTTTCTCGAAAGTCAGACTACTGCATAGGGGCACATATATTTTGTGATCACCGCCGGGGCATTACCTTCTATCAGGTAAGATGATGGGCTATTTTAATTTGAGGACTGCTGATTACAAGAACTAACTAGAGGTGTCCTCTGACAGGTTAGGGTGCCTGGATCGCTTCATGACACGCGATCCATCAGTTTGACCCGTGTAGCTGAAGAGCCCGCTGCCTTTTTCAAACCCGGCGAGTACGTGCTCGGGGACAGTGCTTACGGATGCAAGTTTCCATTCATCGTGACGCCCTACAAGATGCCGTCAAGCGCTATTCCAAGAAACCGAACATTCAATTGGCTACTGGTCAAGCACAGGATTATTGTGGAGCATGCAATAGGAATGCTGAAGTCGCGCTTTCCAATTTTGACCTGTCTTCGGGACAAGATCAAAGACGACGATGACTTGCAATTAGTTTGCAAAAAACTCGTGTGCTGCGTTATCTTGCACAACATGTGCATTGCACCATCAGATGATGCTTTTGCCATCGAGAAACCTGCTGCCACTATCGATGAAGAAGACGATGACCATGATTGGTCCGAGGACAGTAGTGAGGACTTGCGAGTGTGTGTCCAAGAGTTATTTCTCACGCGTAACGGTTTCGCATAAAAATCAGCTTCTAAAAAATGAAAAGATGAAGAACTTCTTTTATTTAGCTAATTGGAGCGTCTAAGTACTCTTGGCGAGTTCGAGATCTAACTGCTTGTGCTGCAAGGCGAGCTGCTGAGAAAGCAGTTCAAACTGTTGATCCATCTTGTTCTCCTTAAGCCGCAGCTCTTCCTTATACAGAGCGAAGTGTTCTTGCTCGGTACTCCATGTCAACTTTGTGGCGCTTTGCCGATTCTATTTCGCGATATTTGTGAAGGCGTTCCAACATTCGCGCCACCGGGGAGGGCTCCGAAAGGACCCCACCTTCGGGGGATTCGGGTGTCCCATCAGCGTCCTTAGAAGTGTCCGGGGCTTCACCGTCCTTCTGATCAGAGGCAGAAGAAGAGGATGGAGCACTCCGTTCAGTTCCACCCTGAAGATTGAACTCTGTGCGACCCGGCTCCATTATCACCGGAGGCACAATATTGTGCTGGACTCCAAAAATATCGTCCATTTGGTAGAAGTACTTGCATTTTTTGGCCAGCAACTCTGGTAACAGAATCAAGGGTTGTAGTGTTAGATATGAATACGAGGAATAAACAATACACTTGAATTACCTCTGATGCTAGAAGGATCGCTTTCCTTCACGCCAAACCCAGAACGGCTCAGCTTCGTTTTATAGTCCTTGTAAGAACTTTCTAGCTCGATGCACTTGGATTTCACTTGAATAGCTGTTTTAGTCTTCAGCGACGTACTAGCGCTTACATAAAACTTAGTCTTCACTCCCGTCGTGTAACTCTGAAAGTTGCCGCCGATGATTTCTATCAAGGCGAACTCCTCCCCTCCGACCAGCGTTTGTTTCCCATGCCGACGAAGAGCTTGTGGCAAATGCTGCAGCTATCGAAAGCAGCGCAGCCGTCCGTTGTGTTCATCTGTTTCTACCAATAAAATCAAACTTACTCCTCAGAGAAATAACCAATCAAATCTACGACGCAAACTTACTTCCAAACCTCCTTCGTTTTAGAGGTAAGTATTGGCAAGTGTCGAAGGTTTGATTTGATTGGACGATAAAACTTTTTACTTACTCACTTCCCAACCGTGATAACCACTAATGTAAGCCCGAGATGTGTGAAGACGGCCTCGTAACTTTTCTTGTGCGTATCGTACGTTATAGATTTTGCGCGATGCCGGCCCCGCAAGAACTTGATGTCGTACCAGTCTTTAGCATGTGGAAATGTCGGGAAGGTTCCAAGGTTGACGTGAAAAAGCTCAAACAGATACAGAGCCACTGCTCCTACCGGACACATGTGCACATTTTTATTGCGCATGAAGCCAACATGTTGCAGCTTTCCGAAAGTATTCGTTTTTTCCATGTTGTATCAGCAACACAAGTGCGATGCACGGCTGGAACCCCTCTTTATTTAACTTCTGAGAAAACATGTCCGCTAACTCCAAGTCGCGTACATTTTCACCACGAAGCAAGCCAAAGTGATAAAGGAGAAATGCTGATCGCCCTCGTAAGTCATTTAGCTGGTGAAATGCGTTACATATTTGCTTGAATTGTTTGGCAGAAGAGTAACCTTCTGGTAGCCGAGCCAATACATCTGTCCTGGTAATTTTTCTTCCTAGTCTCAGTTGTCCGAGCCTGAACATTCTTCAAAAGCTGTTTCACTGCTGTTGTTCGTGGATGGGTGTTGGAATTGGTACGAAGGCTCACTTGCTGATTGTATAAATCTACCACGGCGTTTACATACCCGCATACGGTAGATCCACCGACTATCTTCTCACAATTTTTCTTTGACTTTCGTCCTATTATCGTGCTCGAGAGAAACAAGTGCAGTTTGCCGCCAGTTACAGTGTCACGATCTCGAAATCCGCCACCAGCACGCCATTGCATGGACTCGTTTTGGTAGCTTTCATACTTCCGCTTTGTGTTGATCGGCCGAGATTTTAACGTCGCCTGTATAGTTGCACGCTCGCTTCCCTCAATCTCCAGCCGCTCATCGATATCATTTGGCGCTGGCGCTGTTGCTGACGCTGATACAGCGGCGGCGTACGAGCGAATGGAAACCCCTAAACGTCGCCCCATGTTCAAGTGTTGGTGACTGCTCAGCCAAGATTGCTAACATGAATGTTCACTTCAAGATATTTCGGTTAGGTCCTAAAATTGATATTGACCCAGGTCAGGACCCATACATAGAGCCACCTGATACTCATTAAGTAACATTTTTGTATTTTACCTGCAATTTTGAATACTGCAACATTTTGGAAAATTCAATACCTTACCAAATATTAACTAGGGCTGCGCGAAGGCTGGGATAGGGAAAGTATCAAAAGTGTAGCTCGTAGGGGAATACTTTGAAGGGTGAATTGCAATAAGTCTAAGCTTAACAGACGTAAAAAAAAAATATATCGACATCAGACGTAAATGTCCGACCTGGGCTCAGTCTTGCAGGGTTGATATGTTTAACCTGAAAGTAAACACAATACTAAATCAATAATATACCCATCGGCAGCCAGGGTGAACTTAGGGCGCATCTCCTGCTCCTGCTTCGCAGCCGCAGCATCTGAGCCGGTATCAGCATATTCAACTTCACATCTTAGCAGCCCGACAAGCACGATCTCTCTGGCCGGCAACTGCGCTCAACCGAAGTTACTGCGGCTCTCCTCCTTTCCGTTCTTTCTCTGTCGACCTGCCGCAATCGATCCGCGAGGAAACCTCCGGTGTCACCGCTCCACCACCGTCCATGGTCGACTAGCAGGTCACCTAGCGCCGTTTCCAAGTGCCTGCGCCGACGAGGTGCACCTCACTTGCGAATGTGAGCTGAAAACAGCCATCTTGCTTCCGCCCGCTCACCCAGTAGATCGATGGCATGTAGCCGTCTCGCGTGCCATCACGCTAGTCAGAATGCGACTTTTTGATTAGAATACCTGTATACCGGAGTGGCAACCCCATCACTCTAGTCCAAACGCGTCATTTTGACCAAAAATACCGGTACACCGGAGTAGACAGTGCGCTCACTCCACGCAATAATCCCCGTTGGGCTGTGCTGTAAGCACTTCGTTGCTTCCTATCCCAGTATAATTTTGCCACTATTAGGGAGTCGAACTTTACGAATCGGTGAAAAATACTGAGCAAAATACTTCATGATTATGAGCAAAACATGTTAGCGATTATAATCCGTTTCTGGTGGGGGGTCACTTTGGTCGCACTTAAGTGGAAATGAGATTGGCCAAAATGGAAATGATAGTTGTTTAAAGCCTGAGCATAGACGGCCAATATCGCACCTAAAGGAGGTAAAAAGTGGTACCTGTAAGCCCAGTTCTCTGGATTTATTCCAGAGTTTCTCCAGGGTTGCGACTCCTACACAAACTTACTTCGATACTTCATACGCAAAGGCAGCCTAAAATAGATTCTGATACGTTTAGTCCACATTGGAGCCCAAAATAACTGTAAGAATAGATTAACCTGTAATGTCAGAACGATTTTCCCAGAACAGACCCAAAAGGCGTGCGATTCACTTTAAAACTCAATCGGAGTGTTATCTGTCTTTATAAGATTATTATATTGAAGTAGAAAGAGCTAGATACGGAACCTCTGATAGTAGATAACCGGTGGAGAGCGGATAAATAAAATGAATGTTGCTTATGTCGGTCCACGGGTAACATCCAAACCCCGTGAATGTTGCTTTAAGGGTGTGTCAAAGGCAGCAGACGCAGATTGTGTCCAGGTCACCAATCGCGCTGATTTGACTTGTGGTCTCGCAACATTCCGCCTCGTGCCGTTAACCCAGGCCTCATAAGTTTGTAGATATCCAAAAACTAACAAAATTAAGCTAGTTTGTAGACACCGCAGATATTAGTTTGTAGATTATTAAATGGGGCTCGATTAGAGTGTCAGCGACTGCAGCAAGGCAGGCTGCTTAGCCTGAAAGATACCCTCGAGGGACAGGTGCATCATGCTGGTGCGGTTTTCGTCTATTTCAAAAATCGAAAAGTCCGACTCGACCGAGGTCGTGTTAGCGAACACGGTCGCCAACCCGATACAAAAGCAGCGCAGTTGGTGAAATCGACCCGAGGTGTATCCCCAGGCTTCGTTGAAAATCGGTTGTGACTGTGCGTCTGTCAATGGAGGCGCGCAAAACTTCATTCGTTTTATACGCTTTAAGCAGGGCTCGATAATCGGCCTCGATTACGTCGATACTGTCCAGCTTCCAGAACTTGGCGATGTGCTCGCGATAAAGGGTCCAACACGTCCCGCAGGAACGCTCCGAGACGCAGTTTGATTAGGTCGCCGGGCAGCGCGTCCTGATCAAGGCTCCGATTTCGGTCATCGCGCTTGACCTTGATACCATTTAAGCCTGCCACTAGCGTTATCGCGTTCATTGCGAGCTCTCTGACGACCTCTGTTTTGCCCATGGTATTCAGGCGCTCATAACAAGCCCGAGCGAACGAGCCCTGGTCTTCGATGTGTGCGACAATATTGTCAACCTTGACACGCATCGTGTTGAACGACACGTACTAGACGCCAACGGACTTACCATTACCTGGATATTACATCTAGATGCTGAACAAGATAGATAGCGATGCGATCAACGCATTAATATGGCCCTCCTGGTGTCCGATTAGCAGTGATCTACTCTGCAATAGTGAAAATATGTTGTTTATCGACGCTTAGTTTGTAGACCGCTGCAAAACTAAATTTGAGATTTCGAAGGTTATTTTTAGCAAATCTACAAAATAATGAGGCCTGCGTTAGCCCCATGTACTCCGTTGATATGAACAAAATCCTGAGCTTCCCCGTGTGAAACGCGGCATTAGTTTCATACTAAAGAGTGGTTATATTAGGGTATTACCGCACATAGAGTAGATAACAGTAGTCCTAGCTCGCCACAAGACCCCCACATTTTCATCAAATCCTTCCCTTGAAATGGGCGCACCTCCGGGGGTGGCTTGTTTCAGAATTGAGCAAAAAATATCGGAAATGTGAGCAAAAAAGTTGGCCGAAATGAGCACTGTTTTTGCTGTGTTCGGCCTTTCACTCATTTTGGCTAAGTCGGCGTCTTAAACTGAGATTAAGAAACAAGGACTAGGGTGCCAAGTCTGCTTAGCAATGGTATGTGCTAGGATTAGGCGGATAGCAAGGCCTTCTCAGACGAAAAAGCCCAAATGCCGGTAATCACCTCGCAATTCGGAGTTTTCTCGCTTACAATAGTCCGATTAAGAAGTCCTAATAAGTACGGTATCAACTTTATAAGAACGTTTCATTTTAACACTAATTCTCGCCACGACGCGCCACAAAATAGTCTGACCATGATAGCTTAACTAAATAGCACTTCGTCTAATGAGGCTAGTATTTTGCACAAGTGGAGCTTATGGTGCAACGTATGAAGTGGCCATGTTTTATAGCAATACGGTGAATATCCACGTGCCTGTCTTCTTGGTGAGCAATGAATCGGCATCCTCGCTACCTCGCTAATTCCTGGCCTCCCATGGGATACATCGAGATAAAATGCACCTTAACCGCATGGTACTCAAGGCTTGCATTCACACAACAACGCGCCGAAATAGATGTAAAACAAGGTTATGGACGCTGAACACATGCTAGTGACCTCCATAAAATTGGCCTAGGACCTCTCTAATTGCTAGGTGATAATTGCACTAACATGTGGCACCCTTATCTAATGCTAGACCTATTTACCCCTGTGGGGCGAACGGACATCAAATTCAGCAAGCTTGGACAGCCTGACATTGCATTAAGACGACGAGACACGATCTGCAGTGCTGCTAGAAGTGTTTACCATGCAATTAGAGACGTCTAGTGCAAACTTGGTGCACTAATAGCAAAGTGCGGAATTAGTTGCCTTCAAAAGTTCAGAGGTACCGTGTCGTTTCGTGGCGAGATTCAGTGTTAAATTCATTTGTAATTTGTCTTGGAGCAGTTATTAATAATCCCTGTTGGGCTACCGTGACAGGAAAAACTTACTTCAAGTATGCACTTGAAAACGGAGCGCAGACTGTTGTATGCAGCAAGAAGACGAGACCTGTCTTGAAAAAATTAAAAAAATATGTTTGAGAAGACGCGATTCATTTTTGAGATGGGAATGACTGGTGGTACAAACCATGAGTGATGGTCGCTCCGCTGGAATGGCGGTTGTTTTATTTTACGTCTTGTAATTTTCGCAGCATTCATAAATTTCAGATTCCTATTTTTCGAGAAAATCAGGGGCGCGGCCACCACGCGTTTCATTCTCGATTCTCCCTCTCTCCCACTCAAGTCCAGTCCGATAGCTCAAGCTCCCGTCGCCTCCGGTAAACCCGTACGTGTTCCTTCTGCCTTTTCGTCGTACAACGGCATGAGAGTACGCTAACGAACATGCTGGATGTCAGACGTCCGCCATGAGCGAAGAATCGTCGCCTGACGAGCAGCCACGACGGCATCACGTGTCCGCTCCCGATGATAGTGTGTGCATGGGCCATTTTTGACAACTGCATTGCCGAGTACCAGCGCCAGACATCCCAGTTGTACCGAGTGCGCACGTCCACGCCAGCTGCAGCACGGACCCAGAAGGTTCGCTCTCGCGCGCGGTGGAACGACGATATCCTCACTCCGGAGAACATCGGCTCGTACAACAAGAAGTATGAGTCCATGAACTCAAACGACAAACGCAAGCGAAGCAAAGGAAAACGCCAAGGCCATCTTGTTCGCAGCACAGGGGCCCTGTGTCAGTGTCCGTTACGCTATCCTACGATTTGACGACCGAGTCGTACCATGTCAAGGTCACCCGCAGCTCGTTTGCCCACCAATATGCCGTGGACAAGCGGATATTTGACAGCTACGCTTCGCAACGACGAATGCGTGCAGCATTAACACCACCAATACATGCGCTGTCGTTTGACTAGTTAACTTGGAGTGCTGGCGAAAGCTGAGCTCATCAACGTGTGCAGCATTGACACGTACACATAATAACACGTGGACAGAGCTCACCAACACATGCGATTTGGAAATACCTCATCTAACGTTCGTGTTACCTCTCCGTTACGACAACACTCAGAGAACATTCGAAATGGCTGGCAGAGAGCGAGCTATTGAAATCTTTAGAAACTATCAGACATCATAAAGCATATTTAGGGATTGATCGTGGTAAGATATTTATTTTACCGCGGCGTTTTGTACAGATACACCGGTATGAACTTTTACCTGCGAAAGAATATATCACTTGTAGATGTGGTACACAAAAACCTCAAATGTCGGTGGGCCTTTATTCTATTCAGAATGGATAACCTGCTACCCCTCTCAAGCTTAGCAACCACTACCACCAGCAATGCGCAGACACGACGTCGAGTCCCAGAGCGACAGCAAGTGGGTCATGATGGCCCACGCCACGGAGAAGAGGAAAATGGCGACCGAGACCGTGCCAATCAACCAGCTCTTCTTGCCGTTCTGCTTCATCGCTTGGGCCTCGTGCTTCTGGCGAGGCAGCAGGAAAGCAAACACCACTGCCGCGATGTTGAACAAGTACGCGATGAGGTAGGCCCAGGTGAGGTCCATGTGCACTGCGTGGTCATCTCTCTTGAGAGCTTTTTGTCCGATAACGAAGTAGCTGTCGACAGACTTGGTGATGACCGTGCCAAATGGCTGAGCTGCTGCAGTGATCGAGCCGAGGAAACCCATGGACGTGGCTTCGCGGCCAGGTTCGGCAATCTCCACCATGGTGATAGTAGTCGCATAATCCAAGAACTCTCCGGTAAATTCTTCGCATCATTCATCATTCATCACACACATCAAAGCATCATGCAAAGTTAGCTCCAGCAAAACTCATCAATATGCCAACACCAAATTACCTTCAAGAAGAGGAACACCCAGCCAAAACCATTGACTGCGGTAGACGTTCCAGACGGTGAAGTACGTCGGGAAGGCGTCGACGAACACTGCAAAAAGCTGGGAGAAGATGGCCAAGTACTGCCAGTTCCATTGCAGACCCCACTTCTTGATTGAAAAGAGACCCGCCACGATCAAGACTTGACTGATACACGTTGCGAGCCCATCGTTGAGCGGTGTGACCCCCGCGTAAATGGACTGGATATTGCTGGATGCCGTGACCGATACTGACGAGAAAATCTTGGTGAAGTAGCGGAAGATAAAGAGACGGTAGAATGGCTCCTTCTGGATCACCTCGTAGATCTCCTTGTAGAAGGTGCCGATGGACTTGGTCTGCTCCACCTTTTCCTCCGTCACGCAGAACCAGCAGAACGGAATGGTGACCAAGCAAGCCGCCGTACAGATCCACATGATGCCGTTGAAGCCGATGGTCCAGGAGAAGGTGCCACCGTAGTCGCTACTGTTGAGACACAAACCAGTCAAGAAAGCCGTGACAATTGCTACGGCGTTGCGCACCATGAACACGTTGGTCTGGAGGCGGCCACGAATGTGCTCAGGTTCACGTTGGGACAGCTCGATGAAGATACCGTACGTCGGCCCATAGGCAATCACAGCACCCAAGTTCGCGATCATGAAGAGGAAGATGAACTTGATACCGCTGTCAGGAGCGTCCGTGTTGATGAGCGCCAGCTGCTCAGGGGTCATGTCGGCTAGGTCAATGTCTTCCAGTGACGAGTCTCCGTAGTACGGGTCGCCAAGAGGAGCACGGCCATGATGAAGCACGCGATGAAGGCAACCGCCCAGCCGATAATCATGTAAGGTCGACGACGGTATCCGAAAATCGGGTAGATGTCCGACAAGGCCGACAGGAACACGCGAAGCACGCGAGGAATCTTCACCAGCGCTTTCGCGGTTGCGACGAGCAGGCCGGACATGTACAGGTAGTTGTTCATGACGGCGTACAGGATGCTCAGACTCATGCCGTATACGATCGTGACACAGCAAAAGCTGATGAGCACACCGATGTTCCGCATCGACCAGATGGAAGGTGCGCCACCAGCTCGCAAAGCTCCGCTTTCGATGTCACCAGTCGTGTCTTCGGGCGTCTTGAGACCATGGTAGTTGCCGGGCGACTTGGCCGTTGGCGTTGGCGCTTGGAAGGCCATGGTGTGATGTTGGAAGTAAAACCAAGAATGAGCAAACTGGGGATTAACGGCTACCGACTAGCTGGAGCGCCCACCACTGGATAGGGTTTCGCATCTGACAAAGCAGCAGTACTGTAGTGATGCATGACATGTATTATTTGAGCAGGGACACCAGAAAGACTCGTTTGATACCATGGATCTTACGCTGTCCACGTGCCGCAGACAAATGAGCTCGTGCTGCTGCTGCGGTGAGACCAGGCACACCAGGAGATTGTACAAGTGTGCCCGGTCTCACGGGGACCTATTGCTCGATGTGTGAACTGCACTGCAGAATCTGAAGTTCAGATGTACAGTACATGACATGTTCATGAGCGTGGCATATGCTACCACGCATCACGGGATAGTTCAATCGATAAAACTAAATTCATCCTTGCCTTGAAAACGAAAAGTGCTCGCCGCTGCGCGAACACAGAGAAATTATTAAAACATGGCCTCAGAGGGGCAGTGAACCAGCTCCCGCACTTGCAGTAGTACATGTACTTCATTGCTTTGCTTTTTAAAAAGCTTAAAAGCAACTTTTAAATTATGATAACGAAAGGCAACGTAATTTCGCCACGAGCGTTAATGAGTGGGACTTCCAGTTTTGAAAAGGATCACTGCAGCGATTTGTGACGAACCGGTTCCCTCCCACCTATACAACGGGCGATCACGTTATTAGTCAGGTGAAATGGTGAGCACGTGCTTTCCTCCTATTACAATACTGTAGTTGCTGCATGAAACACCCAGCAATTTCGTGATTCACGACGCCCATTGGTCCCGGGCGACTGCAGCTCTGTTCATTCATCGAGCTCTGGGTGTTCCGCAGCGTTGGTTCACCATTAAAATTGCGACTACTATAGATATTGTGGCCGTGTCACCGTTTCCAAGTTGGCAAGAAGTTAAATTGAACAAAAAATGATGGCGACGAAATCAACAGTACACACTCACCGTTCGACGTGTGATCCATGCGGACCAATTTCACCACGCGACGACGACATGTCTACTCCGAGGACCGATCATGCACCCCCACAATTGGTCCATGATTGGTCTGGTACACGTGAACAATCCTATCTACAGATGATCACATGTACATGTACCATCAGCTCGACCGGCCTGGCACGCTTGGCATCAGTCTCCATTCACCACGACGCAGGAGTTCTGATGGTTCTTCGAAGAAACTGCCAGGATACCGCAAACTGCTTGAAGGCAGTTGCCACTGGCCTCGGACTGCAGCTCAAAGTTTGAGCGTTTGAGTCAAACGCCTGGTGTGGATTGCCAAACACAACTGAGACGAATCGACAAGAGGCGGACGATGGGGGCAGATACAGCGGACATGAGGGCGACCTGATCCAAACAACTACCAATAACATTGCTGGAATTGCCCGTAAGAATAATACACTGTGTACCAGCAACTAGATCGTCTTCGACTTAGCTGGGAATACCATAAAATCATCGTGTTTGTTACTATCTTCGGTATGTGCAGCTTCAGTTCACAGCTACGGGTGCTGCTCTGTTACCGATGTAGCACGAATGTTGGCTGAATGTAGAATGGTTACGCTTACGCAGTCACGCAATTAATCCAGTGCCATCCCTCATTCTTCGGTATTCCCAGTATAAACTGTCGCGTTCAAGGGGTTAACCCTTATTAATAACCCCTTGAACGGCAATCACGAATATGTGCGTGTACACAATAGAAATTCTCCATAGTATTTTACTTCACCAAATCAGATCGGTAAACTACTTTTTGCTGTTGTCTCAACAGAATCCGAAGACAAGAGAAGGCAGTTTCCGACTCAGCTACTCATGCCGGAGGTGATCGAGAACCAGCGCTGGTACCCCATTGTGGTGCGTATTTCTCTCCTCTATCCACCACTATATCGCTCGCTCTTCTACCTGCTGTACAAGCAGAGAAAATTCAATTTTCGTCTCATTCACCCAATGTTTTTATTGTAAATTTAATTATTTAGGGCTGGACAGCGCGTTTGTACGCAGAAGATCCTCCCGCCTGGTGCACAGCTCAGCAAGAAGAATGTCCAAGTAAAGACGAGCAGAAAGAGTTCGTGTGGCAAGTTTACAAGGGAGAAGACTACGACGAAGAAGGCTGGCTCTATGGGGAGAAATTCCAGGACACTCTAGGCCCCGTGACACGTACCAGTGTCGTCCGCACTCGAGTGTGGATGGGAAACATGGCTGAAGAGCAGGGAAGACAGAAGTTTTGACTTCAGGAGATGAAAAACTCACTTCTGGAAGTGAAGAAGTCTCCAATACTGGGGACAGTAACTCCGAGTGGCAGACACTCTTTTCCGATAAGAAGACAGAAGAAAAAGAAGAAATTGCTGAAAATGCAGACTCTGAGGAGAAGAATGAGGTTCAGACTGAAGAAATTGACGCAAAAACACTGTTCCCGTCGGCTGCGGGTGATACAAAGGCGGACAACGTGTTATTCCCGACGGGAGGTGAGAAAAAGATTCTTCGAAACGAGGAGAGCCCGCGAGATCCTCATTCTTCGGCAGGATCTCCACGGCAGCTTTGTCTTTGCCGTCCTCGGCAATGAGCTTAGCTGGGTCGTCGTCGAAACAGGCGGTTTATGGCACTGTTCAATCCATAATGGAGGCGTCGCTGTTTGGCTTGGAAATGGCACAAGCGGCAACAGCGGCTGCGATCTCATCAGAACCGCAGATCCCGTCAGCGCAAAGAGGGCGCAAGCGCATCGACAAGGGTTCTGACGAAGAAAGTAGTTCTGACGAGGAGGTTCTGTCGATGCTCTCGAAGCGGTTCCCAGATTTGTCTCCAGTCGAGCGATCACTCGTGACGTGCTGCCAAGATAGCATTCCGAAGTATCTGTCACCCCCAGAACTTACCGAGTCAAAACACTGCAAGGAGTGCAACGTCGAGTTTGGTATGACGAAGTTCCGCTATCAGTGCGGCTACTGCTCTGAATCATTCTGCCGAGATCATTTACCAGAGTCGGCAGTTCTTCGTGCGTATGGCCACACAGCCTCGTCCAAGCTGTGTAAGAACTGCCACTACATTTTGATGCAGAAGATTGACCAGCAGCTCGTGCAATGGAGAATTGAGCGCGTTAAAGACTACATGGAGGACAAACTGATTTTATACTTCAACACGGCGACAGATACAACAGTTGACAAGATCATGCGTGCTGCAGGTGGCACACTCGTCGCTGCCAAGTCCGCGCCAATCGGTGCAGCGGCCAAAATGGCCGTCGTAAGCGCCGATTTCTTGCGCAAGTATGGTAGGGCCGGGCTGCTCGGTTTTATCCTGCGGAACGAATTTATGCAATCCTTCTCGACGTTGAAGGGGCTGCTTGGCGACCTGGATGATCTCGGTTTTCAAGATGCTGCCATTGGCACGTACTACTTCATGGCTATGAACCGTGGTGACCGTGGTGCAGAGCCAGAAGGGGAGAAGGAACACCACGACGGATGTGAACCAGTCTCGGACGAATTCCTGGCAAAGGTGCTAAAGTACGCTCCGTTGGCGTTACATGGCATTTACGAGCTCGACGTATTGGATATTCAGCGAATTAGCAGGCTGCAAGGGTTTTCTCTGATCTACGCACATGTCCAAGACCAAGATGTCCGACACCCATCCTTCGCGCTGTTGGGCAATACAGAAACGAAGACAGCGCTTGTCCTGATTCGAGGCTCCAAATCTGTCCAGGACGCGCTGACTGACATCCAAGCTTACCCGGAGGAAATCGGTCTTTCTTCAGCTGGCGCACCTCAGAGCGAGGCAACGGGTGGATTTGTGGACGCTTTTGCCCACAATGGAATGCTGAAGGCGGTGATGTGGATCAAGGATCGAATCGTGAAATCCCTCCGCGTTTTGCACAACGAAGGCTATCACATTGTTTTTGCAGGCCACTCACTGGGGGCTGGCTGCGCTGCACTGCTGTCGGTCATGCTTCAAAAGGAGTTCGAAGATCTCGAGTGCTTTGCTTATGCTATCCCAGCGTGTGTGAATCTTAGTGTGGCCGAATCCTGCAACGACTTCGTCCACTCGATCGTGCTCCGAGATGACATCGTGCCTCGTGCTAAGGCACCCAACGTTCTTAAGCTTGTTAGTGAATTGAAGAACTTCAAAGGGTGCTGGCGTGATACGGCTTCTGAAGACTTGGAAGCCTTCAAGGATCGAGCTAAGACACTTTGGGCTCCGAGGAAGCGAGAGTGGGCCAAGGAGATGGCAGATCAAAGAAAGGGTAAACTTCTGAACCATGTCAAGGCGGCGACACAAGCAGAGCCACACCCGCTAAACAAACTCACTTTGGCGGAGAAGAAGGCAAAGAAGACCGACAAGAACGAAGGTGTTTCGTCCTGGACGCTCACTCGAACGAATCTGATTGACCAACTCGATAAGGCTGGCAGTGAAGACAAATCTCTCGAGCCCCCAGTCGAGACGGTAGAAGAGGAAGAGAAGGTCGCTGCGGAGCTCGAGTCAACTTTGGTTGAAGACCCAAAGGAGCTCTACATTCCTGGCAAGGTGACCCATATTTTCTTCTACAAGGGCATCTACGAAGCTGTTCACGTTGACCGCAAGTGTGAAGAGCTATCCCACATTCCAGTGCAGCAAAACATGTTGAGTGACCACCTGGGTCGCAACTATTTGAGTGCATTGCGCATTGTCCGGGACGCACGCCGCGCCAAGCCTACGCTTCCAGAGTGGGTGCCATTTAGCACTAAGACGCGCTGCATGTGCTGCGATTCGCCGTTCACGTGGAATTCGACCTCCTCCAGCGAAGCGCAACAGAACCGTGACCAGCACAATTGCAGACGCTGCGGTGCCCTCGTCTGCGAAGGTTGCTCCGAGAAGTTCAAGTCCATCCCGGAGTTTGGTATCAATGTGCCAGTTCGCGTTTGTGACCGCTGCTACTATGAGCTGTAGCTTGAACAAGGGAATTAACTTCGCAAAAGAAAAGGAGAAAAAATTAAAATGCTTAGTTCGAATGACTTGCGTACGACATCACTTCACAACAAATGCGCGAACCACCAAAGCAGTTGACCTCCTAGTCTTTCAGAATGAGTTCACGCAGGAGATCGCGGTCTTTCGCCGCCTCCGCAGCCCAAAACTTCTGATCGGCCTCCCGCTCTTGACGGCTCCGTTCATGTTCCTCGGTACGTTCCTCGGCGCGTTTCTCCATAAATCCTGCCAGCACTTGACTCTGTCGTTCCAGGACCACATTCACGTCGACGTCAGACGACGGAGCATTCTTCTTTGGCGATGTTATACGTCGTCGCTTCGGCTTCGCTTCGTCCTTAGGGACAAAGCTCGCCACTCTCCTCTTCCAGAGTCGACTGGCCAAATGTAACATTAGATTCTCGAGGTTGTTTCGCCTTCTTCGACGTTGCAGTCGCTTTCTTCGCCTTCTTTGGAGTCGCAGCCGTCTTCTTCTGGTGAATCACCTTCTCGAACTTGTCACCGTCGCTGCTGTTGGCTTCAGTCTGTGAGTTTTCACTCTCCGCGTCGATCTCCTCGCCTTCTTCAGCTGCACGTTCATCACCTAGAAACTCGTCAAGCGCAAGAAAGACTCTCTCTTGTATTGGCTGCACGTGCTGGCCGCCTGCCGTCTTCATCAGCACTCGCTGGTCAGTCGTGGACAAGCCAAACCACTCAACACCCCCATTCGTATCACGGTCAGCACGGAACGAGACGATAAAGGCATAGGAGCTTCGGAGGATTTCCTTCCGCTTGACGACCGCGCTTACTGCACGCTGGGAGCCACCCGAGAGCTCCTGAAAGCGTGCATACACACACTCGTTCAGCTGGACCGACGTCTTCTTGGTCTTGCCACTTTTGGCCTTAGTCTTGTTCAGACAATCTTGCCAGGCTTGAACCAGCACCAGCAGCTCGTCCTCGAGCCAAGTCGTGAATGCCATGGCGTCAATTTTAAGTCTTAACAACTAACTCCCAAATGCCCCCAAACTGGCAGATACCTTTCCCATCGGATACCTTTCCCAGCGAAGTTGAAGTTGTCGAAATTTGTCAATCATCGATTCATTATCGCAAAACAATATATCCTTCCATATAGAATATTGTAATTATTCCTACACTTACAATTTACCAGTTGAGCAATCTTATACCCGCATACTCTGCATAAAGACATACGATATCGAAAAACGCACACAGCACCTTTCGTTCTTCACAAACGGAAATCATGAACTCAAACGGTGTGTACATCGCCATCTATTGCCTCATCGTTCTTGTGATGCTCATGGTGGTGGGCTACGGCTACTGGTCGTGGAGAGGTTACCGACGATCGATGCGCGAGGCCTTGCAGCGACTTCATGCGCGCGACGTGGAGCTGGGACGGCACGTGGAACCGAACAATTACTGGCGACGAACGGGCCTTCACAGTCCTCCATCGGTGGCACAAGACATCAAGACAGCGGGAGCGATGTACGTGGACGGTGTCAAGACAGAGCTATGAGAAAAACACATTTCTTCTGTAAAACAAAATGTGTCAAAGCCTTCCTGATCATTTTCTCTGTATTAAGCATGTAACGTTACTCTTTCTCCACGACCGAGCGATGGGTTCGCTCGTGGAGAAGCCCGCGAAATGATGAAGAACTTCTTTACGTGCTGAGCACGAGACGAGGCCTTGGCATTCGCCCCTACGATGTACTCGCGGAACTTCTCGCACTTATGTGCTACCGATACGGCGACGCGCCCTTGGCTAGTAGAGGGGCTATCGGGTCCGCGAGGCCTTGCTTGAGAGGGACTTGCG
Source organism: Phytophthora syringae (assembly GCA_012656105.1). Lineage (NCBI taxonomy): Eukaryota > Oomycota > Peronosporomycetes > Peronosporales > Peronosporaceae > Phytophthora > Phytophthora syringae. The sequence continues at coordinate 177,596 of JAAKBD010000438.1, forward strand.
GAGCTTGAGGTAAAAGTGAGAATTAATTGTCTTTTAGAGAGAGCTGATCTCTCGGCTTCTAGAACCTGTTTCATCTTACAGCTTCTCCATCAATCCTAGTCTTCTCCATCAGTTCCTTCAATCCTAGTCTTCTCCATCTGTCCACAGACGTCAGTCATGTTATACTTACCCCATGAAGAAGTACTACTAGCACGGGAGAATGCGGCGAATCGGGATTCCGACGTAAGGAGTCAATGTGGATCACCGGCAAGGCGCTACAGGTGATCGCGTATGACTTTGGTGGATTAACCATAACGTGGGAAGATGAAGCCTACCGCGTGGATGGTACCCGGATTTTGGGAGCGGTTTTCCGTCTGGCACAGGAGAAGAGCGCAGAGCGGAGGGGAGTGTTTGCCTCGAATGGCTCCCGGAGGCGGTCCTGCCGGACTTCTACCTGCACGCACACAGCGACGGATTGCTGCCAGCGAAAGAGCTGGTGTATGGTGCGCCGGCACAGGGGCGCATAGCGGATGTTATAACTTGGACCCTGGAACACAGGGGCGTGCTGTGGGTATACCCAAGGCGAATTAAGTGGCGGGGGACGGACGTGACTGCTATGGCCTTGGCGATCTTATTGCGGCCGTGGTGTCTAATTTCCCGATGCTGCTGACTCACACACGAGACTTGTCTGAATTACGGATCGCAGCATTACCGAAAGATCACCCGGTCACCGCGTCACTACATGGCGATCACACCCTCGAGATTAGGACTTGTTGTGCGACCACTAAACTGGTACATGACGTCAATAGTCACTGTGCGGTGGAGAAGGCGATCAGACAGACTGCAGGAGCGGAGGTGCAAGTACATGGGGTGCACCCTCACCCAATGACGTCACGACTGGTCAGCGTATGGACAAAAGGAAACACAGGACGTCTTACTCGGCGCCACTACAAGGACTACGTACGGCACGCTGCCACAAAACGAGGTGAACTCCAAGATAGAGAGAGGGCGGCCAAATGGAGGGCGTGCAGTACTAAAGCTGCGGACGGATTGGAACAACTGGGGTGGACGCAACTACGACGAATACTCGGACTCGGTCAATGGAGGGCACAGCTGATGTATCGGTTGAAATCATGGGCCTACTACATGTACGATGTCAGGAACAATAGAATCGGCTGCCCGCACGCTCAGTGTGCGTACGAGTCTGATGTAGACATGTACCACGTCTTCTGGACGTGTCCTGCAGCCAAACAGCTCCGTGGAGTGTTTGTGGGACCATGGTTGCGACTTGGGCTGCCGCGAGAGGCAATCGAGAAGGCGATCTTCGGGCTGGCACTGTCGCAGGTACCTGAGCAAGTGTGGACAATTGCAGAGCAAGTTGGGCAATCAACACTGTAAGTTTGAGCCCATTATCACAACGCTGGCGGAGGCGTACTGGCGAGTTGGAGCAGCCCTGTATTTTCAGGCCGTGTGGAGATGGAGGACACAACATTTCGACGAGACCAATAACATATCCCGGGCGAGGCAGAAACTGAATTTGTGTTACAGGCTACGGCAAAGCTACAGGCATATGCACCATTACATCGCCCCACAGAGGCAAGGCGACGTGCTGACGGAGGCCGACAGAGTATTAGCGCAGGCGTTCCGCCAACCGTGGCAGGGAACGCACCACGAAGTGCCAGCCGCAATTGATCGCAGCGAGTACCTATTGTTTTTCGATGGTGGCTCGCGGGAAACCCCGGACCCGGTGGAGCGGGAGCAGTTGTGGTTCGGGTGGAACCAGAAGGTGGAGGTTTTCAAATTGTTTGGGGCGGCAGTATGTCGTATGCTGCGACGACCACGACCAACAACCTAGCAGAAGGACTGACGTCCTGTGCGCAATATGCGTATTCCCCGCTACATGTAGTTGGGGATAGTGCAATGATCATTCGACAGCACGCCTGTCGGAGATCACCACATGCACAACACCTGGCTCCGATATATTGGAGGTGTCGACGACACCTGGCGCGCATCAGGGTGATTTCGTGGCAACACCACAGACAAGATTACAACACAATGACCGACAATCTTGCCAACGCGGCAATGGATACGAGACGGAGCTTTCAGAACAGACTGCAGGCAGCAAACATGGAAACGCGTCCGTGGTCACGACTAACGGAGCTAGTCCAGGGAGACGTGGGACACTGGACGATGATGAATATGGGGTTGATGTCCCAGGACATCGAGGTCGCTGAGCCTTAGGGACGACGGCAGCACAGGACACCGACCATATGATCGACGAATGTGCAAAGCTACAAGGTGATAAAGCGGCATCATGTAGGACGGACATAGGAGGTCGTTAGGTTAGAACTAAGTGACATCAATGTACCTTACTGAAAAATGAAATGAGAATGCGGCGAATGCTGACTTGCTGCTGCGTGGATCCTTTGTCCACGGTGACAGTACCGTTGTCGTGAACTGTGCGGATCGTGAATGGGCCATTGGCGACACGCTTCGTTTTGGCTCGGAACTGCTTCGGCAAATGAATCATGACTTGATCGCCTGGGTGGTAAAAATGTTCGAGTCGCTTGCCGGTCTCAAGGTCGTTGTCAGCCAGAATCGCGTCGAATCTGCGCTTGAATATGTAGCTCCAGTTGGCTTCATACAGTTTTCGGGAGATCATGTCTTGGCCGAAGATGAGCTGTCCTGGTGATGCATTTAAAATGCTGTGGTAGCTCGCTCGAACAGCGAAGGCTGCATAGTGAATAACTTTCTACCACTTCATGGCAACGGATCACCTTGAGGATCTCCAAATGCACTCGTTCGCAGATTGCCTTGGCCTGCAGGGTTTTAGTTGAGATGGGCTTCGCCTTGATTCCACAGCTGCGCAGGAGTTCTTGAAACTCATCGCCTGTAAACTCAGTTCCTTTGTCATGGACGACTTGAAGTGGTCGTGGATAGCGACACAGCCACTCACGGTCAAAATTTTCGGCGGTTGTCATCGATTCTCTATCGGGTTGAACCCCACTTCGAGCCAGCGAGTAGCTTGGTCAATCACGGTGATCCCGTAAAAGTTGCCGTCATAGGGTCCAATGAGATCAACATGGACGATGTCGAACGGGTTCACAGTTTTCAGTGTGCGAGGTGGCAGTAGTCCGTAGTCTTGTTTTCCACCATGCAATTTGGCGCTCTTGCACGTGATGCACTTCTTAACAAACTTGGCAATGGTGGTCTCCATGCTGGCCAGTAGAGCGTGTGGCGCATCGTTTTAAACTGCCTTTCGCTCGCAGGGTGTTCGAGATTCTGGTGATACCATCCAATCATGTCGTCACGTAAAGTGTCCGGAACAACTACTCGCTTCTGGTAAGCAACCAATGTGCATCCCAAGAGGGCACAAGTTGGTAGTCCGGGTTGTTGGTGCCTGCAAGGCACGCAGACTTGTTCTTCTGGATCATCTCGTCCGCTTCTTGATGCTGGCGGATGACCGGGCCGTGCATGATGCACTCAGGCTGCGTGCTCGCAGCGAAAATCTCTTCATTCAGCTGTGGACCTTCCCTCGTATCAAATTTCATGCCAAAATATTCATCCCTTGCATGACTAGTCCACCAAGTTGAGTTCCACTGGCGTCTGCATACACATCGAACGGCTTCTCAAAATCGGGGAAGGACAGCAATACAGCTTCCACAAAGGCACGCTGGACGTCGCGAAATGCCTTTGTGTCTTGTTGCTTCGTAGTTTTGACTAAATTGTTCGAACTCGTTCCAATCCTTGAAGGTTGTCTGTGGCAGCCGTGCCACATAGTTGTCGACAGATTGATGAGATTGCTTCATCTTTCGCGGGTCTCCCAGGTTTTGGTACGACGTGCAAACTAACCCTGAGCCGTGGACATTGCTTCGCTGTCGGTGTCAGCTCCCTCAATATCGGAAGTGTGTTTTCTTTTTGGATCTCGAACCGTGCGGGGTCGCAAGCAACAACGTGTTCACCAGTGCCTGCACCAGCAACCGCAACACAACCGGCAACAACTTGGTCATCAGCATCTCCGGCACTGTCCGCAAGACAATCGGCAACACCTTGATCAGCAGAGTCGGCACCTTTGCCAGCTCGTTCGTCGCGAGCAACTCCTCCCACGTCGTTATCATCGACGCTATCATCAGATTGTCCGCGAGGACCAATGTACATTAATCCATGGGCGACATTGTCGGTCTCCACCTCCACCTCTCCAAGATCTTCTAACTCATCGTTGAAGCCCTCGTCCGGGTCTTTATCCGGCTGGTAATCGTCGTCTTCGTCATCTTTCACGTATCCGTGCGCGGCCCGAACGTAGTCAATAGCTTGTGTGACACGAAGTGAACCACGGCGCCCTAGGTTTTAAAAGTAGCAACAACAGATCAAATTAGAATAAAAATATAGCACAAGTCACCACTTTGTTTTTTTACCGATGCGTGACTTCTTCTTCGCTCTCGTCTCTTCAGTGTTGTCCTCTCCTCCTGCCTTCGCTCCTTCGTCTTCGGTAGCTAAATATAAAAAGCAACCGCAGAAAAATTAGAATTAATACTACAGCGTTCTATTACAACATCACTCACACTTGGCTCCATCCACATCCACGCTCGGATGCCGCTCCGGTTTCCCTGGCGTGGTATTCGTCGTTTGCTCCTCCCCCTGCATCTGCCGCTTTCGGCGGTACGTTTACTCGCCATGCTGGTTCTCCCGCAGAAATGGAAATGAGAGGTGAGGGAGGAATCGTACTTAAAGGTAACAAAGATTCGCAAAATTGTGAGTTAAGCTGCCAGTTGAAATGTGACGTTTCGCCGTAATTAAAAAGACGATAAATTAGCAAGCAACACATCATGGCTCGTTGTTGCTCTGAACGAAATGTCGTGTTGTCGTACTAATGTTGAATTTCCGACACCGAAACGGAATTAGCCGTTGCGACGGAGACCGACAGCGAATTTACCACCGTTAACATGACTGACGTCTGTGGACTGATGGAGATGACTATGATTGATGGGACTGATGGAGAAGACTAGGATTGATGGAGAAGCTGTAAGATGAAGCAGGTTCTAGAAGCACGAGAGATCAGCTCTCTAAAAGACATTTCATTCTCACTTTTACCTCAAGCTCCGCAAGTCCCTCTCAAGCAAGGCCTCACGGACCTAATAGCCCCTCTGCTAGCCAAGGGCGCGTCATTTTGATATATCAAATCGGAATCGGAATTCAGAGGATCAAGCGTCATCAAGAATGGGGCGCAAGAATGAAGACCAATACGTCACTTACGAGCTCGTAATCACGCTCACTGCTGGTACCGTCCCGGCAGAAACGGCAAAGATCAAGATCAAGAACTTTACCGGCTGTGCACGGGACTGGCTCAAATGGAGCAGTCAATTTCGCAGCCTCGCTCGCAAGAAACAATGGACGGATGAGCAGAAGGCTAACAACCTAGTAGCTCTCATTGAGGGTGACCTCGAGGCTGACGTCGAAACTGCAAAGCAAGAAGCCGTCGACGAAAACACGAGCTTCGAGGAGTTTTACACGAACGTAGGCTTGTTATCTGTCCCGCACGACTTCAGCGATGAAATAGACAACGAGCTGTGGACAATGACAAAGCGCCGCGACGAGACGGTGCTCAAGTTTTCCCAGCGAGTCAAAGAGAACATCCGAATGTTTGCCGAACTACCTCAAGACGCCGAAGTAATCCCTGTGGCAATTGCTGGTGTTGTGCGACGCCGTCCTATGAAAGAAGCACCACTTATCACCCTTGTTGTTACCGCCAGGCTTCTTCTTGTCATCCTTGCGCTGGTTCTTCTGCTTCTCTTGTTGACTGTGGCTCTTCTCCTTACGTTGGTCCTTAAAATTATTGCCCTTGTCGCGGGGGGCAGCTGCCTCTCAGCCTTTTCAATGCGCGTGAAGTACAGTACCAGCTCGCTCAGACGCCGGTCATACACGACACCAGACGCTGCCAGTTTCTCTTGCCAGGTACGTGGCATTCCGTGTTTGAAGTATCTGCACTGCTGCACCTCGCCCGTATACCTCATTCTGCTTGCCTTGGGGAACATTCCAGTACAAGCGACTGCCGATGGGAATTTCGACGGCTCCCGACGAATACCAGTCCTGTATGGGGCGAAGTTTTGGTGATCTCGACTTTGTTGTGGTGTATCTCGACGACATCTTGGTAATCTCCGAGAACGAAGAAGAGCACCTCGAACATTTGCGCATCGTCTTCGAGCGCTGGATAAGTATGGAGTCTCGTTAAATGGCAAGAAGTGCCACATCCTACGCGAGGAGGTTGACTACCTGGGCTACACGCTCTCATCCGAAGGAATCAGACCGCAGAAGAAAAATATTCAGGCGATCCAGCAAATTGCTGTACCCCGAAATCGAAAGGAGCTCCGACGCTTCTTGGGAAGGATCAATTACTATCGCGACATGGTCCCAAACAAGACCATGCTCTGCAAGCCGCTACATCGGCTGACAAGCTCCAAGGTGCCTTTCACGTGGCTGTCCGATTTCAGCTGCGGGAGGTAGAACTGGGTCACGGTCATACCGTTGCTGGTGACCGTGCCGCTCATGGTGTCAAACACTGTTGGCGAGGCAGGGATGAATTTGCGGCCCAACTTGACATTGGCCGCGAGCGTTGCGCTGTTAATGATGCTCTTGGAGGCACCACTGTCCAGAAGAGCGTCGAACGTCTCTCCACTGCGCCGAAGTTTTACTGCGATGCGAAGCGGTGCACTTTTCAAGCTTGGCTGCTTCTCCACCAGATCGACAAACTTCATCTCGTCACGGCTAGACTCGTTTGACTTCGAGTCTGAGTCGGACTCTGCGTCCTTGTGGATGCGAGGGTACCGCTTGATTTTCTTGCGTTTCGGCTGGGGTTGGGCTTCAGCTCGCTTGTGCTCTTCGGCTTCCTTCTTCTTGACAGTGGCTCTTCCTCGCGAGTCGTCTAGCGTAATATCCCAGGTTTGCATCGAAAGTTGAGATGCTCTTTGCTTTGGCGAGACGCATCAGGATCTCCCTGATTCGTGGCACGTAGTACGGGCTCGGCCGCAAATACTTGTTCAACCATCGAAAGTCCACTAGTAGACGTAAACTTCCATCAGGTTTCACCGCGAAAACGCCGGCGACGCCATCTCTGAGTCATAAATCTGCTCCAGCACGTCGGCGCTGATCAGTTGTTGAATTTTGGCTTTCGCTTTCTCCTCGTGACTGCGTGCCACGGGATATGGCTTTGCGTGGATCGGCTTATAGTCCAGGGAGATTGTTATCTCGTAGTCGTCGAACCGCATCCGTCCTAGGTGGCCGTCGTACAGCTTCCGGTGCGCAATAAACAGCGCCAAGTAGTCCTTCGTCAAGTCACCTTGGAGGTGCTTTGGGAGAAGCTGCTCTGGATCGATCGTGATACCAGCAACTTCTTGTGACTCGTCGGGGAACTCATGGTCTTCTTGCTCGTCCGTGTCAATTGTCGCCCTCTTTTGGCCGGTAGTGAGGCTCAGGAAAGAATCATCCCATTGCACCACCTTGTCCTTAAAGTTCAGGATCAGCAGTAACGTTTTGCGCTACCGCGTCAGGACCTCGGAAATGTCGACCAAGTACAACAGGTGTGATACTGCTGTGTTGCAAGGAGTGTTGCGCTAATTTGCTTATGTTGCTTTGATATGTTGCTGTGGCCGAGGAAAACCCCTACAAATTCCGAAGCACTTAGCGTACCACCACAAACGCATGTGGTGCACGCATGGGTCATCTCAGGCTTCTCGTAGTGAAGGACGACGAGACACAGATTCCCGATATACGGGCTGTGAAGCGGGATATTTGGTGCGATCGGAGGAAGTTGTCACCGACGGCCAGGGCAAGTGGAAAGTGTGCGTCGTGCCCGGAACAGAGGTAAGTACTCATGCTGGTGATGCGAAACGATTGATCGACTATATTAACCAATATTTAACCGTTTTTTGACATAGATATCCAAGCACAACCACAAAGCGAGCAAAGTCATCTATGAGTCGTACCGCGGTGCGAAGTCGATGCCGCTGACACCTGAGGTTCTGAAGGAGCTTGGCCTGCTGGCAGAGGTCAAGACAAGCACTGCTCAACCGATATCTTTCGGATAAGCTGGGTGGGTGCTTTTGGTGAATTTGGAGTGCATTTTGGTATTAGGCGTTTACTGATTTTGCAATATCAACAATTCTATGTACGTTATTTGATAAACTTTTGACCGCATACAGATATATATATATATATTATGGTTTTAATCCCTCAAGAAACAAGGAATATTCTCAGCAAGTGTTAGGTGGTACTATACTTGAGCGAACGAAGGACCTCCTCGATAATTTCGTCGAGGAGGAAGCGGGCAATGACGTCCTACTTTTGCAAGATGGATATCACCTGTATCATTGCGATGCAGACCGCGACTCAGAAGAGGTGCTTTGTGGAGTGGGGCGACACGCTGGTGATGGACTGGACTCATGGTACTAATAACCTAGGATATCATCTCGGTACGTCACCTCATGTTCGTTTGACAAGATGTTATCTAAATGTTATACGTTGTAATTCAATGTTTATTTACTGCAGGGAGCTTAGTTGCTACGTCCGCTACTGGCAGGGGTATTCCTGTTATTGATTTCCTTTCGCTGGATCAGAAAGCTGCCACGATGGAGCGTATAATCGATTTCTTCAAGCGGTGCAACCCGACGTGGAAAAACCGTAAGACGATTGTGATCGACAAGGACTTCGTGGAGTGGCAGGTTCTAGAGAAAGCGTTTCCTGATGCCAAAGTGCTTCTTTGCCAATTTCACGCGCTGACGTACTGGCGCATGGTGTGCAGAAGAGCAAAGTACAATCTGACCATGGTACAGCGAGATCACATGGAAGCAGCATTCGCGAAGTTGATCTACTGGTACGTTTGGTATTGTCCTTAAAACTGTTATTGGTTTTGTTGCTTATTGTGTTGCTACATGTTACGCTATGTGTTGCTTTCCGTTTCCAGCAATAGTGAGGATAATTTTGACTTGGAGCTTGCTAGTTTTACCAGTTATTGTGAGAAGGAGTGCCCCGAGCTGCTCGCGTATTTTGAGGCGGACTGGAAACCATGCGTATCGATGTGGGCAAACCACGCTAGAGGAAAGTTCTTCACTGCCGGGAATACGACGAACAATCGAATTGAATCCAATTGGAATCTAGTCAAGCTTCTCTTGGGAAAGAGGCCAAGACTTGACGCCACAATCAGTGGGCTGCTGTCTCACCAAGAAACTATCTTCCAACAGTTGATCATGTCCATGCGCAAGCATTCAACTACGTCGCGACACTCAAGTCTTGTGCCTGACTTTGTTTCGCGTGTGGCGACGCATGTAAGTGATGATATCCTCGCAAGAGTTCGTCGCGAATGGGATGATTACATGGTCTTCATAGCTAATACTACGTGCGCTACGCGTGGTTCCGATATGGGAATGTGGGATGTACGAACTCACGAACTCAGGTATCAGTGCAACGACTTCGAATGGACCTGCTCGTGTGTATTCAACTGCAGCTACCATCTTCCGTGTCGACATTTGACGTACATTGCAGAGCGCGTTCACCGATTCGAGGCGCTGCCATTGTCGTCTATTCCTACAAGATGGAGTGTGGAAACGATGTCGACATTGGAGCAGCAGTTTGTCCATGGAGTAACTTCACTTCGAACTGTACTGTCTAAGATGAGAAGCACCGACGAGTCATCCACACACCATGGATTGACACAGCCTACAAGTGCAAGACGAGCATAACATGATGACACAGCACAGCAACACAAGCTGCAACACCCGACTTTGAGGCAACGTACAATGCAACACAAGCTGCAACAAAAGCTGATGACCGCAAAAACGACTCTCGAAAACATTGTCTACCTAAACGTCGGGTTATTTACGTCAAGATGCGCAGGCGGGAACGTGGAAGTGTTGTGGTGCTGTCTTCAGAAGAGCAGTACTGTTACGCAAAGGCCGCTTTTGAATCAGTTATGGAGAATCTAGCGGAGTTAACCAGTCCAGCCTTCTATGTTGCATTGCGCTCATGGAAAGACATTGTGCTTCGCGGTATGGCATAAGTAGACGCAACGTTATCGGACGCAACAACAGTCCCAGATGAAAGCTCGGGGTCAGAGAGCGACACATCTTCTGAAATCGGCACATCGGACCTATTTGACAGCATAAACATGATGCACAAACTGGAGGAGACTGAACGTGGTTTCATTGCCGCTGCATCTCAGCCGAATCGTCATAATGAAGCAACACTGCGGCAAAAGGAAGCAACACCGCGGCAAAAGAAAGCACCACTACAGCGAAATGAAGCAACACCTCAGCAAAATGTAGCAACACTGCAAGCAAAGGTGACATCCCATCAGGACGCAAGCACGGTAGAGCCTTCTATAACGAAGGACCTCGTCAGCAATGCCGAGAACAAGATGCCCCTGACCAAGGCTGTTGTGCGGACAAAGAAACCAGGTGTTGCAACTAACGCAGACAACAACCGCGGAAAGCTCGAAGTGTTGAAGCTTCTACAGCCCAAGCTGCGACGAAACAAGCGAAAGAAAGCGACGCAATTGCGGCTACATACCACCAGCGTCTCGCAAAAGTGGGCTGTTGTCACTTTGCCTGCCAAGAACATACCATCGTTAGAACGGGTGCTGGTGTGGGCACGCAACACAGCGGATACAGATCACGTCAACGAGATTATTTCGTGCTACTCGGTTATAATGGCGGATGATTTTTCGGCGCCCGTCCTGCTCGCTGCAAGCGTGTCCAGATCGATGCAAGTGATGACGACTACAGCTTCGTTGTCCCCGTCGCCTGGTAACTAAATTGGCCGCGATATTGGTAGCAGAGAAGAAAACGAGACCTCCGTCCAAGTACTTTGCCGATGTGGTGTCCGATTTGGAGGTTGGTCGAGTTCCAGAAGACACTGTCGCTTTCTTCTCGGCGGAACCACCGCACTTTACCAGGTTTGTTTTTGGTGCAATGTTGCTGCCATTGTTGCTCTAACGATTTGTTGCTTAAATTTAACTAATGTTTTGATGTAGCGGTGCCATCCATCGAATGCAGGTGTTCTACAGCATTCGCAAGACGTTGGATCAATGGCGGTTAGATCTGGATTGGGTTCTCTCTACAGACTGGAGTAACTTATTTGCCACGCCAGATCTCTTTGACGAAGAAACGGATTCCGTTGAGCTGACTCCTGACACAGCAGGTTAAAAGCACCAAGCGTTAGCGAACGCTTGCGCTCGAGTGCTTCAAGATGCTAGCCTTGACTCTGTGTTTCGCTTAGAAACCGGTGAACGCTTTGTGAAGATGGAAAATCTGGTCGGAATGCTGGCTCGTGGCCGAATGCTGAACGACGTTGTCTTGGAGTTTGGTATACATTGCATCTGCAACTGGCTCGGTAATGCCTATGCCATGGATTTGTTTTCACCCGTGGTTGGATGCCCAAGTCCACCCGATCGTCCCATTTCGACATTCCAGTTTGTCGTGCTACCCGTCCACCTGAATAATATTCACTGGGGCGTCATCATGGTCAATCTTGCGTACCAGACCGAGCTTCCGTATATCACTCCCTACTACTACGAGCAGCTATGCTCTGATGCCTATCACGATGCCATGGAGACCATCTTCATAGAAACTGTGACGCCATTCTTACGAGACTGGCACAGCGCGAGCATGCCAGAGACAGCTTCTCCTGGCGAAGAAAGCGGTATTTGGATCAATAGCCCGAAACAGCCCGACGGTACATCGTGTGGCGTCTTGTGCATTGCCCAGGTTTACGACATGTTGATGAGCAGCTCTCGTTTGGCGAAGACCGTCATTTCGAACGATGATATCACCGTCATGCGCCTTCGGGTAATGTGGATGATCTTGATGCAACCAGATCTGACTACAAACCCCAACAAGCTAGCTCGAACGGTAGCGGGAACAGACATAGAACTACTAGCAACAGTTAAGACGTTATGCATCGTCCAAAACATCTAACAGCGACACATTACATCTTCCGTGTGCTACCTCGGCTACTGGTTTTCGAGTAGTATGTTGCAGCATTGCTCGAGCGCCACAGCGTACGACATAACGTAGCCAACATCATGGGCGGAGGCCCCAGCAGTAGCGGCCAGGCAGATAATATCTTCCTTTTTCGCGACAGATCATCATGGTCAGCTCTTCTTGCGCATCCAGCAACTTTACTGAGTACTTGGCTATCTTCTCCAGCTTTTCCTTCATGGCGTCGATCTGTTTCAGGCGGGAAGGCAATAACTCCTTGCAAAACCGCGCACTGCGGGCCTGAGCGCGCGGGTGGTCACCGTCGGGATCTTGAGTTGGCAGTGGTCGCGCTTGATTCTCGGCTCGAGCGGCTACGGTATCGCTCATGCTGGCTCCGGAGTCTTTGTTCTTCTCGACGTGCAGGTGAAGAAGTGCTTGTTTGGTCAAAACGCTAACGTGAATTTTGTGAAACTGCATCCGTACGTGCCGGTAACTTTTGCAATAGCAGTAATTTATATCGGGTAGTTTACACCATGAGCTCTGGCATTGCGCGTGTGTTGCTTCGCCTTGGTGCTGCTACTGTTGCTTAGGTGCCCAGTGTGTTGCGGCAAGAGCTGTCGTCTTGTCGTTGATATGTTGTAGTAACGCCATTCAATCCGTTTTGTCGTTGTAACGACCTAGCTAGATGCCCGTTTTTATAGGCAGAAGCTCTCAAGTCGAGCCTGCTACTTATGTCCCATCGAGTAAGTGTACTGAGTATGTATTTCGCTTTACACCAACAGAAAAAGGTTCGAGCGCCCATAGCCTTTACAGGATGCGAAATTGACAGAAAAAATAACTACTGGTAAGTATAGATGTGAGCACTGGTGGAAGTGCTAACACCTGGGTGTATGCATGTACTGGTTGGTTTCCGAACGATAATTCTCCTTCTTCTATAAAAACGAATTAGTTTCTGGAAGCAATCCTAGCGCCTCTATAGTCTACGTTGAAGCCAGACGGATCCAGATTCAACCGGTCCCAAGAAACGCCATGGCTTACAAATTTTAAAAAAACTGAAAATATCTGAACGATTGATTTTTCTACCTGCACCAACTTCGCCTACTCGTGTTTACAAGCAAACTCATTTCCTTTTTAACCAACAACTACGGAAGACTCTGGACGATGGATTAACTATCAACGGTGCGGATGGGCGACAGCAATAATGACCTTGCATCCCGTGAGCCAAGAACAGTGCTCGACGTACTCAAGATGACTGTAACAAAGAGCCCAAACGACAGAGCATTGAGCATCAAGAAGGACGGCGAGTGGGTGACCCACACGTGGCAACAGTACTACGATGCAAGCCTTCAATTTGCTCGGGCGCTCATCCACCTCGGCGTGCAGCCGCACGAAGCTGTCAACGTGCTAGGCCCAAACTGCCCCGAATGGCTCTTTACCAACATGGGAACAATCATGGCTGGAGCAGTGATTGCAGGAGTCTATGGTACCAGCAACGCCGAGGCGTGCCAATATGTGTCTGCACACTGTAAGGCCCGAGTCGTGGTGGTGTCTGACAAGGAGCAACTGGATAAGTACTTGGTGGTTGCGGATCAGTTGCCACATTTGAAGGCATTGGTCGTGTGGAACGAGTCAGATGTGCCCCAAGAAACGAAGGTCAACGTTCCAGTGTACGCGTTTAGCGAGTTCCTTCGTCTTGGTGACAATGTGGAAGTGAAGTTGCTTGAAGAAAGGATGGAGAACCAGGAACCCGGCCACTGCTGCACGCTCATCTATACGTCCGGCACAACGGGGCCACCAAAGGCTGCTATGGTCTCTCATGACAACTTGACGTGGGCTGTTGCTGCTGCACTTCACGCCCACCCCGAAGTTCGTGACGCGAAGCGAGGTGTGAGTTTTCTTCCGCTGTCTCACAGTGCAGCCCAACTTCTGGACATTCATGTGCCATTGGCGATCGGCTCTGAAGTTTATTTCGCGGGCCCAGATGCTCTTCGTGGTGGATTGCTGGCTACGCTCCAGGAAGTTCGACCCCACTACTTCTGTGGTGTGCCACGCGTGTGGGAGAAAATGATGGAAAGTCTGAAGGGTAAGCTTGGCGGTGCCCCGGATGGACTCAAGAAGTCCCTGATCAATTGGGCGATGGAGACGGGTGCTGCTTACTCGGAACGAACCCAATTTGAGGCTGACTCGCGTCGAGGACTACGCTTTCTCATTGCCGATTCTCTGCTTCTGACCAAGATTCGACACGCATTGGGACTTGATGAATGCGTCACATTCATGACCGCCGCTGCTCCGATTTCTCAGGAAACCATTCGCTTCTTCATTTCACTCAATATTCAGCTGTACGAGGGCTATGGACAAACGGAATCGACAGGTCTAGTCACCTTCAGTATGCCGGGTAAGTGGAGACTGGGCAGTGTGGGCCCAGTTCTTGAGGGCACTGAAACACGAATTGATCCAGACACGGGGAAATTCAATGCCGAGGTCGACACGTCTTCATGGGATACCTCTATGATGAAGCAGCAACCAAGAAAACGGTGGGCGAGGAGGGTTGGCTCTGCTCGGGAGACATCGGTGCACTCGACAAGGACGGATTCCTCTCCATCACAGGACGCATCAAGGAGCTCATCATCACTTCAGGAGGTGAAAATGTTCCTCCGGTGCTGATTGAGAATGAGATCAAAGCCGAGATCCCAGCTCTGTCCAATGTCATGGCCATCGGAGAGAAGCGCAAATTCCTTACGTTCCTCTGTTCGCTTCGAGTGGAGCTTGACGCTGCCACGGGTGCACCCACCGACAACCTTGACAAGGTTTCATTGGCCGTTGCGAAGGAGATCGGCAGTGAAGCGACCACCGTCTCGAAAGCGCAAAAGTGCGAGAAGTTCCGCCAGTATATCGAAGATGGTATGAAGCGAGCGAATGCCAAGGCCGCGTCTCGTGCTCAACACGTACAGAAGTTCTTCATCATCCCGAACGACTTCTCCATTGACGGAAACGAGCTGACCCCACCATGAAGCTGAAGCGCTCGGTCGTTGAGAAAATGTACAGCGAAGATATCGAGAAGATGTACACGGCGTAAACTTGTGATACGGTAGGTCCTGTAAAATTCAACCAATCACCGAATTTCGTAATATAACGGTAATTTATAACATGTACGCGATAGGCATGATAAATGACCGTTATATTCCAACATACAAACGCCAAGTCCGTTGACGCCCCTTCGCTAGCCCGAAATCATTCCGAAAGACCGACACCCGAGAGCTCAAGAAGGCGAGGCGGCCCCGGAGACCCCCAAGACCGAGCGACCATGGACCGATTCGCGATCGACAAGCTCAAGAACGTCATGGACGAAGCGTACGTCGTAGCAGCTGCCCCCCTCTCCCTACACTGTTTTAAACAAGTGCTGACGTGGATCTTTTGCTCCTTTGCTCTCTATCTGTAATTCCACAGCAAGAGCGTCGTGAAGGCCAAGATGGGCACCGACGTGGAGCGCAAGATGGAGGAGGCGCTGTCCAATAAGAACTGGGGCGCGTCCAGCACGTTGCTCAACGAGATCTCGCAGCTCACTTACGACTAGTACGGGACGGAGTGGACCTGCTACTATGCTGTTACGCTGTTCAACTCAAACTTCTGCTGCTCTTGAACTGTAGTGAGGCGTACGGAGTCATCATGCGCAAGATCTGGGAGGCGCTGGACGCCGAAGGGCGACAGTGGCGCGCGGTGTACAAGGCACTGAGTCTGCTGGAACATTTGGTCAAGAACGGGACGGAGCGGGTGATCGAGAACGCTCGCGACCACATGTTCAAGCTGCGCCACCTCTCGGGCTTCTCCTACCACGACGGGTCCGTCGACAGGGGCAATGGAGGTGCGTCATGGGAGGGGTTCTTAAAGTGGAAGCTGGACATTTCTTACTTTTTAATGCTATTTTGCAGTTCGTGACAAGGCCAAGCAGATTGTGGATATGCTAAACGATAATGAGATGATCCGCACGGAGCGCGAGAAGGCAGGACGGCTGCGCAACAAATATGTGGGGATTGGAAGCGGCGTTGGCGGAGGAATGGGAGGCGGATTTAGTGGCAACAGCAGCTACAGCGGAGGCGGCGGCGGCTACAGTGGAGGGGTGGCTACAGCGGAGGCGGTGGCGGTGGTAGTAACAGCTACAGTGGAGGCGCTGGAGGCAGCTACAATGGCGGTGGCAGCACGAGCTACAGCGGTGGAGGTGGCGGCGGCTACAGCGGAGGTGGCAGCAAAAGCTACGGTGATAATGACTCGAAGGGCTATCAGGAAAAGGAAAAGGGCTACTCGAGTCGCTACGCTGATGACGACCGCGGTGAGTAGTCACAAAGAGTGATTTAAACTGGACGAATTGTAAACTAATACGGGTCTCGTTGGTTTTAGACGACGGAAGCGAATCAGAGTCAGAGGAGGAAGCGCGCTCCAAGCGGCGAACGGCATCGTCGAAGCGTAGGGCTGCGGCGAAAAAGAAGGAGGTAGCGAGCGAATTTATTGTCGAGTTCATTGTGATTGAAGGTGCTAACGGCTTGACGATTTTGAATGCTCAGGAAACCCAAGCCAAGCCAGCTGCGAAAGCGCCGTCTGCGCAGCCGTCCCTCCTTGACAGTGACTTCTTTGGTGCTGCTCCCGCGGCAGGTATGTTTTGCTTTATTTTGAACTGAAGATGCTGATTGATTCAAGTTTACTAACACCTTGCTGTAGTTGCTCCTGCAACGAACACATTCGATCCCTTTGCAATGCCTGCTGCCCCTGCGGCTGCCCCTCAAACGGCCTCATTCGCTGCATTTGGAAACGCTGCAGCCCCTGCGCCCCAGCAGTCGTTCAATGCTTTCGGTACAGCGCAGCCACAGCAACAACAAGCTTCGTTTGATGCATTCGGAAATGCTGCACCAGCCCAAGGACACGCTCAACAACAGTTTGGTGCATTCTCCGCTGCACCAGCTCAGCAAGGTTTCAACGCCTTCGGCCAGCAAGGTAACACCTCTGCTCCCCCTGCCCCAGCTTTCAATCAGCAACAGCAATTCGGTCAGTTCGGTGGTATGCAAGGAGGCATGCAGCAACCTATGCAGGGCGGTATGCAAGGCGGTATGCAGCAACCTATGCAAGGTGGTATGCAAGGTGGTATGGGCATGCAGAGCGCTCAAAGTAGGACGGCTTCCAACCCTGGTGCTAGCCAGTCACGGACAAACTCGGGCCCGATGCCGGAAAAGAAGAGCAACGACGCGTGGGGTGCTGGCTCGTCGCTATTTGATCTCAACAACTTGTCAAGTTCTACCGGAAGCAACGCCAGCAACGCAGGTCGTCCTGGCCAGCAGCAGCAACAACAGCAGCAGCACCAGGCCAATGCAGGCCGCAACAGCTTCAGTGGCCTGGATACTCTTGCTGGTATGCCCAATAAACCCGCGATGGGAAGTGCTGGTGGCATGAACCCCATGGGCATGGGCGGAATGAACTACGGCGGCGGCATGCAGCAACCGGGAGGCATGGGATACGGACAGATGCCGATGGGTGGCATGGGTATGCAGCCCCGCATGATGGGAGGCATGCCGCAGCCAGGAATGGGAATGCAGCAGCCTGGCATGGGCGGCATGATGAACCAGGGTGGGTTTGGCGGCATGAACCCGATGCAGCAGCAGCAACAACAACAACAACAGCAGCAGAGACAGCAACAGGCGTTCGGCTCATTTGGCAACTTTAGCTGAAGAGGAGCAGGTTGACGTTGTAGGCTCGACGCAAGAAGACGAGCAGGTGTCCAGCATGCCGATAAATGCAAGGTAAACACGGATGTGGCAAGTTGATGCCTACCGTCCAAACAATTAGACGAAGAGACTTCAACTAAGAAGAAGCCGCAGTTGTCTGAAATGCTTCTGCCGAGTTTAGCACAATTCTTGCTACTACTTCTTGCTCAGACCTGCTCCTGCTGCAACAAACAGATACTGTGTTGATCATCGGCGCTTTTGAGTTTGTATCCAAAACGCCTCAATTCAAAGCCTTCTCCCTCTGCAGTGGCCCTGATGGCCCTGATGCAGTGGTAATGGAGGAGACATGTATGCATACTCGCACAACCGGTATAGTAACACTAACAGCTTCCTCCTCTTGTCAAAAAGATGCAGCACTCGATAGCACCGTTGTCAAACTCTCTGCGAGTGCCGTTCAGCAGCGTTAGAATCTTACCACAGTCTCCAGCACCAGGAGTCCAAAAGGAAGTCACGTATTCCAGCTAGTCGCCGAACGAAAAATACAGTAGCGCCTCCAGCTACCGGCTACGGTAGCTCCGCGTCATTAGCTCCACAGCCAGCTGAATCCGATATCAAGTCGAATAAGGAGTCCCCTTCACGAACACGCCGACAGTTGCCCATGCTTGTTCCCAAAGAGTGAGCTCTGTGAAGCGTCCTCCATCTCCTGGTCCTGATCTCGTCTCTGTCGCGCTGCGAACGTCTGGAACAACTCGCCACCGGCGCTACCACTGCGCGCCAATTTGCCCGAAGACGCGGCAAGAATATTGATCTGACTCGACGTCTTCTTGAGACTCGCGCGGTCCTCCTCTGCGTCCTCCGCGGTGTCCACATGAACCGATTTCCGTTTCCGCAGCCCTTCCGGGTACTTGTTGAGGACACTAAAGACTCGTAAATGGCCAGGGATGGACAGCCTCCCACTCGCTTTGTGTCCTCTGGCAGGGGGCGAGTGGACAATATTGTCCTCTTCTACGTCCTCCATGGGGTGATGTGCACCTCGTCCACTTGAAGTTCAAGTCCTCCGTCGTCCTCCCAACTGGCTCTTCGCGGTCTTCTGTGTTGCTTCAGTCTCAGCTGTTTTCGCAGAACGTCCCTCGGCTGAGGAGACGACGGTGGCGTGCTGGGCCGTTCAGGCGGGAGCAGCTGCAGCACCTTAAAGTGCTCGTTGATGGCTTCACTGCTTCCGTGTCGCTCCTTCTCTTGCTCTTGCTGGGGTTTCACGTCTTGGTGGCGATCCACGGCGATACGCGTGAGCTTCTCCCGCAGCAAAAGCATGTCTTCGTGCTCGCTCACCAGAGAGTTGCGGCGCAGCTTGGAGCGCACGTTCACGGCGGCGTCGGGCGAGCGCGCGCGGCTCTTGGGGTGGCGCAGGGGGCTGGAGGGAGACGCCATCATGCGCAAGTAGAGCTCCCGGGAATGCCCAGCAGACGCGGAAAAGAATTCTTCCGCGGATTACGATCGCATTTAACCGAAAACACACGGTATTAACTTTCTTGAAATTGTTTTGAACTAAAAATGCTGAAAACAATTCAAAATGTGAGTAATTCCTGAGAAAACGTTTTACAATTTTAATTATTCTCAAAGTGGTTTTGAATCCAACCAACCTCGGTTGGTTGGATTCAAAACCACTTTGAGAAAATTACCTTGTGAAAAAATACCATAAAAGCAAACACAACTATTGCACCGTTTACGCCGTGTACATCTTCTCGATATCTTCGCTGTACATTTTCTCAACGACCGAGCGCTTCAGCTTCATGGTGGGGGTCAGCTCGTTTCCGTCAATGGAGAAGTCGTTCGGGATGATGAAGAACTTCTGTACGTGTTGAGCACGAGACGCGGCCTTGGCATTCGCTCGCTTCATACCATCTTCGATATACTGGCGGAACTTCTCGCACTTTTGCGCTTTCGAGACGGTGGTCGCTTCACTGCCGATCTCCTTCGCAACGGCCAATGAAACCTTGTCAAGGTTGTCGGTGGGTGCACCCGTGGCAGCGTCAAGCTCCACTCGAAGCGAACAGAGGAACGTAAGGAATTTGCGCTTCTCTCCGATGGCCATGACATTGGACAGAGCTGGGATCTCGGCTTTGATCTCATTCTCAATCAGCACCGGAGGAACATTTTCACCTCCTGAAGTGATGATGAGCTCCTTGATGCGTCCTGTGATGGAGAGGAATCCGTCCTTGTCGAGTGCACCGATGTCTCCCGAGCAGAGCCAACCCTCCTCGCCCACCGTTTTCTTGGTTGCTGCTTCATCATAGAGGTATCCCATGAAGACGTGTCGACCTCGGCATTGAATTTCCCCGTGTCTGGATCAATTCGTGTTTCAGTGCCCTCAAGAACTGGGCCCACACTGCCCAGTCTCCACTTACCCGGCATACTGAAGGTGACTAGACCTGTCGATTCCGTTTGTCCATAGCCCTCGTACAGCTGAATATTGAGTGAAATGAAGAAGCGAATGGTTTCCTGAGAAATCGGAGCAGCGGCGGTCATGAATGTGACGCATTCATCAAGTCCCAATGCGTGTCGAATCTTGGTCAGAGCAGAGAATCGGCAATGAGAAAGCGTAGTCCTCGACGCGAGTCAGCCTCAAATTGGGTTCGTTCCGAGTAAGCAGCACCCGTCTCCATCGCCCAATTGATCAGGGACTTCTTGAGTCCATCCGGGGCACCGCCAAGCTTACCCTTCAGACTTTCCATCATTTTCTCCCACACGCGTGGCACACCACAGAAGTAGTGGGGTCGAACTTCCTGGAGCGTAGCCAGCAATCCACCACGAAGAGCATCTGGGCCCGCGAAATAAACTTCAGAGCCGATCGCCAATGGCACATGAATGTCCAGAAGTTGGGCTGCACTGTGAGACAGCGGAAGAAAACTCACACCTCGCTTCGCGTCACGAACTTCGGGGTGGGCGTGAAGTGCAGCAGCAACAGCCCACGTCAAGTTGTCATGAGAGACCATAGCAGCCTTTGGTGGCCCCGTTGTGCCGGACGTATAGATGAGCGTGCAGCAGTGGCCGGGTTCCTGGTTCTCCATCCTTTCTTCAAGCAACTTCACTTCCACATTGTCACCAAGACGAAGGAACTCGCTAAACGCGTACACTGGAACGTTGACCTTCGTTTCTTGGGGCACATCTGACTCGTTCCACACGACCAATGCCTTCAAATGTGGCAACTGATCCGCAACCACCAAGTACTTATCCAGTTGCTCCTTGTCAGACACCACCACGACTCGGGCCTTACAGTGTGCAGACACATATTGGCACGCCTCGGCGTTGCTGGTACCATAGACTCCTGCAATCACTGCTCCAGCCATGATTGTTCCCATGTTGGTAAAGAGCCATTCGGGGCAGTTTGGGCCTAGCACGTTGACAGCTTCGTGCGGCTGCACGCCGAGGTGGATGAGCGCCCGAGCAAATTGAAGGCTTGCATCGTAGTACTGTTGCCACGTGCGGGTCACCCACTCGCCGTCCTTCTTGATGCTCAATGCTCTGTCGTTTGGGCTCTTTGTTACAGTCATCTTGAGTACGTCGAGCACTGTTCTTGGCTCACGGGATGCAAGGTCATTATTGCTGTCGCCCATCCGCACCGTTGATAGTTGATCCATCATCTTCCAGAGTCCTCCCGTAGCTGCCAAGTGTTGGGGGTGCAAATTGGGAACTGATTGATGTTTTAAAGGCCAGCTCGCTCCTATCGTAACTCGTGAAACCAGACCCATGAACCTAAAGGTATAACCCAGACCCATGAAGCGGGTGTAGTCTTATGATATAACCCAGTCCCATGGTAGCCTAGATACGTTGAGCCTAAAGTGCAATCGGGTGCAATGTATTGTATGATGTGTATTAAAGAAGGAGCCAGCCATTGCTGGCTGCAATCAAGTGCAGAATTCATAGCTGCTATTATATTCTGCACTTGATTTTGAGCTTACACACAAGTAAAAGTGAATAAGCCTGGACGATACCCACTTTACTTTTGTAGAAACATATTCGCTCATGAGATTATAGCAATGGCTGGCTCCTTCTTTAATGCACATCGTACAATACATTGCACCCGATTGCACTTTAGGCTCAACGTATCTAGGCTACCATGGGACTGGGTTATATATCAAGACTGCACCCGCTTCATGGGTCTGGGTTATACCTTTAGGTTCATAATCGCTCGATTATTTCTTTTTGTCATCACCGATGCCAATGCACGTATTGTGATTTTCCTGCTTCAATACTTCAACAGCAATTACGGCGTGTTAAAGGTGTCTACGTATCGAGCTCGGATCGTAGTGGGCGCGGCGGGAGGATGAGGTTTTGTGGGGTTGCGAAAACTCATATGCTTGGCCAAATCCTGTCTTGCGACTGGGAACATTGGTGCTGCGTTCGAAGACTCGAACTCACTTCGGTGTCCTCCTGCCTTCGCCCGTCGAAGAGCTTCCTCGATTTCTGGTGGTGGAGTCAGTGGCTCGTGCTGCGTCTCGCTCATCATTAGACGGGACTCTTCGTACGTTGACCAGTCTTCGGCGTCCTCACTATCTGCCTCGTTGTCTTCTGTCGCCGTGGTTGACGTATGAGCATCACCAGCTTCACTTTTCTGCTCAGGATTGCCACCAGTTTGTTCTGCTTCTCCTCGGAACCCAAGAAGCCATTGCTTACAAGGTGAACGCACATAGATTAGAAATTAGCTCCTCGACTTGTAAGGTCAACAACCCATTTACTTACCGCCCACGACGGTCTTTTCGAGGCATTTCCACTTTTCTCCTGCTGAGACGGCTCCGTGGTATCCTCAACATCTGTAGATTGGTCGTCGATCTCCTGCCGAATTTACGACCACCAACCAGGTTAGTGAGTTGTGTCGACCGAGATGAGCCAAAATGGACTACAAACCTGTAGTCGCTGTCTCTCTGCTTCCTCTAACACTAGCAGCGTTCTGCGCATCGGGTGGTCTTCTGGTAAGTCGTCGAATTTGTGACGCAGTGGAGACCGAGTCTTCATGTTCCCCAATGCTGTCAATCCAAAATGGTTGTTTGTCACCGGGTCGATGCCGTACTCGAGCAATATCATTACACAGGAAATACTGCCATCCCATGCTGAAAGATGCAGCGCAGTGTCGCCGTTGTCGTTTACAGCTCGGAGACTCACAGCGCTTTGCAGGAGGAACTTGACGCATTCAAAGTTCCCTTGGAAACAGGCAGCGAGCAGAGGGGTATTTCTTGCTTCGTCTCGAGCCTCGAGGTCTGCTGCAAACTCACTGAGCAACATGACGGCGTCGGTATCACCCAGTTCGCATCTGCGTGTGTATGTACATACAGCAATAGAGTGAGCTACTTAGCCAGTAAAAGACGACAAAGTAGGGGTTCCTACGCCAAATGAAGTGGCGTGCCCTTCTCAGCAACATCTCGTTGGTTCGGAGACACTCCTCGCAACAAAACATCTTGCAGCTTCCTTAATTCATTTTTCCGGACAGCATCGAAGACAAGCGAGCTTGACGGGTACGTCAGCTGAGGTTGACTGGCTGCATAGTATGAGGTTTCATACGACTTTGGGTCATTTCGTTCATGTGGATCGCTCGCATGTCCAACATTCTCAAAGAATCGATTCCAGACAGCACCAACTCGTGTAGGAGAAAGGGTTGGCGTTTCGTTGTCCTTGTTTGTCGGAGATTCGTCTGAGTCGTCTAGAAGCGGCGGAGGAGTATCCAAGAGTTCTGGTGCACTGTCATATTGATACTGCTCAATCGAGTGTCGATATTCGTCACGCTGTTGCTGCTGGTCGCTAGGCGCTCGTTCTCGGAATTGATTACCAGACGTAACACTGGCGGATCCCTCCGTTTCAAGTAAGTGATAGTTCTCTCCGTTCGACTCCTGCACACTCTCCACTTGTGCAAGATCTTCTGAAATCTCATAGAACCCGTGGCTATCACGACGACCCAGACGTGGGTCATACTGGCGCTGGTGTTGTTGATCGCTCCAACCAGCTTGAAGTTGACTGCACGACTCAATGACGCTGGCATTTTCTTGTAAGCTGCGATGAAGTTTTTCCTGCATGCTTTCTTCATAGCGTAAATGCTCCGAACGTTCCCTCCCCAATTTTTCTTGTGCACTCCGAGCAATCGATTCCAGCAGTTCACAGCGAGATGACAACGCGCGATGGGAAACCCGACTGGCTTCTAGCTCCAGTTCACGTACTGCTAGCTGATTTCGGAGATTAGCACATCGGTCTTGCTCCTACAATTGTTTTTGTTTTCATAGCGCTTTAGTTTTTTTGCCCAATTTCACAGATGCAGAGCATACCTCTTACCTTTTTCAGTTCTTCTGTTCTCCCGGCTAGATTTGATGACATTTCTTCTAGACGAGCACGGTAGTGAGCTTCTCGGCCATTCGATGCCTGGTTTTGAGAACGATTTTATTTGTCAGAGAACATTCACAATAGGTAAGCTGAATCACAAATATTACCTGTAAACTCGCATTAAGAGCACCGATTTGCCCTCGCACTTCTTCGACGAGCTGATACACCGTTTGGGATTCAGTGGCCGAATGATCTGACAATATTTGAAACAGATAAGAGTGAAGAACCGTCAACGCATCTCTCTCCACGCCACTTCCTTGTCTGCGGTCACTTGTGAATCCAGAGCTGTAGTAAGGAGCTGCAGTTGGTTTAGCTGGACTCGCATTGCTTTCGACACTCTGCAGAAGCTGGACACATTCGACGTGATTTTCTAGTATGCTCAATATCAACGGGGTGCGTCCTTGAGAATCCTCATCCTTCGCACTTGCACCGTAGGCCAATAAGCTCCGTACCACTCCAAAGTAACCGAGTTTTGCTGCAATATGCAGGGCGGTCTCGCCTTCATTGTTTTTCGTGCTGAGAACTGTGTGATCGCAGCCACCCAAAACAAACTTAACCACACACTCGTTGCCAGTCTGAACAGCTACATGAAGGGCTGTGTTGCCGTAGCAATCGTTTGCTGAAAGAGATGCATCTGCTTCAACTAAGAGCTTGACGATACCTTCGCTCTCTGACCGACAAGCCAAAATGAGGGGCGTCGAGTCATCTCGAACAGCTCTAGCATCAAGCTTAGCACCGTAGTAAATCAGCAAGGCGGCAGTTTGCTCATTACCCACTTTGCAAGCAACATGGAGCGGGGTTAGACCATCAGAGTTCACGGCATGGAGGTCCATCCCAGAGTGCAGCATAATGCTCAGCTGTCTAGAATCAGACTCCGATAAATCTGCGGATGAGACGGCGGCAAAGAGTTCTTCGGTTGTGTACGATCGAACACCACAAGCAGTCGGAAGTGTCCATTGCGACTCGTGGGTGCTCTGATTGTAGTAGTAAGTAAGTCCATCCTCGGTCTCACAGGCGATCCACTCGTTTTCATCTTCCACAGCTGCTTGTCGAGGTCTTGCTGCCTGTCGCTGCGTTATTCTCATGACTGCCTGCTTCGCTTCAGCTCCTCCCTCCTCTGCCCCACCTCTCTCCACAGTCAATGACCCTGGTGCAGACTCCACCACGTCAGTGGATACTTGTCTCGGAGCTTCCTGGGCATGCACCATCATACGTCGAGTTACCGTCGTGTAGCGTATCGGCGGCTCTGCGAATCCGCCATGCTCGTCCACCGAGAGCAGTCCTCCGGGGCTTTCTGGTGTTCCCAAACTCTCGTCAAACGATCTCGGCGACAACGACATCACCGGCGTTTGGTCCTCTCCATCTTCTCCCTTGCGACTTGCTCGGTCCAGCTCGTAGTAGTCACTCTCAGCACCCGACAGGTACTCCAAGAGTGCGATTTCATCTTCCGTCTCGTCCCCTTCATCCTTCCCCGGCACATGTTCCGAATGGACACAGCTTTCCCCTCTGCCCGTCTTGGTCTCCGCCTCCATAGACGTCAACACAGTCACTGGAATCACAGCTTCCTCCAGCTGATCCGAGTGTTCGCTGTCATTGCTGCTTGCTTCTTCCCGTTTGTTTTGCCTACTTGGAGCCTTTTGCAGCTCTTTAGCTCTCTCAATTTCCACTTTAGACCGCGTGTCGACTCGGAGTTCGTCGTTAACTGCCGACGAATCGTTTTGGTGTCGGTTGGCCGGTCGCGCTCGTCTCCCACTGCGTCTGGAGCTCGTCCACTCGCCGCCTTCGCCCTTGGTAGTTCCATTAGCTGCAACGCTGTCTTCTTCCTTCATATTCGACGGCCACAGCCACGTGACAGTGTAGTACTCGACGGGATCCGATCTTGATACTGAGCCCAAGTCTTTCGTGGCGGCGACGCTTCAAGATCCGACTGCTCTACAGCATATATCACGCGACTGTATGCTGCATGATGAGATGGCTACGCTCCACTTCAACGTCCGCTCAGAATAGATGGCTACATTTGACACCAAAAACTGCAGTTCGTTTTCGTGAACTTGGCAGAACAATGGAGCCTCGCAGCAGCGCGTTGACGAGCGCAGGCGCCTCGATGATCATGAATCGGTTCGTGCAAATCGCTGTCACAAACTGGTTGACGTTGTCTTGGGGCTCAGTTGTTGCACTTGCACAGGTCGAAAATGCCGCAGACGTTGACACTTGACCACGTCTCGCCAGCCACGCGGTTGCTCGAGAAGCGTCGGCAGATGTTCGAGGTGCAGGAGGCTCTGGACGCTCAGAAGGAGGAGTTCGCGCGTCGTGAAGACGCTTTCCACCGCCGCGAAGAAGGTTTGCGCAAAAAGACCTGGAGCTGCAGGAGTCGCTCATCAAGTTCAACAAGTTCCTGCAAGAGAACGAGTCCAAGCGCAATCGCGCTGTGAAGCGAGCCAGCGACGAGGTCAAGCAGCGGATGACCAAAGAGCAGGAGGTGGCGAAACTGCAGACGCAGCTCACAGCACTTCAACGTGAGAGCGACGCGCTCGGGGCTCAGGTTCGTCACCACCTCAAGTACACCCGCTACTTGGAGCTTGTACAGGAAGCTGTGCCCGAGGACTACCCCGAAGTGAGTGACCTCGTGAACCGCTACCACACTTTACGCGAGACCAACCACGACTTGAGTCGAAACCAAATCACGCACGAAGAGGAGAGCGAGTCCAAGCGACTGGAGTTTGCAGCCTTCCAGAAAGAACGTGCGAATGAAATCCTCACCTTCAACAACCGAATCGCGGCGCTACAGCGAGCTCTCGAGCGAGAGGAATTGCAGGCTGTGCGGCTACAGCACGAAACCGACGCAAGTCTTCGAGCCACCACGCAGAAAACACTAGCGTTGGGTCAAATCATCATGGCCATCGGCAACCTCATGCAGCGATGTACCAGCGGAATTCATGGGCAGATCCTCAAGCACGTTGAAGGTAGTTATCACGCTCAAGGAGGAGGTGGCAATCAGTCCAACAGTCACGACAGTTCTGGAGATGGTGGATCCGCACCAGGAATTTCTGCTTCAAGTGCGCCAACGAACACTTCGAGCGGAAAAAGAAGCAGCGGAATTTCAGAGGCAGACGTGATCCACCATGGCCAGCGCGCGATGGGAGATCTCGATTGCGTCGCCGCTTACATGACGGACTTCACCGCGATCGTACAAGGACGTATCGACGCCCAGCGAGCTCAAAAGAAGGCGGCAGCAGCAGCTGCGTCACAAGCAGCGGGAACCGTGACCTTCGCAGCAGGAACTGGTGATGGAACTCACACAGGAACCCCGTCAACTGGAGGCGGCTCCACTGCCACCATTCATGGAACGAGATGATTAACAAAACGAGCAAGGGGTCACAAAACTTACGATTTGAATACCATATCACCGTCTTCATAACCATGACCTCACTTTCGCTGCTTCTTGCTCTTGCTGTTCGTGCGCTGGTTGACTGCAGAGCGCAAGCGCTTGCTCTTGATCTGCGCGTACTGCACTTTATCATCGTAGCTGGTAAAAATCGATCCAATCGAGTTTGCACGTGCCTTCCGCCAGAGGCTGCTGCCGTTTTAGCCTTCTCTTCAAGGGGTTGCAGCACGCCATCACTTTTCTGTTGGTCCCACCCAAAAGCATTCGTGCAGTAGCTGCGCAGCGCTGACAGATCTGGAGCACTCCACGAGAATCGAGCATCGGACCGATCTACTTGAGGCGCCAAATACGCCTGCACCACCTGCTTACTGGGGAACTCGTCGCCTAATTCCCACTTCCGCCGGGCAGTAGCGTGAGATCGCTGGAATTTTCCACGAGCTGTTTTCCCGTCACTTTCATCACTGTCACTTTCCGATTCACCATTGCCTTTGCTCTTGCTGGGCTTCTTCTTTTCTTCTTCGAACTACTGGCTGCTACACGTTGAGCCTCCATCGCAACGTCAAATTCAAGGACCCATTCTTTGAACTCGCGCAGACCCTCAATACCCGGATATGCAGCCGCAATTTCTGTTGCATTCACAATACCAATACCTCGGACACCATCGGTATAATCACTTCCCAGTAGTAGCGCTAACGCAATGATCTGCTCTCTCGAAAACCCCAGCTCTCGCTCAACATCACGAGCCGTAAAGGCCTCGACGAACTTCTGGTGGTGGAAAATGTTTTTGTAGACACGCTGGCCACCAAACGGGAAAATATCACTATCGTCCGTGATGACACCGTCGACGAGTCCAAGTTGCTCCAGCGCTGCACACTGCGCCTCGGCTTCCATGGGGCTCACAAGAAACGGCACTCCAAATAAACGCAGCAGAGCCATCACTTCAGCCACCATATCATCGGTAATACCTTCCGTATCACGCAGTTGTCGATTGCGAAGCTTCTTCAGTTCGTGTTGCTCGTTTTGCAGAGCGACTGCATCCATCTCGGGTTGTGCACTGTCAACCGCTGTAGTTCGTTGAGGTGACTCGCTCGCTTGCGAATACTGAAGATAGCGAACCCGAGTACTACCGGCTTTCTCTGGTGTCTCTGTTTGTTCACTTGCTATTGAAGCCGCTATTGCGGCTTGCAGCTCATGGTCGTATTCAGCTTCAGTATCTGCAGCAGCATCGACTTGTTTCTCCTCTTCTTCATCAATAATAACCACGTCAGTACTGCTGACACCTGGTAACGTGGCGTTTGGCTTCTCTTCTTCATCGGACAGTTCAACTGGAGCTTCAGCCGTGCCTCTTGTGGGAGTACTATGAGCTTCCTTTCTTCCGGTTAGAGTTCCACCGGGACTCCCATAAGCTGGTATTCGCCCACCGTGCTGTAGCGAGTGTGCCTGTAACGCTCTTCGGACAGCACCAGCTGCCCATTGAGTGAGGTTGGACGCAGTCGTCATTGCAGACTGCAGCGCCTCATCTTTCAGCAAGTCAAGATCTTCATGGGCCTTCGCATCCTCCATCTCATTTTTAGCGTCAGGAAGAGTTCATCCGTGCCTTCTTCGTCTTCTTGTCCTCCACTCTCCAGAAAGTCTGAATCCGGAGATTGGTGCTTTTCTTCAGCTGGTTCCTGTTCACGTTGAGAACTCCCATCATTAGTTTTTGACGTAGAGAGTACGTCTCGAGCTGGCACGTCCTCCCATTCCATTTCCTCGTCGCTGTCAGCTTTCCCACCCCCACTTTCATTTTCATCGAGCGGGATGCTAGTAGTCGTTGGCTCGACTGTTTCTACAAAGATGTCCCGCTGACTTGACGGTTCTTGCACAATAGTTTCAACGTGTGAAGGAGTGATACCAGACTGATCAACTACTGGGGCAGGTACTTCTTCCCAGTCCACATCATCGTCATCCTCGCATTCTTTCCCACCTTCATATTTCGTGGCAGATATACCAACAGAAGCAAGAACAGACTCTGCTGAAGATGGCTGGAACAG
The DNA here is from genome assembly GCA_012656105.1 of Phytophthora syringae. Classification (NCBI taxonomy): domain Eukaryota; phylum Oomycota; class Peronosporomycetes; order Peronosporales; family Peronosporaceae; genus Phytophthora; species Phytophthora syringae. The sequence continues at coordinate 207,036 of JAAKBD010000438.1, forward strand.
CTTTTGGAAATTCGCCATCTTTTCCCGATCAACATCTTCGAGCTTCAATGAAACACTAATATCGCTCACGGTTCGTTGCTGCGCGGGAGCATTGGAAACAGATACCGGTGGCGCTTCCGTCTTGAGTTTCGCCAACCGAAGCTTCTCAATCGCAAGTATGGGTTCCTGGTTGACACGGACCTGGTGACGCGCAGCCCACGCTGCAGTCATCTCTGTTGCAGTAGCATCGTGAACAAACCCCACCTTCCCCGTAGAAAACTCCGATAATGGTCGCTTCTCCACCGCTTTAAAGGCGTCTACTTGCTTGTTTTGCGATTGAGCAAGCTCAACAACAGCGTTTCGTTCAGCCACATCACTCCGTTCAACCTCAGTCACCACGTCATCTTCTTCTTCGTCTTGGGTTTTGCGCTCCTTGTCTTTTTGATAGACGTAGAAGCGATTACTATTCGAGTCAATCCGGTGTCCAGGTCCCATTCCAGCACCGCCTCGCGCTTCCATCTCCTCCTGTTTCTTCTGCTTCTTGGCCGCTTCAATCCGCCGGTTAAGTGCACTGGTCTGCAGAAACGCTGAAATCTGCGTGTGCGAGTACTTCTCCGGGTTGCCCGCAAGTGGAATGAACTGGTCTCTCACCTCCTGTCTTCTGTCCCGTAGGATTTTCTGGATCGTATCCTTCTGCAAATGCGCTGGAAGTGAAAACACCGCGTGTAGATCGATCTTCGAAAGGCGAGAGGTGTCCAGGTCGATGTCGTCCAGCGTCAGATCTTCTCTTTCCTCCTCAGAATCAGCTGCCACCTCCCAAACTTTCTCTTCCTCCTCCTTCTTCTCTTCTACCTCGGTGGTAGTCCGTTCTGCCTCCCGTTCTACCTCGTTCTCCACCGTCTTCTCTTCTGCCATCTCGTTGGTAGACCGTTCTACCTCTTGTTCTACCGCCTTCGCCTCGTTCGTTTGTTCCGGTAGAGTGAACCCTGGAGCCACAGCAGCTGGCGGGGCCCCTCCACTCTTCTTCATCTACAAAAAACAAAAATCCACATATTTTCTTCAAAAACTCCGTCCACTCTACCTCTGTTCTACCTGCCCTACCTCCTGCCGTTGCTGTTTGAGCCTATTCAGTAGAATGCGTTGCGCCGTGTGTCGTAGATTGGCCGTCTGCGTCTCCTGCCGCTTCCTGCGCCTGGCGGTGGTGCGTTTCTTGATCTCTGGCGTTTGGCCGTCGAACACGAACACCGGGCGCACCCGTAGTAGAGCAGCTTGGCCACGCGGTGGAGCGTCCCCAGCAGGTGCGCGTTGCGGATCATGTTCCCCTCGTCGTCCCGCATGGCCTTGACGAACTGCGTGAGCCAGATACTGGCGTCCACGGCCAGCACCTGACCCGCCAGAGACTCGATCTCGATCTGCCGCCCCACAGGCGCCAGCAACACCCACAGATTCTGTACCCCCATCTTCGAGTCTCAAAACCACAATAATATTCGACAATAGTATTGGTGTGGGTCACACCAATTAACAGTTTGGTGCAAGTTGAAGTTGATCCGTACACCGGTATTAGTATTCGTCGTGAATCTGCTCGAGATGCAATTAACTGGTCATGATGCACTGAGAGCTGACAAAGATGAGTCTTTTGTCAACTATAATACGGAAAGGAGACTGCTTTGTGGACTGGGTGCAACATTGCAGCTAACTCGCTGTGTCTGGTCCGGTGCTTTCAGCTGGAGCTCATTCGCCAATTTGCTGTCGAGAGCACACGAGTAAGGAGAGCAAGTTCATTTTTTTCCCGAACTATGCTGCGGTCACTGGCGGAGAACTCGTTCAGCGTCCTGAGCTACAACGTGGCGGGTTTACCGGAGCTCATTTCGAGTGGCAATCCGGCCGAGAACAGCGTCGAGATCGGCAAACGTATCAGCAACTGGGACGTCGTGAACGTGCAAGAGGATTTCAACTACCACGCCTACGTCTACTCGGAGAACACGAATGCGTACCGAACTGCTACAAGTGGTGGCGTGCCATTCGGAGACGGCCTCAATACGCTGTCCAACTACTCGTTCTGTAACATCACCGACTTGACACGAACCAAGTGGGAGGACTGCAGCACGTTCGACGGTGCTGACTGTCTCACTCCCAAAGGCTTCACGTTCTTGGAGATTCAATTGGCTGACGGCGTCACCTTCGATCTCTACAACTTGCACTCGGATGCAGGCGTCACAGATGCCGATGAAGTGGCTCGAGCATCAAATCTCGAACAGCTCAGCGAGTATATCACTGCCAATTCAGCCGATAACGCTGTGATTGTCATGGGCGACACTAACACTCGCTACACTCGCTCGGACGACACCATCCTTGAGTTCAACGAGGGACTGGGGCTCACGGACGGGTGGGTCGAATACGTCCGCAACGGTGTGTACCCTACGAAAGGAGCGGACGCCATTGTGTGCGATGAGAGCAACATGACCAACACGTGCGAAGTCGTGGACAAAATCATGTTCCGTGGCAACAACCTCATCACTCTGACACTTGACAAGTGGAATAATGAAAATGCTGCGTTTCTCGACGATAGCGGAGCCATGCTCTCGGACCACCCTCCCATTTCGTCAACCTTCTCATGGACGTTAAACGATGAGATTCGTCTGAGCAACGCCGTGGGAGGTCCGCACGGAGACCAATTCACGGATGTTGCTTCGGCTGCCAGTGGACAAACGGTCAAGTCGATCACGATGCGATCGGGTTCACGTGTGGATGCAGTGAGCATCGCAGTGTCCGCTCCAACTGCAACAACCTTCTCGCATGGTGGCACTGGCGGCACAGCCAAGACGTTGACTCTGTCATCGTTGGAGTATATCACATCGATCGAGGCTCACTGGGGCACGTACAACAGTCACACGCGCATTTTCTACCTCAAGTTCACCACCAGTCTGGGTAACTCGCTGTCGGGGGAACCACCACCGATGAAAGCGCCACTGTGTCTGCCCCCGATGACTACCAGCTCAGTGCCTTCCACGGTCGCGATGGGGACGAAATTGACGCACTAGGTGCCATTTGGACCAAGATTTCTGCTTAGGACGAGGGCGCGGTCGGAATATACACGTTAACAGAGTTTCGCTGTAACAACGTTGAAGTATTACAACCGACCGCTGCATCGAACCTCGAGGTGCAAATGCTAACATGAAAAAAATCAGAAGGTGGGAAGGCGAGACTTTCGCCCTGCATTCCGGTGAAAGTTTCAGCTTGCAACATGAACACATCCAACGCCCTATCTCAAGAATAATGCCCGTTCGTCCTCGGACAAGGCAGCGAATCGTTGCCGAATACCGCTCGGTACATGTATGCGCAAGGTTTGCTCAGACTCAGTTGAGTAACTTTCGCACACTCGGCAGTGTTCGAGTGCATGAATACAAAGAAAATATCTCATTTGCAGGAACACACTTCAGTACGTTAAAACAGAGGATGGTATTTACAAGCTCGTTGATGCCAGTATGAAAGTAAGGGGGCTGTGGTAGTGCGAACCGCAGACGATTCCTTGCAAAATGGCGCTAACGCAACAACATTGTCAATTGAAGCAAATATGCAGAGCAACGTGCACGGACCTCGTGCATTCTCCTTGTACGACACGCGATTAAGCCGTGGGCAACACTACTCAGTCCTTACGAGTGCGTCACCGATGAGTTCACACTAAATCAGCTGATGCGACTGGGAATTTTCGCACACTGCGATCACACTGCAACTGACGAACTTTTCCCATCCTTCGTTGTGATCCAGCTGCTGCAACAGCAACAACCGTAAAAGCCTCCGAGATGCCTAAAGTTCGCGAGGGGAATAACGTCCTGACTAGCTTTGCCGCTCGCTCAACAGTGTAAACGGTGTCAGTGTCGGAAGGTGGGGGTATGTACACCTTGTGGTCTGTAGCTTAGCGTTTGCCAGCGACAAAACCCACTTGGGTGCCGACGGCTGCAAGGTGTGCATCGTTGTGGTACAGTACCGGTACATGTATTAATACATGTACCGGTAAGCATACCGATCGCCGCGGTTATCCGGCACATGTCGAATTTGTAACGCAGCACATCGTGTTTTCCGCTCCTCATTAACGTGGCCTGGCCACCCTATCCCAGCGAAATTGCCACTAAAAATTCAGACGCCAAATTGACCCGCTGAGCAAGTCTCAGCCCACTTTGCAATTGGCGCCCGTCGTAATAGCTCGTCTCCTTCGTTTTGTTTAAGACCCCGGGCGGAACAACTGGCATGAACATGGCGGCCGCAAACACTTTCAGTGTCATGTGCTACAACGTCGCTGGGCTACCAGCTCTGATCTCCAGCGGTGACCCTACAACTTACAGTGTCGACATGGGCAAACGTATCGGAGACTGGGATATCGTCAATGTGCAGGAAGATTTTAACTACCACGCCAAACTTTACTCGGAGAACAAGCACGAGCACCGCACAGCCACCAGTGGCGGCGTCCCATTCGGAAGTGGCCTCAACACCCTGTCACACTTTCCATTTACGAACATCACCGACCTCGAGCGCGTCAAGTGGGACCTGTGCAGTAACTTCGACAGCGCAGACTGTATGACACCCAAGGGGTTCACTATGATCGAGATTCAACTGGCCGACGGAGTCACCATGGACGTTTACAACCTGCACACCGACGCCGGTGTGACCGAAGCCGATCAAGAGGCACGCGCATCGAACTTGGCTCAAGTGAGCGACTTCATCACGGCCAACTCGGCCGACAACGCTGTTATCGTTTTCGGTGACACGAACACTCGATACACGCGTGAACTTGACACTATCCGTGAGTTTATTAAGGGCCAGAAGCTTACGGACGGCTGGATAGAGTACATCCGCAAGGGTGCTCCTCCCGAGAAAGGTGCTGAAGCGATCAAGTGTGAGACGGCCAACATGACGAACGACTGCGAAGTGGTGGACAAGATCATGTTTCGCGGGAACAACTACCTCAAGTTGACGCTGGACAAGTGGAACAACGAGAACGATGCATTCATGGGAAAAGACGGAAAGCCGCTTTCGGATCACCCTCCTATTTCGTCTACTTTCTCGTGGTCGCTGAACCCCGATCTACACCTGAGCAACGCAGTGGGAGGTCCTCACGGAACTCATTTTACAGATGTTGGGCTGGCCGCGGCTGGTCAAACGGTGAGTTCAATCACGATCCAAGCTGGCGACCGCGTTGATGGAGTCAAACTGGTGGTGTCTGGTCCCACTGAGAGTACTCTTGCTCACGGTGGCGTGGGCGGCACGCCGAATGAACTCGCGCTTGAGTCGGGCGAGTACATCACGTCTATGGAGGCACATTGGGGCGAGAAGAAAGGTACAACGCGAATCTTCTACCTGAAGTTTGGCACGAGCAACGGCAACGCAGTCGAGGGCGGAACCCCCACTGGGGAAAGTGCTACCGTGTACGCCCCGAGGGCTTCCAGCTGAGTGGATTCCACGGCCGCTCGGGTGATAATATTGATGCGTTGGGTGCGATTTTCACGAGGGTAGGCAATGCCCAGCAACAGCAGCAGGGCTAGACAGAGCGAAGCGTAGTGTTTGAAATCTAAGAATCGTATCGAGGATAACTTGTCTGCAAACCGTAGCCCAATGTTGCGTGAGTAACAAGCATAATACGAGATAATACTCTGCACTCATTTGCGCTTCTGTATCGGCCCCTCCACAGTCTCTGTGACAAAGCACATCGGTGTTCCTATCCGAAGCTACAAAATATGATCTGCTGCCACCGTAAACGTCAAGTTGCGGTGACAATGTCATCGATGGATGATGAGTCTTGTGAGTTCCTCGAGGACCGCTTCGGTTCGGCCCCTCACTTCTCAACTTGCAGCCTTCACCGTAAATCGACTCTGCAAGCCATGGCACTGGCCGAAAGTACGTTTAGTGTCTTGTGTTACAACGTGGCAGGACTCCCAGCGATCCTCTCCAGTGGAAACCCAGAAATTTACAGCCTGGAAATGGGCAAACGTATCAGCGATTGGGGTATCGTCAACGTTCAGGAGGATTTCAACTATCACTCCTACCTCTACAAGGAGAACACGCACGAGTACCGTACGGCTACCAGTGGCGCCTTTCAGCGCCACAGGCGTACAACGTACGAAGTGGAAGGAATGCAGCAACGACGAGAGCGCCGACTGCATGACGCCCAAGGGGTTCACTTTGCAGGAGTTCAACTCGCAGACGGTGTCATTATTGACGTGTACAACCTACACGCTGACGCTGGAGTTTCGGCTGCTGACCAAAAGGCCCGAGCTTCTAATTTGCAACAACTGAGTGAATACATCACCGCCAACTCGGGTGACAACGCTGTCATCGTGATGGGCGACACCAACACTCGGTACACACGTGACCTCGACACCATTGCCGAGTTTGTTGCTGGACAGAATCTGACGGACGGCTGGGTCGACTACATCCGCAAGGGTATTGCTCCCGAAAAAGGAGCCGAAGCGATCAAGTGTGAGACGGCCAACATGACGAACGACTGCGAGGTGGTGGACAAGATCATGTTCCGCGGCAACAAGTATATTACGTTGATGCTTGACAAGTGGAACAATGAAAACGAGGCGTTCCTCGACAAGAATGGCAATGCGCTCTCAGACCACCCGCCTATTTCGTCCACCTTCTCATGGTCGGTAAACCCCGACCTGAACCTCAGTAACGCCTTCGGCGGGCCACACGGAACCCCTTTTCGGATATCGCGCTGGCGGAACCTGGACAGACTGTGAGCTCCATTACGATCCGAGGAGCTGCTCGTGTTGATGCCGTGGTGCTTGAGATTTCGGACCCTACTGAAAGTATCCTCGCTCACGGTGGAACTGGTGGCTCTCCGAAAAAACTGACACTGACGTCTGGTGAGTACATCACGTCCATGGAGGTGCATTGGGGTCAGAAGGAGGAGCACCCGTGTCTTCTACCTCAAGTTTCGTACCAACAAGGGTCGATCGGTTGCGAACGGAACACCTACGAAGAACAAGGCCATGGTGCGTGCACCGAAAGGTTTCCAACTGAGCGGGTTCCACGGCAGCGACGGTGATAATATCGACGCAATTGGCGCGATCTTCTCCAAATTGTCTGGCGATGACAGCTCGCAGACTCAGACTCAAACTGAGACCGAGACGCAGCAGTAGACAGTGTGCAATATACCTGGGAAACAATAGAGCGTTTAAGCTGCAGCACGAAAACGACTTTCACAACGAAAAAAAATCGTTATGCGATTTCAGAACGAACTCCCAAAATGGCACGTAAGCAGACCAACGAAACGAAAGTCGCTCATCAAATCATTTTTACATCTTACTCCCTCTAAGACAGCAATGGCTGCTGTTGCTGCTACAGACAGCAGCGAAAGTGACAGCCTTCTCGGCAATATGGCGAGCTACAGGACGCCCCCTCCTTCTTCACCGCAAGAGCCCCCAAGTTGAGCAACACGCTGATGACTGAGAGCCATGATGTGATGTAAAGCAGGATGAGAATGCTGACTCGAACTTCTGTCGCAGCTACGAGGAAATAGCTGCGACAGAAGCTCCATTGCGGCTTAGTAGACGTGTTGGCGGTGCGTGAAACAGTAGAATAGCATCCGTGATCTTGTCGATGCCAAATCGAACACGACACGTACTAAGTACAGAATTGATAAGCCAGAGCAGCGTAGTCGTACAGCCGCTTCCCAGTCATGAACTTGCTTCACGCTTGATGCAGAAGGCAGCTCCCTCGCCACCCGGCGGGATGTGAGGATGTCGTCGTCGTTGTCAGAGTCCACCACGGCAGGGAGCAGGCCGCAAAATTCATACTAAAAAAATGTCTGATTTCGTTTCGTGCTGTAAAGCAGCCACGCAACTTATCGTCTCCAAAGACGACAACGAAACGAATTTTGCTTAAAATTATCAGAACTTATCAGATTTTCGTTTCGTTCTGAACTGCTTAAGCGCTCTAATCTCTACAGAACGGAATTAGTTGTGACAGGCTAAAAAGGTACTACAGTACTACGTATTGTACTCGACATTCGTGATTGGACGCAAATGTAGTCATCGATTATGGGAGGTAGATGAGCGAAAACCTATAGCGACATTTAGATATAGCGCGTCTGGATTTCAAAAATGGGGTCAGAATAAGCGATTTCGCAGTCCAAACAGGCGATCTAAAAAGGCGGGAAAATGTCTAAAGAGGTATGAAATCCGAACTTAAATGCCAAATGTGTAAAGTTTTGTCGGTATGTGTGTGCGGTTTCCATATGGCAAAAATTTGTCTAAAGAGGTATGAACGTTTTCAAAAGTGTATGAATGCAGTGCAGTAACAGCGCCAATCTGCCATACCGGATCACAGTACGGCAGTCGCAACTCGAAGCAGTACGGCCACTTCTGCTTCATCAGATCAAATGTTTTTCGCTGAGCCCAAATACAGTGTAGCAATCCTAATTCTACTGGCGAATCTGCAGGAGCACAAGGTGTGCTAAGCTCCACCCGGAGCATCCCCGTCGCTGGGTTCTGCAGGGCTCAGCAACACACAGGGATGTTTATGCGGCTCACTCGCCAAATACGAGACTTAGCCCTATAGTCTGAGCCCGCGGACGAGGTGCAGCAGAAGAGGCTCGCGCACTCCGAGAGCAGCGTTATACCTCAGGGATGCCAGTCCAGGACGCCCACGAGCGCCAACTTCGAGTCCGGTCGGGCGACGAAAACCTCGTGCGATGAAGTGCACTTCGTCTCTGACTTACACACACGTACTTCCCTTGGGAAAGCGCGAATGATCAACCCCAGGACTGCTGCCGTCGTGTATTAAACGACCGGTTTTTAGAGGCTTGCAATAGAGACTTCTGATGGTGCAGGCAAAACTGCATTTTTAGGTTTGACTTGAGCGACCCTCGCAACTCATTCCGCCACGTTCGTGTCACTTCAAATGTTGTTGCAGGTGTATGCTGCAATACCGACGGTCCCGGTACTGGCTAGGGTTAGTCGGTACATACACGTTTGGCATTTAAGTTCGGATTTCATACCTCTTTAGACATTTTCCCACAAGATTTAGGGGCTGAATCTTGTGTAAATACTGTAATGTTTACCAAATTTTCACAAGATCTGGCTTTTGAGCCAGAATGCACTGGACGGGCTAGGGTTAAGAGGAGGGGTGATTTTACTATCGTGAAATTCAGTCAAACGAACGCGTGAGTTCTCTAGACAAGTTCCGAAGGCCATTCGTGCGGCCCCACACACCTGATCGAATTGATCTGGCCACTACGATGAGGCTCTAAGTGCCTCGATCGGCTTTGTTTTGGCTTAGTTAGAGCATTTGAGCTGCTCGGCATTCGTTCGTTTGGGGATTGTGAGAGATGACACCCGTCCTTCACCCTCGAGCCTAAATTCGGTCGCAGTAGCATCGTCCTTTATATGTTAGTACCCATTTTCTTTTTAGACCCCAGGAACCAGCCAAGTTGCGCTGGGTATGGCCATGAGCATGTGTGGCGGTGCCACATTACCTAGGTTAACACGGGTCAATTAAAATCGCTAAAGCCAACCTTAACTAGAGCTTTAACCTGACCAAACGCTGAATCTGGACCCTTCCTGACCGGATTGTCGTTTTCTTCAACGAGCACGCCACCTACATGCTCAAGTGTTGTCACAATTGCGGGTGGCCGACTCGTACGGAGCCTTACTTGCTATCTTATCGCTCCATGACGTCTTGAGGTGGTGGCGAAGGCTGGCACGCCGCAAGTACTTTGACGAATTTCCAGCACGTAAGGGTCTTGAGCTGGGGTGGCCTGCCAGCACTAAGGTCGCACATATCGGCATGTTTGATGCTTGGGTACTGTGACTGCGACCTTAAAACGAGTTGCAGAAGTACTTACTAAGTAGTTCCGATTTGAGACCGTATGGCAGCAAGTCTAAGTAGATTTTCACTTAGATATGGTAATTCCTCTGAATTATCCATGAGTATTATAGATTCGCACTGTACCCATCCAAAGCGTCTTGAGATTTGCCAGAGCTTCATACGAACTTGGTATTGTAAGTACCTAAGACAATGTGCTGCCTCCTTGCTTCACGTGATGAACTTTTTCCGATCATCGCAGCAGCCCGTCGGCCCGAGGAGCTGCATCCATGCACCGAACGTTCTTGTAATACATACCGTACTGCAGTTTGTGAGCATTTTCAGTGGTGAAATGGTGAAGTTTCGACAGCTGGATTGCTCAGCAATCTACGATCAACATTACCGAGACGCACGAGCGCGCTCACGAGTGGCCGAGAGACTGCTGTTCTCGTTCGCGACCGCAGCTGTCGTGACAACGCAACGAGAACATCAGTGATTTTCGTCTGCGTCACTTTATACTCAGATTCCGTATTACAGTACATGTACAATTGTCGTGACGGTCTCAGCTACAGGCATTAGATCCGACGCCAGCCACCCAGGCAGCTGTGTAAATGGAAAGAGCTTGATATCCGTGGACAATGGCAGTGCCATTGGCACCGCCTCTCGTCAGCACGTCAACCGCTGCAATTCTTGCGCTGTTCGGACGGTGTCGCCCCGCTGGAAAACGACCTCATCCCAGTTTCCAATTTCACTCCTCCTTCTCAAGTCGAACTCACATCCTCCAACCAAATATGAAGGTCTTGTCCCCGTCCACCGCTATCGCCGTTGCAACGCTTTCCGTCTGCGTGCAAGGTCACGGATACATTTCCCGGCCCCCGGCGTCGTACGAGCCCAACTCGATGTACACGAACTACAACGCGCTCACGAGTGCGAGTATCAACGCGGGCTTCAACGGTGGCAAGTACGACGGAAGTCCGGCGGACAACGCCCAGGTGTTCAAGGATCACTGGGATGCTACGGGCTACAAGTCGCTCCGTGAGATGGTCGACCCCGTCGCCCCGGACTACGGTAAGTCTCTGAAGACGGCGACCCCCGTCGATGTGAGCAGCTACACGGATATGTGGTGGCAGAACGACGAGTACAAGGAGGGATTCATCGCGTCTCACTCGGGTCCGTGCGAAGCTTGGATCGACGACGTGCGGGTCTTCCACTACGACAACTGCGCCGCCCAGTTCACGTCGTACCCTGCTAAGGTGCCAGTCGACTACTCGTCGTGCAAGGGCGACTGCCTCTTCTCGTTCTACTGGTTGGCGCTGCACGAGCCCAACTGGCAGATCTACAAGCAGTGCGTGCCGATCACCAACGGCGGGTCTTCCTTGCCCGCGTCCTCGGCTTCTGGCATTGAGCAGACGACCACCGACGCCCCTGCTGCTACTCCGGCGGCTACGACCGCTGCCACGGACGCACCGACGGCGACCAAGGGAGCGAGTGTCCCTACCCCGGAATCTACTCCGGCCCCCACCACTGCCCCGGAAGCGTCGACCGAGACTCCTACCGTCACTTATGCCACCCCGGAGGCAACCACGGGAGATGTCGCCACCACTGCCCCGGCAGCTTCAACGGAGCCTCCTACTTTCACATTCGACACTCCGGCCGCGACGAAGGGAGGGCTCGCCACCACTGCCCCGACTGAGACTCCTACCGTCACAATTGCCACTCCGGAGGCGACGACGGGCGACTCCGCCTCTCCCACCAAGGACAACTGCAACATGTACTAAGTGTCGACAGCAAGACACTCGTACTGAGCATTGAGTTCGACATGTGTAGTTAATGAACAGTGAACAATGAATAGAAGTCCATGTTACCTTGAAACCCTCACTCCATACCACGTCACACATTCTGCACCACGTCACACATTTCGTACTTTACGTAGTAGTAGTACTACGTAGTATATCCCAGTCATCACCCTCCAAAGGCTCCGCTAACCGCTACGATGGCCATGATGCTCCGAGGGAAACGCGCTCTGGTGGTGGGGCTCATGAACAAGCACTCGCTGGCTGCTGGCGTCACTCAGGCGCTGCTCTCCAGTGGCGCCAGCGTCGTGGTGTCGTCCAAAAGCCCCTTGAGCGAGAGCCACATCAAAAGTTGCGCCTTTGAAATCCCCGAGATTTCGGATGTCGCGCGTCCGTCATTGCATTTCGAGCCATGCGACGTGGAGAGCGACGAGAGCATCGAACAGTTGATGCAACGCTGTGCGGAAATCTACAGTGGGGGCTGGACATTCTCGTGCATTCCGTGGCGTTTGCACCTCGTGAGGCTTTCGCGAACGGACTACTGGACACCCCAAGAGCTGCGTGGGCCCAGGCGATGGATATCAGCGCCTACAGTTTAGTGGCGCTAGCAAAGCTGCCAAACCATTGATGGCCAATGGAGGTGCAAAGGGGAAGACCGCAGTGTATTGGCATTGACGTATGCTGGATCGACCAAGGTGAGTAAAGTTGAAGGGGAGGTATGAAGTTGATGATTTTTTCCTAATACTTTTTGCAGGTGGTGCCGAATTATAATGTGATGGGGCCGGCGAAAGCTGCGCTGGAGGCGACGGCGAGGCAGCTCGCGCACGAACTTGGACCGGACGGTATCCGTGTCAACTGTCTGAGTCCTGGACCGATGAATACGGTGTCTGCCCGTGGAATCCCTGGTATCTCGGTGAGTTTTTGGTATTTTTTAGTTGTTCGTGCTGCGTGGTCTGAGGCTCATGGATCTGGACTGTGGTGGGGTAGAAAATGAGGAAGTACGCGGAGAACCATGCTCCTCTGCGACGGAACAGCTCGAGCGGTGATGTTGGATCCGTGGCGGCTTTTTTGTCGAGCGATCTCGCTGCTGCTGTCACGGGGCAGACCATTTACGGTGGGTTTGGTGCCGATCTTTGATTAATTAAAGCACGCGGTGACTAACTTGGTTCTGTTATGCTATATGTGTAGTTGACAGTGGCTTAAGTGCAATGGCACCGTATGCGAGGAAGAGTAAAGTGAACTGCGTTGTGAAGCAGATTTTAGGCAGACGGAAATCGTGAATTACTGTACGTCAAGTGCCTGACGAAATGTTTATAGTGCTTTGCTGGTGAAGAGCCATTGGTGTCAGGCCTTCCGTGGTGTACGGAGTAGCTTTTTCTTGGGCATTATTACGATGCGTGCTCGACGTTGTAGATGTGGGTTGGTACTGGGGTAATTGCTGCATCAGTCACTGAAGCAGGAAGCTGTTCTTGGGCTGTCGATAACTGCGTAGAGCCTCGCAAATGAACTGAAAGCGACACCTCCAGCTCATCCATACCGGACACAGGCCCAATCCAGACCATGCTTGAATGCAACCTTGCAGCCAAATGTTTGTTCGAGAAAAGCTGCACAACGGTGGAGATATTCCCGGAAACTTGGACAGGATCAATTGCGCTATCGTTTTCAGCATTGCTGTTATCAGAGGCCGATGAAGCACCAATGCTGGATCCGCAGCCGTCGTTTTCTGGCGAACTGCAGTCGCTCGCTGCACTTGCTGGTGAATGCTCGATCTGCAGAACGCGCTCTAGTTGAGGGTGATGCATCCACACATGAGACTTTGATCTACACCATGGCATGTTAGCAGACACAACGTACTGAATGCGTTCCACTCATCTCCGGTGAGTGCCAAGGCGTAAAAGCGCAGAACACAGCAGCCACTACAGGTAGAATAGTCTACGGCACATATTGCCGGGTTTGTTGGGAACGCCACAGCACAGTTACTCGCCTGTAAAACAACAACTTCATCCAGCCATAACTCGCATGGACCCTGCCATCGTATCTCGTCAGTGACGGACAAGTTAATTGTGCACCCATAGAGTAGCTTACATGTTCAAAACCTCCTTCAGTTGCCGCGTCATCATCCCAGTAGATCTCGTATTGTCCAGAGCCTACGACAATAGCCTCTGCAACGGAACTTTCAGCGTTACAGCTACTGGAAGGGATCTTTTCGTCGATCAATTCGCGCAGGAAGTTAAACCCTGTCGATGGAAATGCCTCCGCGAAAGTGTCGACATTGTTGCAAGCATCGCGAGACCAGTTCAGGTCTGCGAAGGCGGAGTTCACGCACGGACTGATAACGGTCGAGCAAACCGGCAGCGACAGCCCGCCACTTGAATCCGTTGACTCTGCTGGAAATGATAGAACAGCAACAGCGCCGACCTCTGCTGTCGCTGTGAAGAACAGCAAGAACAGCTTTAGCAGCGCGGCCATCTTTTTTGGCTTTGTGAAAAAGGTTACCCGTTTTCTTAGTTGCGCATGATTCTATGTAACATTTCGAAACCAATATTTTTAGTTCTGCGAAGTAAATACCAAATAATTTGGGGTTTTGGTGAATATTCTGTAATTTTACACAATTTTCACCAAATATGGCTTTGAGCCAATACCGGTAATGTAGTATCGGACCGGCTAGGGTTAGGAGGAGGGGTGTTTTCACACCCGCGAGGATTTTCAAATAAGCTCAACTCAGCGTCTGAATCCAAGACTTCTCGTACGGCATCGAGCAGAAAATGGCGTGCCCAACGCGGTAATTCTAATTTGTACGATGAATATTTTGAAGAAGGCCTGAGTACGCACTCGTGCCAGTTCTGCAAGATGACGCCCGTTGTGGGCGAGTGCTACTCGTATGTCACATCCGTGGGCTTCGACCTGTGCAGGAACTGTTACTCGCTTGGTAGCCACGGTCTCAAGAACTCGGACGCGCTCTTCTACCGAGTGCACAAGCTTGTGCACTGATTGCCCTCGCCGGGTGGAAGAAGAGGAGCTAGAGCTCGCGCGCTTCAAGATATGTCGCTCAAACCTGCGCAAGTTCAGATTCTACCTCAACTGGCTAACTGCTACGTCAAATCTCATGTACATGTAACACGTCCAAGTCTGGAACGCAATACCTACCGGTACTTATAAGCTAACGTCGATCTACTTACATTTTTCCAATTGTACGTCATCTACTTATCTAGTTTAATTCCTCGCGAAATACATGACCGGGCGAATCTCCCAAGATGCTGATGGTATTAATTAGAGAATGTGGCAGTGCTCCTCATTGCCGGCTGCCAGCGCCGGAGACACTTAACTGTTCGTATGGGCCAGACACTTTACTTTGTGTAGATGTTCATGTATGTACAGTACCGAATTCGGCGGTCGAAATGCGATTCCTCCCTTGTCAAATTTTAATCACACGCTCGTTGAGAATTTTGGCTGTTGCGCAGTGGATAATAGGACCCAATATTCGGGCTCGGTTGAGTCTTGTGCTGACAATTGAGGTGAACAAACCGTGACCGATGCTCCTATTGCTATTCGACAACGACTCCTACATCTTCCACCACCGCCCAAGACCAAATGGAGGTCTGCGTGTTCCGTAACCTCCTCGTTTGAAACCAGGAGTGCGAACGAAAACGGGTATTTGACAGGAACAGGGTAGATGCAATCTTAAGTATGTTCAGATGGTGGCGTCAGGGTACCAACAGTTAAGGGGTTTAAGGTACCGTCTTAACGTCTTAAGCATGCAACCAAGGCAGCAGGCCCTCCGAATAAAAGATTGTATTGAAAATAAACGGAAATACTTCTACGGAATAATGTAATTTTTGAAATTTGCTGAAAAAAGCAGTAATTTATTGCTTGACTTTTTACAGTTTATTTTACGATCGATTGAGTGGTGGTTTAGCACGCTCCACCGCCATGGAATGCTTCCAATTCGGCTTGAGATTCTCCTCTTTTTCAAAGTAAGCCGATGTTTCTGGGGAGCTCCTATTGTGTGTTCTTCTCAAGCTTTCCGACCCCGGCTGTTTGAATCTCCGGAGCGTCGCCGGCGAATTGCCGAAAGCACTTGGTTTTACTATTGGTACACATAAACGGTTCTTACTGTATAACATATGTGCATCCGGACAGCATAGATTTACATACAAATGAAAACCTTGCCACCAAGAAAAACTGTTTTGTGAATCAACAAAAGCGTACAGTACCCTAGTACACTTGAAGCGGTGCAAAAATAGCACTGTCCGGATGGACAAATAGCTCTCTGTAAAAACCTCATGATTTCTCTCAGTTATCATCGTGCTTTGATTGGTAGTTATAGGTGTCCGGATGAACAAATCGTCCGCACGTACATATGTTATACAGTAGAACGCACAATACCGGTACATGTATGCTGCGCTGCAACGCGTTGAAGCTGCAGGCATAAAAAGAACACTTGTATAATAGCGGGCAACGCTCAATAGAAAACCTGTACAGTAATGTGCCTCGATAGCGACCATGCAGCATCTAATAGTCTGTGAAAGGTGATTACCAGATGTTGTCGAGTGTTATTTTTGAAACCCTTAACAATTAATGTACCTCTCTCTATCTTTGTTTATATATCAGGTGGTCGCTATCGAGGCACATTACTGTATTAAATAAAAATAAATAGTAAGTACAAACCCGCGATGTGTCGAATGACCCCATCTCTACATGTACTTCACCATTCGAGCTCTACTAATTTTTGCTTAGGATGGTGTACGGCAAGATCCCATCGCAAATTTGGCATCTCTAGTCCAGAATATTGGCACGATGGTGGGGGTGTAAGTTGAGAGCTCACTTTTAATCGCCCCTTTCTCGACGAGAACTCTCAGCACACCGGGACTCCTAAAGCTAAGCTTATGAAGACATTCGCTCCTTCGAGTGCCATCGCACTGGCGGCTTTGGTGGGGTGCGCCAATGCCCACGGATACATTTCCCAACCTAAGGCGTCGTACCAGCCCAACACGATCTACACGAACTACAACACGCTCACCGGTCCCAGCGTTAACAAGGGCTTCGATGGCGGCGTCTACAACCACGAGCCTGAAAACAACGCGAAGCAGTTCACTGAGCACTGGGCGGCCACGGGTACAAGTCGCTTCGCGATATGCTCGACCCCCTTGCCCCAACCTACGGGTTCTCACTGGACACAGCAGCCCCCGTTGATGTGGCCGGCATGACCGAGATGTGGTGGTCGAACGACGAGTACAAGGAGGGCTTTCTTAGCTCGCACCATGTACGATACATTGTGTGCTTAATGGGGTGTTGATCCCATTCTGATACTTTTGTTTGGTATTGCGTAGGGTCCGTGTGAAGGCTGGATTGACGACACCATGGTCTTCCACTCCGACGACTGTGTGGCCGACTTCCCCGGATACCCGGCCAAGGTCCCCACGGATTACTCGGCGTGCAAGGGCGACAAGTGCTTGTTCGTCTTCTACTGGTTGGCTGTCCACTCGCCCGAATGGCAGATTTACAGTACGTTCGACGTGTTGGTTTTTTTATGCTCTGGAAGCTAACAAGTGTTTTTGTTGTATTACTTCAGAGCAATGTGTACCGATCTCGAACGTAGGCGGAGGTGAAGTTGCTAGCGAGGCTTCCACGACTGTGGGTACCCCGAGGCAACCACTGCTGCTCCGTTGACAGCGGATTTCACTCAGGTTGATGCGACGACTGCTCCAGTGTCAACACCTGCCACCGTCACCTCGACCGAGTCGGGAACGGGTGGGTGCAAGCGCCGCATGCGGAACTAAATGCTTCCCAGAAGCAATATAGCCGTCGGAACTGCTACTAAATGTGCCTGAATGCGTAGTACATGTCGGCCATGCTTCAAATTCTACACTCCAACACTTGACGTTTGATTGGGTGTAAAGCTTGGAGGGGTCTATAAAAAAATGATTCTGTGGAAAAAAACAAATGAACGTAAAGAGTGCCAACCGCTGATGACCCGAGCATTTCCAGCAATGATAACTCGACTCCGATTGATGAATCTCACTTTAAAAGCTGTCGCCCTTCAACAACTCACTCATATCGCTTTCCGATGTGTACGTCTTCGCTGGAATCTACTGGCGGCGCACTGTCTTCTCACTTCAGGGGGCAACTTCAATGAAGACGACGACGACAAAGGGTCTGCAAGCGCAAACGAAGAAAACTTTATAATGATGCACTTTGCAGTCGTCACCGTCGATGTCAGGCTGTACTAACCAAGCACAAGAATCAATAACGAAAACGACTTCCGTGTTCTCTTTGCGTGCATGAACATATCACAAACAGCACTGTTTTCCCATGGTTCTTGTTGTCATTTTGGGGAGTCGTTAGAGCACCTGTATCGGTAGTGAAAAGGCATCTAGTGATTACCCAAAGTGAATCACGCTGGACAGACTTAGAACCTCATAAAAGGGACGGACAATGCGCACTACGACGGCTTTCGCTACCGGTGTAGTAATACGCATTGTAGGATCAATACATAAAACTCTCTTCTGCCTAGAATAGCAACAACACAAGAATCTCTATTTGAATTCCCGGTCGCTCCATGCACTCGTACGGTGCTAGCGCGACTACAGCAGCTATCCTTTCGTGCTCTATGCGTCGCCGACGTCGGAAACAACTAGGGCGTCGATGTAACGGGGTTACATGGAGTGTAACTAGGTTACACTCAAGAGTGACAAGGGGTAAGATGGTGTATCACACACCATCTAATCGTCTCTACGAAATGGCTACAGTCCTTCAGAACCAACCAATAGTTAAATATGTAGGACAAACTATAGAGTACTTATAGTTTGTATTAGATCTCATTTAGCACCAACCAGAATATATCTCAGTCTTAATTCTACCTTAATTTGGTCAACGTTCCTTTAGACCGGAACTTAAGTGAGCTGCCGTTCACTTAGAGTTTGTATACACAAACTCAGCGCTTCCTCTAAGCAAGCTGCTGTGTGCCCCATCACACTTGGTAGCACTTGTAGTCAATCCACGCCTACGCAGGTAGCGATTTTACTACCCGAATCCTCTTGGGACTCTAGTCACGAGTCAAGATGAAAGACAGAAATGAGTTCCCTCATTTGAACGACTCACAGTTTGAGTCCGTTCGAAAGATGGCAGGCATCTTTGGAGTAGAAGCACTCCGTAGTTTGGCGGCGTCAACGCCGAACGAACAGATCGAACGCGTCGCGGCGTTCGACGAGTACGAGCGAGGGTTAATCGCCCATGTGCGAGGCACCATCCAGCCTCCGGTCACGGAGGCTAAGCCCCGGCTCCCAAGCCGTTGCGGCTGAAGGTGACCCCTTATGAAGGAAAGGAAGGAGAAAACCTTCACTTCTGGGTCAGAGAAGTTGAGCTCGCCATGGACGCGACTCTCATCTCGAGCGAACGACTTCGTGTCGCTTTTGCTCTGTCGCACCTTAGTGGCAGAGCTAAGAGCTGGGCGTATACGCGTGAGGCGACAACGCCGATGCTTTGCATCATGGGCCCAGCTGTGCGAGCAGCTGAGAGCCGCTTTCCTCCCGGTGAACTATGGGTATCGCCAGCGCTCGCGCTTCCTGTCGTGCAGACAGGGAAGGCGCGAGCTGCACGAGTACATACAAGAGATGCGAGAGCTTACTGCATCCCTTGTGGGGAAACCACTCCCGGAACACATCAAGGTGACTGTGTTCATGGACGGCCTACGAGTCGGTCCAGCTCGGACCCAATTGTTCCGGGTACAAGCAAGTACCCTTGAAGCAGCGGTTCAGATCGCTCTTCAAGAGGAGTACAGCTACAAACAGGCTCGTACCCCTACGAGTACCTGGCCAGGGAACTCCGCACCAACGTCAGGTGCTGCGAGAGGCGTTTCTAGCGGGCCCGTCCCCATGGACCTTGGCCTGGCCGAGCAGCAAGACATTCGCTGCTTCGGCTGTGGTAAGCTTGGGCACATGAAACGTGCCTGTCCTGCAGGAGGACAACGGAGACGATTTCCTCCTAGACCCAATGGTCTCAAGGGCCGCTGGCAGAAGCCGCGACCCCGTGGCCAGGGGAACTCGGGAAACCAGTAGGGGCGGGGCGCCCTACTGGGGAAGATCTCAGTCTTCATGAGCGGTGCGCGGGTGGCGCGCACCATGGAGACTTAGCCCCTGAGAGTCTTTGCACTCTCGAATCGGAGAAGAGCAGCGATGGGCTGCTCGTTGTACCTGCAAAAGTACGAGGATATGATCATCCCTTTCGGGTTTTGATCGACTCTGGGGCGTCGAAGAACTTCGCACGCCGCCAGACAGTCGCCAAGAATGGCGACAAGTTAGCGGATGCTCTGCGAGAGAGTAAAGGCTACGGGCAAGTCAAAGTAAGGCTTGCCGACGGTACGATAATTACAGTACCTAAGGTCCACATGGGCCTGGCTATCAAGTTCGAAGACTTCGATAGCCGAGAACGGTTTACCGTTTTAACGATGGACAAGTATGACTTGATCCTAGGGATGCCATGGCTCGAGAAGCATGAGCCATGGATCGATTGGCGCGGCAAGGCCATTGGTGCCAGCCGTCCCGCCGTATCAGACAGAGCATTGGTGAGTCATGTTCCCACCTCTGAAAGATACCGGGGATTCTGCAAGGATCGCCAGGGCGCCACAGCGTCCGAAGAGGTTTTGGGCCCCACCAGCGTGGTGAGCGCGCCCTCAGTGACTGCAAATGAGGTCGCAGTAGGTCCAAGACGGACGACCTCAGGGGTCCACCAAAAGCTAGATTGGTGGCAGGAACCCCGAGTGTGGCGGCATCAGGAGATGCTCGCCAGGTGGGTAAC
This sequence comes from Phytophthora syringae, assembly GCA_012656105.1. Lineage (NCBI taxonomy): Eukaryota > Oomycota > Peronosporomycetes > Peronosporales > Peronosporaceae > Phytophthora > Phytophthora syringae. The sequence continues at coordinate 227,414 of JAAKBD010000438.1, forward strand.
TTAGGTCCACACCCGGTCGCCCAGACCTTAACTGAAGAGGAAGACGTGGGGAGCGCTTCCTGTGTGGGTAACGAAGTTCCACACGAAACCTTAGCGGTCTGTGATGTCCTAGAGCGGGCATCACCCGACGTGAGAAACGTAATCTCGCGTCGAGGCCGTCGTCGACGAGACCATCGCCGCCGCCGTAAGTCGAGTTTGACTTCAGGCCAAACTGTAGTCACGTCAAGTGACTCGGAGCCCAGGGCCCAGGCTTTTTCGACTAGCTCGGCGGAAGAGTGTTATCACGTCTTCGATGGCGAAACAGACCGTCGCGTGAAGGCAGGCGCGCTCATGTTAGAGCCGCTGCCCGAGGTGTCAGAGCTACTGAACCTCGAAGAAATGTCAATGAATGACTTTCTGATCGACCTCAAAGTCGGTGATATTGCGGAGGTGGTCCTTCTAAAACAAGAGACCCCCGCTGAGGAGTTAAACTCTTCCTCTGTGATGGACGAGGATGTCCTGGAGGAGTTCACTCGCCAGCGCGTAAAGCGATTGGGTTCTGAGATACTCAAGAACCCGAAGGATCCACTGTATCCTTTGGTGAAGGAGTTTTCGGTCGTGGTGTCGAAGAATCCACCGTCCCAACTCCCGCCTGATCGCGGAGTGAGGCACGAGATTGATCTTGTGCCAGACACAAAGTACTGTGTCACCAGACAATGACCACTGCCTCGCGAGCAGTGTGAAGGCATTGATGACTTCTTCGCCGCTAAGGCAAAGCAGGCATGGTGCGGGAGTCAAAATCCCGCACTCGACGCCCACCTTCTGCGATCGGAAGCCGAACGGAAAGTGGCGTCTGGTTCACGCTTTCAACAAGCTGAACAGCGCGACGGTGCCAGCACAGACACCCATCCCGCGCAAGGATGTGTTGTTAAACAACATGGCAGGCTGTGAACTCTACAGTGCCTTGGATCTGGTGGACGGATACTACCAGATCCTGATGCGTCAAAGTGACATCCCTTTGACGGCGGTAAGCACGTCAAGCGGGATGTTTTGGGAGTGGCTAGTTATGCCACAAGGGTTGTCAAATGCCCCAGCGACTTTTAATCGCTTGGTCACGCAGCTATTCAGACCACTCCGTACGTTCACACAGACGTACTTTGACGACATCTTCGTCCATAGCCCAGCCGAGCAAGGCCAGACGGCTATGGAGGTGCATTTGAAGCACCTCCGTCGAGTGTTCGAGGTCATGAGAGCCAACAAGCTCTATGCCAACATCGACAAGTGCGTCTTTGCGGCTCCCGAGATCAAGGTTCTCGGTTGCTTTGTCAGCAACGTAGGAGTCCGGGCAGACCCCGAGAAGGTGAAGACCATCTCTGCTTGGCCAACACCTCGGTCTCAGAAAGACCTTCGAAAATGGTTGGGTCTAGCCAACTACCTGCACAAGTATCGCGCAGGCTATGCGGGCTTGGCTAAACCCCTGTCAGACCTCCTTAAGAAGGACTGTGACTGGTGCTGGGAGCACCGTCACCAAGACGCTTTCGACAAAGTCAAAGCAAGTTTGCAGCAAGCACCGGTCTTGGCACTGCCAGACGAGACGAAGCCGTTCAGCATCGTCTGTGACGCTTCCTACTATGCAATCGGTTGCGCACTACTTCAGAACGACGCGGACGGACGCGAGCGAGTTATCTCGTTCCAGTCCAGGCAGCTCAAAGCGGCCGAACGGAATTACCCAGTTCATGATAAGGAACTCCTTGCCATGAAGTATGCGCTCGTGAAGTACCGAGTGCATCTTCTGGGCTCCAAGCCCTTTGTTTTTTACGGATCACGCGTCCTTGCGGACGGCGACTAACTCGCCACATCGCTCACAGAGAATGGCGCGTTGGCTGTCATTCTTCGCGGAATACAACTTCCGCGTCGAATACAAGCCTGGCAAGCTTAAGGTGCGTCCCGACGCGCTCTCGCGTCGCCCAGAAGTTAGCTCATATTAGTCGTGTGACGACGGATCGGTACGATCGGATACGCATGGCGTATCGAGAGGACGAATATCTCGCTCCCCTTGTACGGTTCCTGTCCGCTGGGAAGGACGCCAAGTCGGAGTGGCTTACGCCACGACAGAGGTCTCGCCTCCATCGGTATGAATGGACCGATGGTCTTCTTCATTACAGAGTGGACCCCGCAGACCCTCCTCGGGTTGTGGTCCCTCATGATGAAGACCTGAAGTACGACATACTTCAGGAGGCGCACGACGCGCCTTCCAGCGGCCATTTTGGTCGCGAGAAGACCTTCCAGTCGGTCTCACAGTCGTTCTGGTGGACCCACATGTACAAGTGGGTCGCCAACTACGTGAAGACATGCGAAACAGGTCAGCGAGTGAAACCCGCAGGCCATGCCTCGGCTCCTTTACAGAGCCTGCCGGTCCCTGTGGAATGCTGGAAGTCGATGAGTCTCGACTTCATCTTTGGACTTCCAGCTTACGGGCACGGCAACACCGGAATTTTGGTGTTCGTGTGCCGTCTGAGCAAGATGGTGCATCTAGCACCTGTGCCTGTTACGGTCACGGGCGAACACGCCACTCGTCTGTTTATTGACGGCGTGTTTCGCTACCATAGCCTCCCAGAGACCATTGTCTCTGATAGAGACCCGCGGTTTACCGCTGCGTTTTGGAAGACGCTGTTCCAACTCATTGGAACTCGTCTACACATGTCGACCGCTGACCACCCTCAAACGGATGACCAGACGGAGCGGGTTAACCGCGTGCTCGAGGATACACTGCGCAGCATTTGCGCAGAGGCACCTCGCACCTGGTCCGACCGTCTGCCGGTCATTGAGTTTGCACTCAACAATGCGGTACACGCATCAACGGGGTTTACCCCGTTCTATTTGAATGGGCTTCGTAACCCTCGGGTGCTGCTCACGGTTCGTGGCGACACCGATGCTTCTATCCTAAGTGGGGAGAGGCTCGGAAAGCACTTTCCTCCCGGGTCTCGGACATCGACCCAGCTTCCTTAAGAAAGCAAGTGCAAGAGTTTATTGGCACTAGGTTGAATGTTATCAACCGCGTGCGCGACGCGATGGCGTCCGCACAGGATAAACAAAAGGAGTACTCAGACAAGCATGGAAGAGGAAACTTAAACGTGTTTAACGTTGGGATTTAGTCCTATTAGACACTAGAAACCTACCGCTAAACCGGGTTAGCTCTGTCGAGAGCAACAAGTTGAAGCACCGCTTCATCGGACTCTTCACGGTCCTCAGTCGGCACGGTGCAGCGTACACCATTGACCTTCCACAGTCAATGGCGACGCACCCAACGTTTTACGTGGGTCGCCTTAAGCGCTACCACGATCCGCAGGATCTAGCTTCCTCTCAGGGAGCGGGTCAGGGCCTTGAGCCGGCGAGCTCACTTCCTCGAAGCGACCGCCAGGCGGAGCAGACTCCACCAGCTCCTGCGAAGCCTGTGGCTGAGCCACTGGGAACTGTGGGCGACCCGCTTGCGCGGATCCCCCATAAGGCGGTGCCTGGAAGGCCGGCCCTGGGTAAGGCATCTGGCCATACCCCGGATAGCCTCCAAATCCATATGGCACAGGATAGCCGTAAGGCTGGGCCGCTCCTCGAGGCGCTCCACGAGAAGTGGCAGGGTAGCCAAAAGACTGGCTCCCGCCTGAAGCCTGCCCACGAGTTGCGGCAGGGTAGCCGTAAGGCGTTGTCCCATGTTGAGGCGGAATACGAGGAGTACTCTCGGCCAACAGATGATGATCGGATTGCAGTTGGTCGATCTCCTCGACACGACGCTGAATCCGATCGTGGACGTTCTGGAACTCAGTTCTCACGTCAGAGCGAAGTTGCTCAAGGGATCCCACAATCCCAGCCATCCTGGCAGCCTTCCCACCTTGGCCGATGTTCATCGCCATCTCGAGCGCGCACACGCGCTCTTGGAGAAGGCGATTCTCCTTCTCGTAAAACGAAAGGGAAGGATTCCTCGCGGACGAAGCCGAACGCGTCGTCGACTGTGGCGCCGAGGGCTCGAACTCAAACGCGTTCTCGTCCTCCGCCGGCGCTGCTTGACCGCCATAGAGAGATCCACTATCACGTGGAGCGGGTTCTCCACGAGCGGCGCCTCCACGGGAAGCGCCAGCTCTTAGTGAAATGGAGGGGTTACCCCGATTCACAGAACTCGTGGGAGCCAATTGACCGGCTCCGGCTTGACTGCCCGTAGGCTGTCGCAATCGGGGAACAGAAGCGACAGCTTCGTAAGTAGTTCGCGGCTTCTTAGCCGACGAACGAGGCATGGCACTCGCAGAAGTACCATGCTGGCGCGCGGATCGCGCGCCAATGGGGCCCGCACGCCGGAGCTCCGACATGACAGGTGTTAACTGTCGTTTGCCCACGAGGTGGGCAAACTCAATGCGCAAGTCGCGCTGGTCCAAAATACAGGACAGCCGAATTTCGGCTTTGAGATCTGGAATCGCTTTGGCGTCAAACCCCCGTAGGGCTACCCATTCCCAGAACAACGTCTCCGCTGAGATACCGGGAGAGCAATGCTCGGGCATGACCCATGGGTACCCCCAAACGGGATGAAGCCCTCCCATGTTCTCGGGCTTCTTGCGTCGAGTTGTGAACTCTTCGAGAGGGATCCGGTGCGGTGCCAAGAGCACACACCGAGCCGCCTCGACGCACTTGAACAACGGATTGTTCGAAACGAGAACCCTCTCGTAGACAATGTGTCCTCTAACGAGCTTCCGAGGAGCAGAAAGCTCCTCTAGATACACAGGAGAACCAGTGTTCTCGTCGGGTGGATAATACCCATTGCCCGCCTGTAAGGGCGCACGAGCTACGGGATCCATTCTCGGAATGGAGAGATCACTTTGTGAGTGATCTGCTCCTGAGCGTTCGGAGAGGAACTGCTCTTGTTGGGCGTCTAGATCATTACTGATCGGCTTCTCTTCGGAGAGAGCACCCTCTTCCACTTCCTCCCACTCTCGGGAGAAGAGAAGAGGTACTGACTGGACTCTTTCTTCCCAATGGCCTCCGGCGTTTCGCAACGCGGAGACCTCGAAGCCATACGCTTCTTGGCCGTAGCGGCCTCCTCTTCCTCCTCGCCGACCTTAGCCTTTTGGGCTTTGGCTTTTCGCAAACCCTCCGCAAGGAGAGGTTCTTAGCGGGAGAACCTGAGGTACTTGGAGACCCCTTCGTTGACTTGGACGGGCTCGGAGAGCCCATGAGCTCGTCCACATCGAGGTTCAGTCCCTCCGCGTTCATCACGCTCAGCGGCGGCAAGTTGGCATTGCCGGAGCTCTTACGAAGCTCGGCATCCTTGGCAAGGACCGCCCGGACTTTCTGGGCGCCCATCTCGCGCGCTTCGTCGCTGTCGTATGCGCGTTCCGGACTTTCGTCCTTCTGGAGTGGTGTCAAACCACTCCTGTCAGATCTCGAGCCACTCGGCGATCGACTACGACGACCACTTATGTAGGTCGTCTTTGCGCGGCCACGAGTCGACTCGTGTGTCTCCGCAGATGCAGCGGCATCCGCCTTGTGTGCAGAGGCTTTGTCGCGAGACTCAGCTCTCTTAGACTTCGGCTTCGCAGCCTTGGGCTTAGGTGCTTTCGCACCACGAGTGTTACTCTTGGGAGGCATGCTCTTGAGGTCGACGTGGAGTCCGTAGGTGCTGTGGGTTCTAGCTCCAAACGGGAAATGAGCCGCGCACCAAGACAACGTTGTCAGTCGACTGAAATCGACAATGGTTGTAAGGTGGTGACCACCAGACCACATAAAACGTGGGATTTTTCCAAAAAAACCACATTTCCCAAATCCATTTCTTGCCAAAAATAGCCGAATGTGGGATGGCTGACTCTTGGATCTGACCAGACCCTTGGCAGTTTCACAGTGCAAAACGACGCCGCGCGAAATGCACCAGCTCACTATGGATGGCAAGCCGGCCAAGAAGCGGGTGAAGCAAGGCGAGACTTTCCGTGATACTCATGCCATCCAGTTCGGTCTCAGCATTGCCTCAAAGCACTCGCTGTCCGGAGCTGTAGAGACCGTGCTCTGCCGTTTTTGCAAAGTATTTGGACGAGAAAATCCAACACGCCTACATGACGAGACGAGCAAACCGCGCAAAGCAATATCCACCATAAAGTACTTCACGTCGTTTCGCCCAGAGCAGTACCGGCGCCATCATGAAACCCAGCATCCCAATGAGTGGGCCAAGTACTTGGCGGCGTCGGAGGACGAGAAGACCGTGTTCTTCGATGGCGTCACGGTACCGTACGTGGAGACAGTGAAAGCAGTTTTCGAGAGCGAGAAGGCGATCACGTTCACTATCCGCGCGTCCATTATCGACAAAATCATTGGCAATCTGCTGTTCCATCCCGATGAGCTCGAAGGACAAACGCGGGAGCGTGCGTTGGCTGTGTTTAGACTACAAGATACAGAAGGTGACAAAGAGCTCGTGTATAAGGCCGAAGAGAAGCACCCGTCACGCTTCAAACTGTGCGTGAGGTTTATGAGCCGCGGGGCTTCCTTTCGAATGGCTGCTGGCTTGATGGACGACACGAAGGACGAGACTGGAATCGGGATATGGAGGGTGCAATGAGCTCGTAGCAGCTCGGTACGCGCGTATCGTGTGTGCCGTCTCACTCGAGCGCCTGTCGCGACTCATGAAGTGCTCCTGGGCGCTATCGCTCGCGATGGACTGTGCCACGCATCAAGGGCACTCGTATGTCGATATTCGGTGCCGATTTTCAACGGCGGGGAAGCTCCACAACTACCACCTCATTGCTCTCCCACTGCACAAGCGACACACGGCCGTGAACATCTTTGACATTGTGAAAGCGTTCCTAGACGCCCTTCTACCGGCTTGGCACCAGCAAATCATCGGAGTTGCCACCGATGGCGCTGCTACAATGGTCGGACACATTGGTGGATTGGTGACATTGATCGAGAGAGAAGCACAGAAACCCCTCATCAAAGTTTGGTGCGGTTTGCATCAGTTGGATCTCAAGATGCAGGTCATCTTTGAGCAAGCTTTAGAAGAAACATTTTTGGCAAGACTATACGCAGTGATTGGTTACCTGCGCCGCCAGCAAAACTTGGTCACGGAAATGCGCACGACATGCCCGAAGGTTTCTGATACTCGCTGGTTGGCTATGTACACTGTTGCCGATTGGCTTTGTGTGCACCACTTCAGAGTGCGCGACTACATTTCCGTCAGTCGTGCGAAATGCGACCCGAGTCTGGTCTGGTGGATTTTCCTGTTCGCGCTGCGTGAGATTGCGAAGGAGGCCAACAAAGTGTTCGTCTCGCTGCAAGGTCTGTCGACTTTGGTACAGCAGCAGCACGACCGTTTTGTCGGCCTCGTGCAGAAAATTGCTAGTGTGACTGGTGCAAAAGGACCACTTGCGCCAGATCAACTAGCGGCACTTGATCCCGAAGATCATGAGCAAGAGGGTCTGTTTTCAATCTCTCAAAACGATGCTGTGGCGTTTGTCGAGGGCCTCGACTTGTGGGTGTGCGAGATACTACCCCTGATTGCTTTCGATCACAAGAAAACGCTCGTGACGGCAGTTGCGCGATTGTGCGTCACTGCGTGTAGCAACATACACGCGCTGACGCTGGTGCCCCCGCTCGCAATACCAGTGTCTCCAAAAGATCTCGTGAATACCCCGATGCCTGCTTTTTTGGCTTTGATAAACACGCATCGACAGCAACTCGAGCAACAGTTTGGGAAAGACGGTATTTACAAGATCGGTGAGGAGTTCAAATCGCTAAAGGAAATGTACGAGGACAAGAAGGAGTTTCGCGATGCAATTGAGGAGTTCGACCATCGCCTTGCTACTTTTGACGAGATGTGGTCTTTGTCGGGATCGGCCGAGCGCTTTCCGCATCTGGTGCACTTCTGCGGCGGCCTTGCCTCCGTGTTTCCGAACACAGCAACGGTCGAGTCTGATTTTTCGGTGCTTGGCTGCGAGAAGAACGAGAAAAGAGCGTCACTAGCCGACTTGTCGCTTGAGGCGTCCTGCACTGCAAACAATGGCGACGTCTTGGCGTCCTTGCCGACAACAGTTAGACTTGCTTTCACTAATAACCCATATTTCCCACATTGAGAACTCATTTTTGCACCAAATCCTTCCAAAACGTGGGAACTGTGGGAAATCCGCATCTTATGTGGTCTGGTGACCACTATTCCCTCCACTCTGATTGGTGGTAAACTCGCACCTAGGTGGGGGAGGATGTAACGGGGTTACATGGAGTGTAACGAGGTTACATGGAGTGTAACTAGGTTACACTCAAGAGTGACAAGTCACACCCAAGGGGTAAGATGGTGTATCACACACCATCTAATCGTCTCTACGAAATGGCTACAGTCCTTCAGAACCAACCAATAGTTAAATATGTAGGACAAACTATAGAGTACTTATAGTTTGTATTAGATCTCATTTAGCACCAACCAGAATATATCTCAGTCTTAATTCTACCTTAATTTGGTCAACGTTCCTTTAGACCGGAACTAAAGTGAACTGCCGTTCACTTAGAGTTTGTATACACAAACTCAGCGCTTCCTCTAAGCAAGCTGCTGTGTGCCCCATCACAGTCGACGTCTGCAGTGGCGACGTAGAGATTTGATTGGGCATGTTTGGGCGTGTACAAGCTAGTTTTGACGCTTCATGGTTGATGTGCGGTGTACAAGCTACTCCGCGTCGCCGTCAGCTTCTTCAAGCTCAATTTGCCTCTTATATTCTTCCAGCTTTCGTTTTTGGCGGAGACGTATGTACTCTGATCCATATTCCGTTAGTTGAGTCGCCGATGCAGTCATAATAGCCATTTCGGACTGCTCTTGCATGATTTTAATTTTTTCTTGGCCACACTCAGTTGTTCCTTCATAATGTCAACCTGTGCAGCAGTAGCTTTAGCCAACTCTCGCTGTGATTGAGCATTGGATCTATCAACAGCAGATTCCATGTTTGCTGCCTTCGATTGTTTCTTTCCTTTTGGTCTGGCGGGCCTTTGGCTCTGGTTGTCAAGATGACCCGCTGCGGAACCACCCTCTGACATGTCACTGTCGTCGCTGTCCAGTAGGCCAGCTATTGAAAAGGTCTGGTCTTCTGCTTCACCCATAGCTACAATAAATAAAGTCAGACGAGTGTCATTGTGCAACAACAACATAAAGCTACCAGAATTACCACTAGAGCGAGAGTCCATGGGTGGCGCTGTTCGTTTACGCGGAGACGGAACAGTCCTCATGAAGCGCACGCTGTTCTTCAGAACCTCGTAGCAGTGCATAAAACGAAATGCGTCGGGCTTTGGGCGTGCCTTCGTCTTCTTACTCTTGGGATCCTTTGTATAAATTGCCAAAGCATTTGCGTGTTGCTGCTCTCGTTTAGCACTGAAACGATCATTCGCCTCTCGAATGCAATCGTCAGTGGTCCATCCACTATGCTCTTCCGCTTCAACCTGCGAAACATTAACCAGTCATACCGATATTGTAAGAGTAAAGTTAAACCAATTAATATACAATGGGATACTAACCAAGCTATACAGTGACGCAAACTACGCCACGTCTGGGCGTATCAAGCTGGACCAACGGCTCTGAAGGGCCCCAGCATTCCGTGAAGTGGACCCTGCTTTGGAAACCTGACTGTAAGCAGCATGGACACACTCCCACATGTTGCTGCTATCTTGATCTGTGCCCGTTGCACCGTCTTCTGATATGTTTGTGTAAGCTATGCAAAGCCAAACATCTTCCTCTTCTCTCCAACCAGTGGCATTTGGCATTGTATCGGCACCTAAAAACCATTCACAAGAAGAGACAGCAAGGACAATAGAGTTAGTAGGGATCAGGATTTGCAGCTTGAGCTCACATACCTCTGAGAGAGCTGCGGATAACCTGGGGAGTGCGAGCGAGGCGGGGGGCAAGAAGACGCGCCGCGTTCTTCTAGGTGAAACGGCCCGTCCACTCGTTTGTAAAATTGCTATTCCCTACGGAACATCTGTCGACTGTGGCTAGTGAATACGGAGGGTTTATTCACTTTGGCTTGGCCGTAGGACATCAACAACGGTCGCTGCGTTACTTCATGATTACTTTTAAATCCTATCACTGCACCGATAATGTACACAATTTGTCACTAGTGAAAAGGAGTGTGAACTTTTGCTCCTTTTCACTACCGATACAGTTGCTCTTACTACAACATTAGAACGACAACACGACAGCTCCTTCAGAGCAACACAGGAAGCCTTTAGTGTTGCTGGGTAATTTACGCCCATTTTCCTTACGGCGAAATCTCACATTTGAACTTCTAAATTTTGTGAGATCTTGGGGTCGATTAAGTACGATTCCCCTCGTCTTTCATTTTGTTTTGAGCAACGGTGGAGAGCTAGCGGACGGCGGCGATTATGACGAAGGAAGGAGTACGCAGCGGTGCTCTCAAGAAGTCCAAGAAGGCGACGCCGAAGACAGTGGTGATAGTGGGGTCGACGTCGGTGGACCATGCAGCAGACCCAGGTACGAACCGGGTAAACGGTATTGTAGGCATCGCATCTAACGCGTTGATTTGTATTGACTTTAGCTACGTCACGTCGGGCTTCACTGCGGAAGCGCGTGCCTGCTGACTATCTTCAGGCAGCAGGCGGCTACGTGAAAGACTGCGATGACGACGAAGACTATTTTCCGGAAGAAGACCCTGATGACGGCATAGATGACGAGCAGGAGGTTCTGGGGGATGTCAAGGAGACCCCTGTCGGTCGACGTGACGGCGTGATTGCAGGCGATGGGGTGAAGGTGCAGCGACTACTGCCGTTTTGCTGCAGGCGACGGAGGTGGAGATGCAGCGAGTTCTTCTGTTGCTGCTGCAGGAGTAGGAGATGGCGATGGAGATGCGGCGGTTGCTGCTGTTGCCCGCGACGGACAAGACGCTTCTGTTGCTGGAAACCGTGCCAGGCTGAATGAGGATCGAACTGCAGGTGAGTTTGCTTTTGTTGCTGAATGTGTTGATAATGTTGCTTAATATGTTGTCAACAATGTTGCTTAATATGTTGTCTTCTGTGTTGTTGCTTGTGTTACTCAATTGCATGAATTGACAGCCAAAACAGGTGATGATCATACCAAGTCAGTAGTGGCGTGCACCATACAATCGAAGCAAAAACAGAAGCGCAAACGGACAGTTGACGACACTGAGGATGATGAAGCCAGCACGGACAACGATGATTGCAGAGTTACCAAATACAAACGAGTGACGAACCCAATCTATCCGCAACAACCGAGCCGCAAGCCAACTCGTCGATCGAAGACCTTGAAATCCCGCGAGAGATGAAGAAGGCCCACAACTCAATTGGCAACTTTGTACCGGAGCTGCCGCAGAAAACATTTAAAAACTGGGACGAGTTTGAGGCCGTTCGACGCAGCTACGAAGAGAAGCATTTCCTGCGTTTTCGTGTTCGGAGCTCCGAAACCGCGACGAAACACAACAGGTAAGACCGCTTTGTGCTTCATGGTTGCTTTATTTTATGTTCACATACTTTGATTTTTTGTATATTGTGTTGTTTTAGTCGACACAATGCACACCAAATTCCGCCATTCTTAGCGTATAATTACAAGCGTACGTGGTGCACGCACGGATCTTCGCAGGCTTCGCGAGGTGAAGGTCGCCGAGATAAAGATTGCCGCTATACTGGTTGTGAAGCCGGTTTTCTCGTACGCTCGGAAGAGGTGGTTTCAGAGGGCCAGGCAACGTGGAAGGTCTGCGTCGTCCCGGGGACGGACGTGAGTCCCGCCACCTCATATAATGAACTGGTTGTCGATTAACATATTACTTTGATGCAGATTTTAAAGCACAATCACAAGACGAACAAGGTCATCTACGATTCCTACAGGGGTGCAAAGTCCATGCCGCTGTCGCGTCAGGTCCGCGAGGAGCTTGGACTTATGGCTGAAGTGAACACAAGAACCGCGGACATCAATCGATACCTGTCGGGCAAGCTCGGTGGGTGCATGTGGTGATTTTTGTTTGCAGAGTTGCTCTGGATGCTGCAGGTTGAGTTGCACTGTATGTTGTTTTGCTTTTCTCATGTGTCAACATGTTTTTTTGCTATTATTTCCATTTCGATAACAGATATGATTCTCAGTCCACAACAAACGAGAAACGGCCTTCAGGAAGTATTGGGCAGCAGCACGCTCGAGAGAACAAAGTTGCTTCTTGATGGGTTTGCAGACGAGGACCCCGGTAATGACGTCCTTCTCGTACAAGACCAGATCGGCGTCAGCTGCGCCATCGCGATGCAGACCTCAATTCAGAAGCAATGCTTTGTGGAGTGGGGAGACGCCCTCGTTATGGACTGGACGCATGGTACCAACAACCTAGGGTATCATCTCAGTGCGTCTTATGCTATGCCTACGTACTATTGTGTGTCCTAACACTTTCCACCAATATTTTGGTGTTGCAGGGAGTCTAGTCGTTACGTCTGCTACTGGTAGAGGAGTCCCCGCTGTTGATTTTCTTGCACTGGATCAGAAAGCTCGAACCATGGAGCTCATAATTGAATTCTTCAAAACCCGAAACCCGACGTGGAGAAACATCAAGACAATCGTGATCGACAAGGATTTCGTAGAGTGGAGGGTTCTCGAGAAGGCCTTTCCGGACGCTAAAGTGCTTCTCTCTCAGTTTCACGCGCTGACGTATTGGCGCAAGGTTTACAAAGGAGCAAAGTATAATTTGACGATGACACAGCGCGAAGAGATGGAAGCGGCATTCGCGAAGTTAATCTACTGGTACGTTTTGATAAGTGTTGCTGGTTGTGGTGCTTAAAGTGTTGCTGATATTGTTGCTAATACCGTTGCTGTTGTGATTTTTCCTTTCTAGTAATACGAAGTCGGCGTTTGATTCTGAGCTCGCTGCATTCACAAGTTCGTGCGAAAACGAATGCCCTGAGCTGCTCGAGTATTTTGAGGCAAATTGGAAACGGAAATTATGCTGCCCATGTATTCTAGTCCATGTATTGACCAGGTTTGAATTCAGGTATTGTCCATGTTGTAATTTAAAAATTACTTACCGCCTCATTTCGATTTGACGCGCAGAGGCACACACACCAGGAATCCAGAGGCTACCACGCCCCCGCGACCAGGAGCTCCCCACGTGCCAAGACACCCAGAAGGAGCTGCTTCCTGCTCTTCCCGCGCCACGCCGAGGCCCCCTGCTCTCCCTGCGCCACACGAGCCCCCCGTGATCTCCCTGCGCCACGCCAAGGCCCTCTGCTCTCCCTGCACCACGCCAAGGCCCTTGCCTTCCCTGCACGACAAGGAGCTTCCTTCGTCCGTGCTGTATTGCTGAAGGTGAGAATATCGCTACTCTCTACACGCCGCTTGCGGTTACTGTTGCCCTAACATATGCATGTGTTCTTGTAGCCCGCGAAGGTTAAGCGGCCGAACTTCCACTCCGGGACGCAGTTAGCAGCCCCACACACGGTATGAAGTGGCGTGACTGGTGTAGAGTGCACGCGTGGAGAGGCCATGTTCTGACCATGTATTGGCCATGTGTTTGCCATGTTTTCTAGTGTCGGAGCGATGGCACGGACCCGAAACACGGACAAAATTCAGAAGCGGCTGAAAGAGGAAGAGCGACAAGCGAAAGCTGCCGAAGAGAACCAAGCTGCTGAAGCGAAGAAAGCCGCTGAAGAGAAGAAAGTCGCTGAGGAGGAGGAGGAATCTGCTGAAGAGATGAGGAATCTGAAGAAGAGGAAGAAGAGGAGCAGGAGGGTCCTGCTGAAGAGGAGGAGATGGCAGAGGAGGAGAGTGATGCTGAAAGTGCGTGTGGTGATCGAAGTTCCGGCGGGAGTGTCTCGTCACGAAAGCGCTCGGCATCGGAGAGCTCGGAAGAGCTACACTACGTACCTTCCGTGAAGAAGCATCACAAATCTTGGGCTAGCTTTGAAGCGTACTTGAAGTCGTACGAGAGGCGCACAAAGACGGTGTTAGTGATCGCTGAAACTCTCAACGTCCGGTTGAGGAACGAGCGTATGAAGAAGCAGGAGAGGTACCTTCACAAGCCAGATTCCGAGATACCGCTTGTGCCGGAAGATATGGATCCCTATCAGCGAAACTACATTTGCACTCACGGTTGGAAAGTGCGATCGCGCTCGACTGGGTTGCGGCCCGTCCAGCGTGTGACGTTCACTGGCTGCAAGGTTAGGTTCGTCGCTCAAGTCTACGAAAAGAGTGCTAGGAAGTGGTGGATCGAGGTTAAGCTGGAGTTCTACGGCCACAACCACCACGTGTCTGAAGAAGTTTTTCGATCGTATCCCAGCAAGCGTATGGTTCCAGCAGATTCTCCGTTAATGAGCGACGTGAAGCTACTCGTGAATAGTGGAAGCAAAGCGAGCCGGATCTACGACTACATCCGTGATAACTCTATTCACCGAGTGAAGATGCGGGACGTCTACAATATCGTGACGCGCGTCAAGGCAGCAGGTTCGCATGGAGAGTTTGCATTGTCGAGGTCACGTGTCGGCTAATCTAATCAATGCGCTTGTTTGTGCAGGCAACGAACTTTCTGACGAGGATCAAGTGGCTGAACTTCTTGTCAACTTCAACCTGCAGGCAGAAGGAAACGTGTCGACGGTGAATGAAAACGCGCGAGGACAGACGGCCGTCATCCCCATCAGCTCGCAGCACATGCGGAAGCTGTATCACCGCTTTCCTGAGCTGCTGCTGATTGACTGCATCCACAAAACTAACAGGTACGGTGACGAATCCGCGTATTGCCCATGCATTTCATATTTTTGACCATTATGTATTGACCATGTATCCGCTATGTACTGACCATGTATCGTTCGATGTGTATTGGCCATGATTTTGCCTGTTACTACAGATACAACTACCAGTTGTGTACGTTCATGGTGATGGATCAGTTCGGGAATGGTCAGCCGGTGCAGCATTCAGTCATCGAACGCAACGCCGATTGGCATATGGTGAAGACGGTCGAGCATTTCCAGGCGGTGAATGATTGGGAGGCTACGAGGGTCATCGTCGTCGACAAGGACCTGAAGGAGATCGAAGTGTTGACCCGCATGTTTCCAGACGCCCGCATCCTCCTTTGCCACTTCCACGTGATCAAGTGGCTTGCTACCGCTGTTCGTGACGACAAGAAGTACGGCACGTACCCTAGTGAAGTGCTGAAACAGATTGACCACTGTGTTGCAAACATGGTGTGGGCGAAGACGGACTCAGATTTTCAGAACTATGCAGAGGAGTTCAAGTTGCTCGCGTGCCGCGGTGGACGTGAGGTGCTGTAAACATACTTCGACAAGAATTGGTCGGCGAAGAAGGAGATGTGGGTGAAGGCATTCCGTATGCATTTGCCCCACTTTCGAAACAACACGAACAACAGACTCGAGAACTTCTTCGGGAAGCTCAAGGCTGACCTCGACGGGTCGTTCTCTATGAAGGACTGTCTAAAAGCGATTCTCAACTTCCAACGCAGAAAAGAAGACGAGTACCACACAAAGGTCATGATGCCAGGGACCATCCGTAACGCGAACTACGGAGAAGAGATGAACCAAGTTTTGGGGATGACCTCCGACTGGCTCGCCGAGATCTTCTTTGTGGAGTTTCAGTTTGCGACAGACGCTGAAACGATTACACACTACTCGTTTGAAGAGAGGCAGCATCTTGTGCATGTCAGTCGCGACGGGCGTGTCCACCGAGTCGACACAAGCGCTTGGCTCTGCGACTGTGAATTCTCTTCTACGATGAAGCTCCCGTGCCGGCATGTACTTCTCTACCGGAAGCACCTTGGCGATGTGTTCACGATCCCGTATTCGTCATTACACTCAAGGTAAAGTCCACACTTCGCCATGCATTCACCAGGTATTCACCATATATTGGCCATGTCTTACGAACTGGTAACGACTATGTATTGACCATGATTTGTCTATGATTTGTGACTACGTTTGGGTAGATGGCTGAGAACGTCCGCTCTAGATGACGATATCGCTACGATCGAGGTTCCCATTCGCGTGAGCACATGCCGCGACGATGTGAAGTTGAAGAAGCAGATGACCGAGCGAGACAAGTACAAGCACGCCCAAGACGTTTTCTCGCGTATCACCACGGAGCTCACTGACTTCCCAGACGACAAGTTTGAAACAGCGATGCTAAATCTGGAAAGATGGTGGAATAATTTGCGTCAAGGGAGTTTGTCGTTGCCGGTGCAACCTTCGCATGGTGAGGCAGATGATGAGTTAGCTCCAACTCAACTTGCTGCCGCCACTCCGGTCGATGAAGAAGAGAAAGATGAGCACGTCCATGCCGACAGCACTGAGAAGAAGACCGACGGAGCAGACTGTGATTTGAAACTGAAGCCGTTCAACCCGCGTGCTCCCAAGTCTGGGCGACCTAAGAAAATCGGGCTGCCGCAGACTCCAAGTGAAGCGCAGACCGGAAGGAGTACAACCAGGGCAGCAAATTGCGAAAACACCTCCGCGCGAAAGATGTGGTGGAGATCAAGTGCTATCTCGAGACAAAACGGCCTCCTCTGGGTGAAGTGCTTTCATTTCTAAACACGTTAGAGGTTCGCTTCTCTGGGTACCAAAAGAAGAAGATGACTGCAACTCTGAGCAAATCACAGCCGGAGCCAACGCCAATGTCCTTCCGACTTTCAGAAGCTGTGGTACTGACCGCACTTATCAAAGCAGTGGAGAAAGAAGCATAATTCGAGGATGCTGAGAAGGAGGTGGATCTTTGCTCTCCCAGAGAGGGAACTACTCGTCACAGCGCGGACACCCTTCGGTGTACGGTTCACATCGAGGGTGCAGGTGACTTTTCAAAGAACAGACTCGAGGCCATGCAATACCTGTGGAACATGGCCAATACCTGTTCTCGTGGAATGAAGTGCTACTCGTGGCTCATGAGTGAAACAGACGTCCGGTTTCCGAACGAAGGCGTACAACCGGTGGCACGAGAGCTGGTTAACGCCTGGCCAGAAGACAGGATCCCAGGATTTAGCGTTGACGTGTACTGGGCGCACACTTACTGCGTGCGGCCCGGTGTGTGGTTCAACGACGTCATCATTCACGCTTTTCTGGACACTCTTGCGCAGAAATACAAGAAGAGCAAGACAATTTTCCTGTCTCAGCTCAGCAACCCGGCACCAGACAAAGGCAAACGCATTCCACAAGCTACGCTCACCGCACTTGAGACGACCGCCGAAGACTTTGTCTTCATGCCGATTAACTTGAACGGAAGTCACTGGGCATGCATCCTAGTTGATATGGTGAAGGGAAATTTCATGTGCTACGACAGTCTGGACAGCCGGGCCCACCACAAGCTGCTATCGGAGTTGGCAGCGGAGATGAGAGCAAGAGCGCTCACTGGT
The DNA here is from genome assembly GCA_012656105.1 of Phytophthora syringae. Lineage (NCBI taxonomy): Eukaryota > Oomycota > Peronosporomycetes > Peronosporales > Peronosporaceae > Phytophthora > Phytophthora syringae. The sequence continues at coordinate 244,750 of JAAKBD010000438.1, forward strand.
TTCACGCAGATCGCTGCGCACAACCCTTTGCAGAAGGATAGCAATAATTGCGGACTCTTCGTGTGCCTTTTCTTCTGGAAACGCCTGTCGAGAGACGTCGGGAGTGACTACACCGACGAAGGTCTTGCCCGCAGACGTTGGCAAATTCTTCATGCCGTTGTGAACTTCCAAGCCAGCAAGGCGGAGAACGAGGAAACAAGCAACTAGATCTGCTTCAGTTTGGGTATACGTATTGACCAGGTTTTGGCCAGGTTTCGTAGAATGTATTGACCATGTTCGCGCAGCATGTATTGCCCATGCGTTGACTATGTTTTGTGCCTCCAGATAGATGATTTGACAAGTGCACAAGTTCGCTTCCGGTCGAGCTAGGCCCAGCTGGCTAGTCACTGTACCTGTTATACTGTCACACTTCGATAGTTAAGTTGACTTCTTCGACAATTCTAGCTGGACAGATTGAGTGGACAGGATTGACCGACAACATCCGAGCTCTCTCACTCTCAATTTTTTGTGACGTTCCGTCAACATGTATCGTACATGTCCTAGACATGGGCGTGAACAGGTTTCTCGTTGCGAATTTATTTCCATATGGCTTCGGCTTCCGTAATTTAAAGGGAAACTATTTCCACTTCGATTGAAAAACATGGATAATACCTGACGATACCTGGCCAATACACTGAAAAGTAGGCCTACCCCTTATAGAATACATGGGCAGCATCAACAGCCAATTGGAAACCATGCGCATCGATGTGGGCAAACCATGAGAGGGGAGTTCTTCACCGCCGGCAATACGACGACAAATCGGATAGAGACGAATTGGAATCAAGTGAAGCTTCTTCTGGGAAAGAGGCCAGGACTTGATACCACAATAAGTGGACTTCTTCCTCACCAAACAATCATTATCCAGCAGCTAGTCACTGCAACACGTAAGCACTCGACGACATCGCGTCACCCAGAACTGGTACCGGGATTTCTTTCGCTAGTGGCAAAAAATGTGAGTGACTACATGCTGGCACGGGTTCGGAGTGAATGGGACGTCTATATGGTGTCCTCGGCGGTCACTACCTGTGCTATGCGTGGCTCTGACGTTGGAGAATGGAATCTACAACATTGCGGACAAACGTTTCGGTGCAAAGACTTCGAGTGGTCCTGTTCCTGCATCTTCAACTGCAGCTACCAACTTCCATGCCGACATTTAATGTACATTGCAGAGCGCGTTCATCGATTCGAGTGCCTCCCTTTGTCGTCAATCCCTCGGCGATGAAGTATGGAATCGATGTCGACGTTGGGGCTTGTGTTTTCACGTGGAGTAACATCGCTGCGTGCTGTAGGCAGACGAGGATGAGAGAACGTGGCGAGTCATTCCCGCATGACGGCTTGACCCAGATTGCAGACGATGATGCAGGTGAATACGCTGAAGATGAAGCAAGGCAAGATGCAACACGCGAGTCTGGTACAACACAAGGTGCAACATTTGAAGCAACCCAGCGTCATGAAGGCAAACACAAGCCTCGACGACGACGTCAGCCTAACCGACGAGTGATGTACGTGAAGATGCGGCGGCGCGAGCATGGAAATTTTGTAGTGCTGTCATCAGAAGAGAAGTACTGCTACGCAAAGGCTGCTTTTGCGCCTGTTATGGAGCATCTAGGTTACAAAGCCCAGCATTCTACACAGCGTTGCGGTCGTGGAAACAAACTGTACTCCGCGGTATGAACGAAGTGGGGGCTTCATCGTCGGACGCAACATCGATGCCTGATGAAAGATGAAAGCTCGGAATCAGACGAATCAGGCAGTCTTGGGGATGATATCGAGGTCGATCTAGCTCCTGCGGATTTCATTGACAGCATTAACATGATTCGTGAGTTGGAGGAAAGTGAGCTTGTGCTTGATATTGCCACATCAGAGCCACCAAGTGCGGCTCCTCGAACTGGAGTTATGTTGGAGGACAACATGGTTGCCGATGTCGACTCGCAAGACCAGTGTGCAGCGAATGATGTGGGCATCAGGAAAAACAATACTGACCCTGTCGCCCAAACATTGACACAGAGTTGGGGGCGGTTAAGCGATCAAAGCTCGGTCATGACGGCTCCGTCCAAGTCCAAGGTTCTCTTTACGAAGGAAGTGGTTTCGTCCAAGGAAGTCAAGAGTGCGATAAAGGCAGATGCTAAACGCGGTGTGATCGAAGTCCTGAAACTTCCCCAACCAAAGCCCCGACGGAATCAGCGCAAGAAACTCACACAAAACCGAGTGAAGCCCGACAGCACAACGCGAAACTTGGCAGTGGTTACCTTACCGGACAAGCATGTCCCAGTGCTAGCTCGAGTGCTCGAGTGGGCGCGCAATACTGCGGATAACGGCCATGTCAGTGATATGCTCATGAGCTACCCAGTTATAATGGTGGATGACTTCTTCGAGGCGCGTACTGCTCGCTGCCAGCGTATTTAAGTTCAGCCCGGCGCATTTGACTACAATTTCGTGATTCCCAAACGTCTCGTCACAAAGCTGGACGCTGTTTTGCAAGATGAAAAAGAAGCGGTCACCAGGCACGTACTTTGCATCTGTTGTCTCCGTGGTGGACGCGGGTCATACGCGGACGAGGTCGTCGCTTTCCTCTCCCCGAAACACCCAAGTTTTCCAGGTATGTGTTCCGTTTATGTTGCTACCAGTGTTGCGGTAACTTTGTGTTGCTTGTCGTGTTGCTATAATGGTGTTGCTTACAATGTTGCTGATATCTAACTTTCCATTTGGTGAATATGGCTATGTAGTCGCGCTGTCAATCGTATGCAAGACATCTGCAGTGTTCGGAGGAAGTGTGATCACTGGCGAGCCGACATTGAGTGGCTTCTCTCTACTGATTGGAAGAGCATTTCGGCCACACCGGGTCTTTTCGACGGAAAATCGACTCCGATGATCTTACCCCTGACACGGCTGGTGAAAAGCACCAGGCATTGGCGAAAGATGTGGTCAGGTTCTTAAAAAAGCGAACTTTGCCTCGGTGTTTCGCCTAGAAAATGGGGAAAGCTTTGTGAAGCTGGAAAATCTCGTTGGAATGGTAGCAAGGGACCGAATGCTCAGTGATACAATTATTGACTTCAGCATTCGGTGTATCTGCAACTGGTTTGGAAACGGTTATGCGATGGACTCGTTTGCACCCACTGTTGGTTGCCCAAGTCCACCCCAAAGCCAAATATCGGCCTTCCAGTTGGTGGTGCTGCCAGTCCACTTGAACCAGAATCACTGGGGAGTCATCATTGTTCATCTCAGTTATCAGCAAGACCACCCGTGCCTGACCCCTACTACTACGAATCGCTGTGTTCGGATGCCTACCGAGATACTATGGAGGATACATACAATGAAACGGTGGGGCCATTCTTACGGGACTGGCACCGTGCCAGCATGCCAACAGAAGCTAGGCTTCCTGTCGAACAAGAAGGGGTTTGGATTGGCGGCCCCAAGCAGCCCGACGGCACCTCCTGCGGCGTGATGTGCATTGCTCAGGTGTACGATACACTGATCGGTAATTCGCGGTTTGTGAACACCACCGTATCCAGAGAGACATCGCTATCATGCGCCTTCGGATTCTCTGGATGATATTAAATCATCCATACCTGACGACAACGTCCAACAAAATTGCTCGAGCAATAGAAGCGACAGACATCGACTTGCTTGCAACTGTAAAGACGTAATGCGTCGAAAGTAATCTCTTTTCGTTCTCTCTCTTACTGATTGCTTTTCACCGTCTTTTGGTTCCTCTTTTTACTCGCTATCGAGCAGTATGTTGCAACACTGCTCGAGTGCCACTGCATAGGACATGACGTAGCCAACATCGTGGACTGGAAATCTGGCCGCAGCAGCTAGCCGAATTGTATCTTCTTTCTCGCGCGCGAGCATCGCCGATAGCTCCTCCTGAACGTTCAGCAATTTTATATATCGAGTACTTGGACACCTTCTCCAGCTTTTCCTCCATTGTCTTAAGCTCTTGAAGGCGTGCTTGCAGCAATGTCTTGCAGAAGCGCGTGCTACGAGCTTGCGCTCCCTGGCGGGCACCATCAGGGCCTGGCGGTGGAGATGGTAAAGCTGCTGGAGCCTCACTTCCAGCGCTGGCGGAATAACTCATGCAGACGTCGTCTCTTTGTTCTTTCTCGACCAGTAGCTCGTTTTTAATGAAGTCGCTCAACGTGAATTTTTGCAAATGATTGATATTCAGGCCGGTAACTTTTACATTAACGCTATTTTATTTCGGAGTATATTACGCCAGAGCTCTGAACTTAGTCAGTGTTGCTCTCGGTGTGGTGCTGCTTCTGTTGCCAAAGCCTTCCAGTGTTGCGGTAAGGGCTGTCGTCTTGTCGTTGTTATGTTGTAGTAACGCCATTCGTCATTTTGCCATCACAAATTATACGTCCATTTACGCAGCTAGAACCGTCTGAGTCGGCTTGTGCAGCGCCCGCTTGGCTTTTTGTGCTTGCAACTGCGTCGGAGAATGCCGGCGCTTCGATTGAGGTTGCCGTCATTGGAGGTGTGACTGTCCCAAGCACTGTCGTACTCTCTGTACTAGCACCATTCACGATAAGGGCGCACTGTTTGTACACTTGCCAGTTCGCTTCATGCATTGCCAGCCAGTAGAAGGTGAATGTGCACTCTCCAGTACATGATGAGTAGTCGATCGGTATTTCCGCTGGGTAGCCCGTGTAGTCCCGTCGACAGTCATCAGACTGAAAGACGCGGATTTTCGCCCCGCTGCTGCTATCAATCCAGGCCTCACAAGGTCCGTGGTGCGAGTCGATGAAGCCCTTCATCTCTTGGTCGTTCTGCCACCTCATCGACTTCAATGCGCTCACGTCCACGGGGACCCAGACGTGAGTGTATTGCCACATGTGGGAGCAGCGGTGTCAAGTAGGTCTTTCAAAGTCTTGTACTTGGAGTTCGGGAACGCCTTTGTGAAGGTGGCTGTGTTGGCCTCCGGGCTGTCGTTCCACTTGAGGCCTGCAAACGCTGAATCAGAACTCTCGGTGAGGATGGCGCTGTAGCTGGTGACGATGGAACCTCCTTGGAAGGCGGCGGCAGGTTGCGAAAGGTACCCGTGAGCATTCACCTGCTGGAAAGCGACGGCTACCGAGGCGAAGATTAAGAACTTCATTGCAACAGCTGAAGAAGTTGAAGTTGATCGAGCCGTGGGGTGGCAAATGGAGGAATGCTATCATCTCGGCACTCTTGGCCTAGCGCGACTTCCTGTACAGATCAAAGGGTTACACAACTACCAGCCCGAAAGCCATGGGACCGAACACGGCCCTCAAATTTTACGATGGCAGTGCAGGAATTGTGTCCATCATACTCGTAGCGATCACCAGTGCTGGGGGTGTCTGCGAAGCATGCAGGAAAATAGATCGTTGATGAATACTTTGAAACGCTAGTCTGGATTCTCATGGAACTCGGAATGTTTCAATTGATGCAACGGGCGGTATAGCACAATGAAGGATGTCTTACCTCGTCACCACGGCAGCAGAAGTAGGAGGATCCTGCATACAATGGACACCGACTTCCCTACGCTTAGGTTGCGTCTCCATGAAAATCTCGAGGCGGCAGGCAGCTCCATCTGGTTTCGCGACGAAGGTGTTGGAGCTCAGACATCACCAATGCACCAACAACACCTCGAGCGTGTATCAGGTTGCTTCTTTTCCGGCTGCAAAGTGTTGCCTGCATAGAGCTGTCTGTTGCACCCAGGCATGCTCGTCCCAACGTGATCGCGCACGTCCTGTAAAGGCGTCCGTCTTGCTGTTCGTACGGATTAACGCGGTGCCCCTCAAATTGCACCCCGACAGTCCAGAAGTGGCACTGGCGCTGGAAAAGATCAGTTCTCGCTCGTGGGTCAGTAGAATCACCTGGTGCAGCGTGCACATGCCAACTTGTCACCAATGCTGCAGTCCTCGCTATCAAAAAGTAACTTTTGCTAGCAGCAGGCCGCTATCACTTGTCTGGAGAGAAACACGTGCCTCCACCGCAGCACCGCACGGTGACCGCCAATGCCGGCGAGATTTGGCAGTCAGGACATCGCGGTGAGTTTTCGCTGTGCTCAAACGGTCAAGGTAAAGTCGGTCGTAACTTTCAGTCGTCGACGGCATCTGTTTCCAAGCATCAGCGTTGCCCCACAAATATGACCACGACAGCAACCACCTCATGCTCGTGGCTGTCTGTATCAGATCCATCTGGCCATGGGCGACAGTCCCACGTGCTGCTTTCGACTACTGACGAGCAAGAACACGCAGCGCGAGACCATCGGCACCAACTCCTCATTCCGACATTTGCCTACTGAGCAACAAGCCGAACATTCCCCAAACAGCCATGAAACTCATCGTCGCCTCCTCCGCTGTCGCCCTTTTGGCCCACCAAGTCAACGCCCACGGGTACCTCTCGCAGCCAGCCGCGTACTTCCCCAACGGTATCAACACCCAGTACAATGGTCTCTTGACCGAGTCGTCCGATCCGGCCTTCGGTGGCCTCAAGTGGAACGACAGTCCGGAGGCCAACACCGCCATGTTCACCAAGTCGTTCCCCAACTCCCAGTTCAAGACGCTCCGTGATCTGATGGACACTGCTGCACCCGACTGTGGTAACACGGCACTCACCGGTTCGGCCGTGGACGTGAGCTCGCTGAGTTCCATGACGTGGCAGAACGACCAGGAGCAAAAGGGCTTCATCGACTCGCACCACGGACCGTGCGAGGCCTGGATCGATGACACTCGCGTGTTCCAGTCGGACGACTGCCGTGCCGAATTCACCGGTTACCCCGCCGAGATCCCCATCGACTACTCGTCCTGCAGTGGAGACTGCACTTTCACCTTCTACTGGTTGGCTCTGCATGAGCCCAACTGGCAGGTGTACAAGCAGTGCGCACCGATCGTCAACGGCAACGGCGGAGCACAAACTGAGACCACCGACGCCCCGGCAAACACCGAGACCCCCACGACGACGGAGACTGAAGCTCCTGCTACGACCGACACCCCCACGACGACGGATACCCCTACCGATACTTACACGGAAGCCCCTGAAGTGACGGACGCTCCCGCAAGTGACGGTGAGTATACCACGGCCCCGTCGTCGACGGACGCCCCTGCAAGCGACAGTGAGTACACTTCAGCCCCGTCGTCGACCACTGCTGCTCCCAAGGAGACAACGGATGCCCCGAGCACGGAAAGCCCTGCTGCGACCATCAAGACGAGTTGCAAGACCCGTCGCCGCCGGATGACAGCCAACCTGCGATCGGAGAACTAGATGCTATAGCGTCGGTATCTGTCGTCGTAGAGAGTAGTGTGTTCATAGAAGTTGTAACCAATTGATGTATTGCCCCGCACGAAAGTCTTGCAGTAGTTTTATCGTTTGAACAACTCAGTGGATAGTATACACTGGGGTGAAATATACATTGGGGATGGACCGAATGATTAACCAACCATTGCACATTGCACATTGCAAAGTATCCAATGCTATGTACTGTATTATAGAGCTCTCCTTGTGCCGTGGCAGACTACTCGCGTTGCCATAGGCAACCCGGTCGAGTACATTCGGTGGTTCAGTCGGTGTCATGAATATCATAATATGATATTCATGTCAGGATATTATCCTTGGTAGTCACCAAATTTTGGTGCAACAGCAAATATTATTTGGAAGCGTCCCCGTACTTATCTTCGTTCGTGTTGCTCGTGTAGCTGTGGTTGTGAAGCTGAATTAGAGAGCCACTTGAGCTGAACGCCATGTTGTCTCGTCTTACATATTATTATAAGGGCTTCTATAGAAGAAAAAAACACCACTTCCGAAGTGACTTCGCCACAAAGTGACCCACAGTGTCGGTGGCACCACAACCAAACAAATCCTGTACTTTGCCGCATTGGGCTTGTAGTACCTATCAGACTGGTTCATGGTAATGTTTCATGCAGCAAAATGCGCTCTCTCCAGTCATTGACGCTCCTGTTCAGTTGAGGTATCCAGTTCAGTTCAGTATCCATGCTACTGCCACAAGTGGAACAACTCAGCAGTTGTACCCATCCTGAGTCAGCAGACACGTACAGGAGGCTTCTACTCGCCAATTCCCCTCGCGCCCCTCAAGTCTCCACCTCCTCCCACCAATGTCGTCGTCCCCCGTGAAATCGACCCACACGAAGAAGACCGTCAAAACGACAACCACCACCAACAAGTCCTACGTGTTCACGTCCGAGACGGGCGAGGAAGTCGTTCTGGACCTCAAGAACGCGGCCACAACTCGCCCCCACGCACGCAAGATCAACGGGTCTGTGGTCGCCTCTGAGTTCACGCAGAGCTCGTCCACCTTCGTGTTCGAGTACACGTCGGAGAGCTCCGAAGCATCGGGTCCCATCGAGATCTTCGTGCCGTACGTTCATTTCCCTGGTGGCTACCGCGTGACGGCGTCTGACGGCCACTGCACCATCGAGAAGCACGAGGGCTACGACATCGTCAAACACGAACATGACAGCCACGCGCACAAGCACCGAGTGGTCGTGCAGAAGACCAAGAAGGAGGTGACCGAGACCCAAAGCTTTGCGTGGGAGGGACACAGCAACGTCCCCGTGTACCTGGCACTGGGCATCGCCGTTATGACGCCCTACATCACTTGGTAGACGGATTTGAGCCCTGCACTGTACATCCAATTGAGACTACATGTAGCAGGGACTTGCACAGGGCGATCTATACAAAAACCATCAGCATTTTGTGCACCTGGAAATATACTTTTGCGGTGGAAGTTGAAGCATCAAGTCTGAGTCAGACTGAATTGATGTAGTTTTTGTACCGTCATCAAAGCTGATGTGGAGATGAATGTCATCAAATCCGCGTGGATGCGCTTCGCCCTTCAAGAACATGTGCGTAGGTAGGTAGGAATCCTCCATGGTCGAGGTCTCCACACTCTTCAATTTGCGTCCAAGCCCTAAGACCTCCAGTAAGAACCACGTTCCAGAAGACCATGTCGAAGCCTTCACCCTCAGCTGAGGCGCCTGTGGTTACGCACCTGAGCATGAAGGACGGACACTTCGTGGACCAACATGGCCGTGTCGCATTACTGCATGGCGTCAACCTCGGCGGGTCCTCCAAGCTCCCATTCGGCTACGGCCACACGGACGGTCAGGACATGAGCGACTTGTTCGACGGAGCCGCCTCCGTGTCCTTCGTGGGGCGTCCGTTCCCCTTGGAGGAGGCGGATCTGCACTTGTCACGGCTGCAGCGTTGGGGACTGACGTTCCTGCGGTTCATCGTGACGTGGGAGGCCATCGAGCACTCGGGCCCAGGCCAGATCGACCACGAGTACCTCTCGTACATTCGAGCGGTGGTGGAGAAGGCTGCCGAGTACAACATGCAGGTGTACATCGACCCTCACCAGGACGTCTGGTCCAGGTGGACAGGTGGGGACGGAGCCCCCATGTGGACACTCGAGTGCATCGGCTTTGAGCCGCGCAACTTCGAGGCTACCAAGGCGGCTCTGTGTCTCGAGACGTGCGGCCTGCCAGCGTCCAAGTTCCCCAAGATGATTTGGCCTACCAATTACTGGAAATTGGCGTGTGCTACCATGTTCACGCTCTTCTGGGCGGGCAAGAAGCTCGCACCCAAGTGCTACGTGGACGGCGTAAAGATCCAGGAGTATCTGCAGAGTCACTACTTGGACTCGATGGCAGCTTTAGCAGAAGCTCTTAAGGGGCTGCCCAATGTCGCTGGCTACGGCACCATGAACGAACCGTCCAACGGATGGATCGGTGCCAAGGACCTACTGAGCACTGGTGGGTTCCGTAATGGCTACACGCCGACTCCGTTCTCTGCTATGGTTCTTGGCGAGGGAATTGCTCAAGATGTCGAGGTGTGGGGAGCTGGAATCATGGCCATGATGCGCGGAAAACCGATGCGGATGGAGAAGATTGACCCCAAGGGAGTTCGTGCTTGGAAGGATGGGGCCAGCTGCATCTGGAAGGAGGCTGGGGTGTGGGGTTTTGATAACCAGGGCAAGCCCCAATTGCTCCAGCCCAACTACTTTGACGGAATTAACTTTGGCACCGAGTGCTTTCTGCCCTTCGCGAGAGAATTCACCAAGCGCATTCAGAGCATTTCGCCGACGGCCATGATTTTCACGGAGATGCCTCCTACCGAAGGAGGTGACCTGGAGTTCCCACAGATCTCCAGCGACGACATTCCGCTCTCGGTCAATGCGATGCACTGGTACGATATGATCACACTGTTCACTACTACGTGGCGATCGTACTTCACGTTGGACTTCAGTACGGGCAAGCCTGCCTTTGGAAATGCTGCGCTACGTAAGCTCCACCAGGAGCAACTTGCTCACACTGCCAGCTTCGGGCGTGAAAAGATGGCGAATGCCCCGACGCTTATTGGCGAGACCGGTATCCCATACAACATGAACTACGCGCAGGCGTTCGAGACTGGAGACTTCTCTGCACAAGTCGAGGCTCTGGATAACACGATCTACAATCTTGAGTCGCAGTTGCTGTCCTTCACGCTGTGGAACTACACACCCGATAACTCGCACGTTTTTGGCGACCTGTGGAATCTCGAGGATCTGAGCATTAGCAGTCCCGACTCGGAAGCACTTGCGCGTCGTCTTTCTGGCGTTCGTCATCGCGATGACTCTGCGCGTGCATTGCGTGCATTTGCGCGCCCGCATGGACGCAGAATCGCCGGAATCCCAAGCAAGTCGCAGTTCGATCTGAAAACGGCCGAGTATGTGCTGGAGTTCACGTCGGACAAGTCCCAGTCGAGCACGGTCACGGAGATCTTCGTGCCGTACGTGCACTACCCGGAAGGCTACCGTGTGACTGCATCGGACGGCCACACTACTATCGACAAGCACGAGGGCTACGATGTGGTGAGGCACGACCACGACGGCCACGCGCACAAGCACCGCGTAGTGGTGAAGCCCACGAAGCCTCTGGGGTTAAGCACTCCAACTGGCCTGTGTACTTTGCTCTTGCTGCTGCTGTCGTGAGCCCGTACCTCGAAGTCTACACTCGCATGTAAGCCGAGTTCGTGTGGTAAAATGATCAGACAGGAGTGTAGCTGTCAGAATATAATTTCGCTGTCATTCATCCTTAGTTCTCCACGCCTTCCACTTCAACTCTTCCCCACCCTTACAGCTCATCATCAGTAAACCATTCAGTGTGCGTGAGAGCGCCAGCCGCATGCGGTCGTTTCGGCTCGGCGTCCTCCACATCTTCCATCATCTCCACATCTCCAAAATCTTCAACCCCTCCGTCTTCATCTTCATCCGTACTCGGTACACCCAGCACTTGGTACGATTGGCAAGAACTTGCACTGGAGCTGCGGCGTCGCGCCTCGTATCCAGGCGCCGAGTCCGTCGGTTTAGCTTCAAGCGCGTCACTCTCCTTCACACTCTTCTGCTCTGCGTGATCCAGCTCCCTAATATACTGACTGTGCGCCTGGTACCATTGGCGTTTCTCCGCCATCGTCAGCTTCTCAAACTCGTGCGGAGTCAGCGACAAGTACGCCGGTAAATCGTCCGCAAACGACGTTGCAGCTGGTTTAGGCGGTCGGAACACCACCAGCTCATTACCCTGTGGGGTCGAAGCCACTTGCTGGGCTGCTACCGCCACATAATGACGGTACATTCTGTCCATGGGTCTGTGTCGTTCTGCTGCTCCAGCCGCGAAGAAGCTGCGGAGTCCTCCAGCCCCCACATCTCCATAAACCTTTAGCCCTTCACTCGTGTCCATCATCCCGTCACTGTCACTGCCACTGCCTTCAAAAGACGGCGCTTTCTCCCGTCCGAACTCGTCCAATTCTACGATTTTAGCGTCTTGTCTGCTCTTCTCTCGTCTCCTCCTCCTCTTGTTCTTCTCTCCTTGCAGACACAACTCGTCCAGCTGCTCCGCCAGCGTCCGCTGTCGCTTGCGGGACGGACTGCGGCCCAGTGGCGAGTGGAACGTCGTCGTACGTTGCAGAGACGGCGCGTTGTGCTGCTGGAAGTAATTGTACGAGCTCTGGCGCATGGTGCACGAGTCCAGCTCCTCGATCTCCACGGCTGCGTCCTCGCGTCGGCGGACGCTGTGGCGGGGCACGCGCACGAACATGGACGGGGGTGGAGAGGAGACGGAGGAAGACGTGGAGAGGCTGGAGCTGCTGGCGGTGGCCATCACGCGGAGTGTTGGCAAATGTTGAATCGAGTGATGCAAGATGAGAGTTTTCGATTTATGAAATATAACACTTGTGCTTAGCAGATATTTGTGATAGACGAAGGTGTGAAAAATCATAATTGCGGCAAGATTACAGACAACGACCGGCAAAAGCGCCACCCACTGAACTCCATCCTCCATAGTTAAGGGCATTTTTAAAAACGACAGAAAAATACGCCACAGTAAAATTGAGAGACATGATTGGTTAAAACTGCAATCTGCGTGACCGAAATATCAGTTTACCAATCCTGGGAAGGCAGTAATACACATAACATGTGTATTACTGTCATTAAAAAGGGCAAACATACACAAAATTGACAAACAAAAAGCATTGTATTCTTGCGTCAAACTTCCACTGTAGGGAAGCGAGGGATTGCCTGTTCAAAGGCCTTCTTAACGTCTTCTTCGCTCAGCAGCTCCCCTGCAGCGATGGTCCGTTTGATGCAAATCAAACGCTGTGCTGGGACAGACTCGGACCCAGAGTTGTCTTCGGTCAACCACAGGGACTTCATCAGCTGCTTCAGGGGCCCCATGACACCGACATCGAGCGGCTGGCAGACGGCCGTGGAGTTTGGGGGAGCGGCACAACTTTGGCGTTAGCATCCTCCAACACTGCATTTTGACCTACCTCGGACACATGTGCCTCGAAATTATCGAGCAACAGACGGGGGCCGTTTCGTCCACGTTGTAAATCTCGGACAACTTGTAGTCGCTGTACTTTCCCCAAAGTCACACGCAAACTCCAGGTGAGTTGCCGCTAATGTTTCGGCGTTCTTTTGGTAGATTGAGGCTTCTGCGGTGTGTATCCATACCTATTACACGAAATATCAAAGCATAATGTAAATTATTAGTACAAAGTAACAGTATTTTGTCATTTTACCTTCCACAAAAACGCTGACATGCTCGCTCCAAAGCGTTAAGACCACTCAGTGGCGATTTCTTGTCAGCCATGTAGTTCGCTAGCCAGCTAGCGTGGTTGCACTTGATGTAGATCATCATATGCTTGGTTGACAGTATCTAGAGAGCGCAAATATCACAATAAAGTTTATTACTGTTAAAATAATACTAGATCCCAAATTAACCTTCTCTTCACGACGTCGATCTTTCATAAAGATGTACAAACCGTGAGCAAAGGGAAACAGCTCACGTTTCCCCTGCCCTTTCAGGGTGGGGCTCCGCTCAGAGCCTGTAAACGCTTGAATCTTGTGCTTTTGCTCCACCCAGTCTCGGATCGTCCGTCTGGGAATGCCCAGTCGCAACGCCGCGTCGATCTCACTGGTAGCAGCAACGACAGCCAGCGCTTCGCGCTTCTTGGCGATTGTATACGACCTCTTCTGCTTGGGCATCTTATTTTTAGGACAGTGGGAATTTGCTCAAAGGCAAAATAAGCGCTGTGGCAGCCAGTCATTTTCATGAACAAATACAAACTTTTTATTGGCTAATATAATTTGTTTTGTTTTTACACAATTGGAGTGACACTCTTTTGTGGCGTATTTTACTGTCGTGGGAATTTGCCGGTCGTTGTCTGTACCTCTCACGAATTTGGTGCCAGCATAATTGATCGTTCTATGCAGCATAATAATATTATAATATAATAAGATACCGAAATTACATAATATGTCATTATTACATATTATGTAATTTGTGTATCTTTGTCCTATAAACCTATTAATAGCACATATCGAGCAAACGCAAAAGTGACCTGCTTGCATCGGACAAGGAAAGTGTGATGTAAGTGGCGAAAGGAAAAGTGAGATATATTTTTAGGCTAGCTAGCTGGCAGCCAGTTGCGCACGGCAACTACAAGTTGCCGTTGCAGTTAAACTTCTAGTTCAACATTCAAGTTGCCCATCTAAAGCTATCTACAATAAATCTGACAGGTCAATCTGCTAGGTTGACTTCTTGAACATGTAGGTGTCTGACGTCGGCTACGTCACACGACCTCACTTTAAGAGGAGGCTATGGCTCTAAAATAGGCACTTTGGCGCAATGTGGCCTACTTCTTGCAGCGGTGGCACGTGGCCATCGTTTCCCAGTCAGAGTTGGGCGCAGCAGCAAGTTGACCAGTATGGTCGAAGAACCCAGCCAAATCCAAAATGTGCTTTGGGTGGCCGTTTCGTCCAACGATGGGTGGTGGTGCCCACGCAGATGGTTAGAGGTAGCCGTTTTCAGTCCCTGCTGGAAGTAGAAACGCAACTCGAGCTGCGAAATCTGCTGCGTGCACTGGATCAACACGTTCTGAAATTCGGCAATGTAATCAGGAAGATTGGTCTTTTGGATCAAAGCCCAGAGACGTTCACGCCGAACGTATTCATGATCTGGGTAGAAAACGGTGACGTATGGCGTCTTCGAACGCCTCCCACGACTTGGTCCGCCCAGTCGCGTCACATTCCATCGAGAATTGACGGTACCAGTTCATGGATGTCACTACCAGATGGCAGTAGATCATCGTTACAAACTGCGCTGATTCCTCCACCATCTGGGGTGGTAATCAGCGTAGTTCTGCTCAATCGAGAAGAACCACAGCTCTAGGTCTTCCGTGAGCTTGCCTTCGTAGTTAGGCGGTTGCCTTTTCCGAGCCGCTGTTGGCTTGGAGGCGAGGGCACCGATGTTCGCCTCGCTGACCGCAAACTGGTGCTGCATGAGGGCTTGAAAGTTGGCTTGTTGGCGGCTTAGGGCTTCGGTGAGCTCGCCAAAAGTGGTGGGCACGGTGGTCACTTCCATCGTGACTTTAAATTCTCGGTTGGGCTCGATGGTCCGGCGGACGAAGCTTGTCAAGTCGAGGCTTGATGTGACTCATCTCCTGCCACGCTGACCCTGGAGACGACGCCGCCGGACGACAGAGGCGAAACACGGAACGACGTGCTATACACGCGCGTGTGCATGACTCGAATGCTCACAGACAGACGGCAGTAACCCACCACTCACTCTACCAATCAAAATACGCGATAGATCCAAGTCATGCAACTCAACCCAAGCCATAAGCACAACCTACCAACACATCCGCAGCTTGAGTCAAATTGTCTAATGACGAAAGCGGTTGCGAGCGACACCCACCTCACTAACCGCGGTTTGGACCGCGGTTAGTGACTGTTGTTCTTTCGCTTAAAGCCTTCCTCCGCTGCAAGGCCTTTCACAAATCACTTTCGAAAACAGCAGAGTAGAGAGCATCACATTAATCACTTAGCAATGAAAATACGCTTTACTACTCTTCCACCTCTCTCTCTCTTACTCGTTCGGCGCTTGAGCCGCTAGCACATGATAATACGGGTGCATCGCAGTGGGAACACGCGGTTCACGGTGCAGTGCGATTCGGCCAAGTTCCGCTTCTGGCGTCAACTGACGTCCGACTTTATCAGAATGCCTGGAGAGTAGACGTTGATGATCCGTGTCTCCTCCACCATCACGCTGAAGACATCCCTCAGCACGCTGGTGACGTCTAACAATACTACGGCGCTGGTTACGATGTCGTAGGCGAGGTGCCTGTAGCAAATCCTGAACGATACGCTCATGTTCGACAGCCTGTTCACGAGTCGCAGCAACCCAGCGGTCACGCCCGGTTTCTAGTTGATTTGCATATAGCGCTTAGATGGTCAGAATTGAAACTTCTCCAGGGTTGATCCTAGGGTTGATCCTCGCGAACTCGTACATTTCCAAGAAAACTGTCCGATCGGCGGGAAGTCGTTGCGGGCCCACAGCATGCCAGCCGACACGATAACAAGCATTGGAGATGTCGTTCCTTAATCCACTCTCAAGTAGATTGAGAATGACTCGGTCTCTCGGCAGACCGATTATAGCAAACGAGAGCTCCATCGCCAAACCTTGGATAGGGAAATGTCTCCCTGCGATATCGACATGAATTACATCCACGAGTCTTTCTCCAAAATACCTACTTATGTAGCCCCACTTGGTAAGAAATGCACCATCCCATAAAGGGGCGTCTTCTGGCGGGGAGGGGGCACACGCCAATTTTGGTCAACACAACGACCGTGAATTTTTCACCATCGCTGCATACGCGCGTAATCCATCTAGTCACGTCACCAATACGGAGGTTGTAGAGACCGAAATTTGCAAGAAGAGCTGCGGCTTCTTGGTCGTGATTTCCTTCGACTGGCACGTTGACTTGTATAAAGCGAGTATATGTCGTCTGGCTTGGCAAGCAACGAGGATTCCCTCACCGTCAATATTTCGACGTCCCTGTGTGATGTTAAGCTCGCGATTCGGGTGTCAGTGTCATGGGCAAGTATCTTTGAAGCTGAAGATTTGGTGATGTACGGCGCCAGATTTAGGGACGGTTGGCTGTTTTCGGGAAAAATACAGGATGAAATCGAAATAGGTGACGTCTTCGAAGAAGTTCGTCAGCCTAGTGTATGTTTAAGAACAATCGAGTCATCAGAAGCGATTGAAAATGTGCTGGAATGCGCTAAATGGGGTACGATGGACGTGTACGTGCTGGTCCCATTTAAAGGACATATACGTATCACAAATTGCGGCGAATTCGATTTGATCCAGCCTTTGGAAGAGATGGCATTGAGTCTTAAAATGATCAACGTGTCGCGAGTGTCGCTACGTCTGGAATCGGCAAGTTGTCTTTGAAGCGGGAGAGGAGGTGGTCACGTTCGACAAGGGCGATGTGATGGTTAGCAGAGGGGATTTTATTCACGGTGGCGGTGATTACAAGCGGCTCAACATTAGCATTCACTTCTACGTGGACCCACCGCATGCGATGCGCCAGCCAGTGCGCGTGGGTAACCACATCGATCTGATCAGAGTGATTTCTAAACGGGTCTCGGCCGACGAGGCAGCAGAGACGACGTGCTTCATTTACGGTTGCGGGATGGCCTTCACCTGTGCGCGGAAGTTGCGCAAGTATATTCGGGTCGTCCATCGAACTTACATAAACAAGTGCCCCACTAGCATCAACCACCCGCCCCGGCAAAACAAGAAAAGAAAGACCGAACATGCACAAGCCACCGGCAAAGAGGACAGGTATGAAGAGAAAGATCCAGTCAGCGTCAAGATGAAGTACACCAACTAAGAACAGGCACCGTGGGACTCAACAGTAACAAGATATGCGCAAGGCGAAGGCGCGCTGGGATGACGTACACACACAAACAGCGACAGCGAGTAGTGAAGCGAAACCATCTTAGTTAGTTTATCAATCGATACATAATGTAACGCGTCTGAAGTCCCAGCGCGCCGGGATTTGGCTTTTATCCGGGTGCGGGTGTCCCAATGTTCGGATGACTTCAAGTGCAGAACGTCTACATCCCCGCCGGTAACTGATATGCTGCCAGAGTACCTACTTATATTACTGTTTCGTACCGCGTCTGGTCGTGCAGCCTTCGTGTGGTTCGCATATTTTAGGATAACAATCTAGGACAAAACCGTCCCATAATCACTGTTGTGATTGGCCTAAAATCGCAAGAATCCAGAATTATATCTAGATTGCGATCAGCGATTACAAATACGTGACAGTTTTAGGCAATATGATGGTAGAACAAATATTCAACTGGGATAGACAATGACATAATTTAGAATAGGCACTAGATAGTTCAGGAAGAGCTTCTAAGCCACCACTTCGCTACAGGGCGTCCCTTAAAGCCCCCAGATCAATTTCGATGACTTCTCAAGTTGCTTTCAACAGCAACAACTACTTCTCTTCTTTCGACCTCGCCAAAGCTTCGCCGGACGACCCCCATCTCTCCAAGCTTCCCCGGGCTTGTGTTACGCTTCCCGTGAACCCAGAGTAGTTCTCAGATGCACTCAGGCAACTGAATCATGAGCTGGGTTATGTGGTGCGTGCACACGACCGGCACTACGTGCCTGCTGTCTACTCGTTCCTGAACTTCAAAGCGAATGGAGTTGAACATCACCCGCACCAGGACTCCACGCCGCAGAAAGTCGCCTAGGTCACTGTCAAGTATCCTGACACCATCCCGTGCAGCTTAATTATTTAGATGAAGGCTGGCACTCCGCTGAAAGTGTACGACAGCTACTACTCGACAGCTAATACTCGATAGTTATTCAGAACCGAGCTGCGGTGGTGGATCTACAACCTGGTGAATGTCTTCTGTTTCGTGGAGACTCGGTTCATTGTGGGATGTTTAACGAGAAGGATAACTACCGCCTCCATGCTACGTGACGATTCCAGGAGGCAAGTACGTTCTTGACAACGCTGTTGTTGGTGTCAACGCCAAGTGGTTCGAGTGCATGTTGTGCTGGCATATTGCGGTATACTCCAGCGCCATTCGTCAGCACCGCTTCAAATGTGCACTCAACCCAAAAGCAGCTAGCCGCGTACGCTCCCGCACCGTTGAGCCATCCCGCAAGTTTATTCGCTGTAACAAGCGTGATGCGATCGCTATCACACTTGCCGTGAATTTGCCACGTTAAGTTCACATCATACTGAGCCCAAGCCTATTTTCTAGAGTTCCAGCTAATGGAATATTTCACAAAGGGCAAGTTTTGCGCTTTTTGAGAATTATATTCGAAACGACGCTCACCGGTATGCCACCGGTAGATAACCGGTATTCGTGTCCATTGCTGGTGCGCCGGTGGTCAATCGTGCCATCAAATATTCCGATAAGCTAAATGAAGGACTCTCAATCTGTGACCGAATGATCGAAAGCCTCTGTGATGGTAGTTTGAAATTGATAGCCCGGCAAAGTCGGCCATTTCTGATTTCGACTACGAGAAAAGGTTAGCTACCACCCTAGCAGATGCTGCGGCTGCAACGCTACTAGGGTGGTAGCTAACCTTTTCTTAATAATATAACATATATTATTATAGAAACTATCAAAGAAGTTGTGTCGTGCTACTTCCGAGAACACCCAGCTGGCAAGGAATCGCAGCACATTCGACGAAGACCACGATGCCTAAAAGCGAAAAACTCATGCTGTGCAGGCATCAATGATACTTTCAGCAAACTAGTTACTCTATCCAGTTAGCGGTGGACAACGAACACCCTTGACTGGTTTCACAAGCGGGGTGCTGCCAACTCGTTGATATGCAACCTAAACGGTAAAATTGAAGCAAGTTCGATAAAAATAGTTTGAAAATAATGTTTGAATTGAGTATTGCGTATGCCACCACTGATATCTACGTATCTATATCATACATGACCGCTTTATATCAGCCCTTTTATTAACAAATGTGCTCGGATAAGCGCGACGCCGACGCTTGGCCGTTGTCCTCCCTGGTCTTCTGATGTGTGCTGGAGAGACACCACAGATCCCGTCGCTCTGTTGTTGTGGCTACGGTGTTATTGTTGCCGTCTCGAACAGTGCACTTGTCACCGAAGATTACAGTGAGGCCATTCTTGCGCAGTTGCTTCACGGAAACAAGGTTCCGCTGGAGACCTAACGTGTCGGCTCTCCACGAAGTGGTTACAGGTGTAACAGACCAAGTCGTGGAGAAATGGACAGCAACCTCCAAGAATCCAACCCAACCTAAACCGTGAAACAAACGAAAAAAAGAGTAGAATTTCACGTGCATTTATTGATCGTTAATCTAAAACAACAACAATGAAATTCAGCAACAGCAACGGTTAATCATAATACACACCGCATTAGATACCAATAGTATTTCAAGGGACATGCTTACTAGAATTAAAATACTTGCGCGGGTAAGTGAAGTGTGTGATTGTCAGTTGGTCTTAATGTTGCTACTCTTCTGCATATACCATTATTGGAGACAAGAAGTGTAATCAGGGATATACAACCTAGGGAGAACGATAACCTTAGATATATATCCCGTTTTGGACCCTACCTCGCACGAATCAGATTATATGTCTAGTCGGTAACCAATACGTCACCTGTAACCGAAACATACCCTGTCACTAAACTTAAGTCTTAAGCGTATCCACCGTGACGTACTCAATGATACGGTTGATCTCATTTACCGACCGCTTTTCTATCTTCTTCTGCTGTTCTGCGTCGTCAATAGAGCGCGGAGAAGAACTACCACGCTTCTCTGTCTTCGGCATCGATACGGGTGGTCGCGAAGGCTCTTCTTCTCCCTCTCCAACCCCGAAGGCTCGTCAACTTGGCTACCCTCATGAGCTGGCGCCTCGGCTGTTTCCTGTCCGGCTCCGACTGCTCCTATCCCTCCGGTGAGTCGGCATCGGTCGGGAAATATCCCTTACTAGCCCTACGAGCACTTGCAAGCTGTTGTATAAAGATCCAAGTGGACATATCGACAGCAACATGCATACGGAAATCGGATAGCAAACGCAAGGACCACTACACAAGCTATTTTATGCATTGAATACATTGATACACATGAAACGTTGAGGATACCTTATAATACTTCTTTGATCCTACAACTTCTTGTATCCGACACTAGTCAATTAAATCTCGGCGATTTGCGGTTTTTAAAACTACTTCTTACAACAGGAAACAACACCCATGCAACATTTTTATTAGTCAATCAAATTCAATCATGGAATATGGAGAGCAGTGACCCCCCTAAGGACGGTGCCCTACGTGCTCCAAGCAGGTGTCCTAGTCGAACATGGCCAAGCATCGCAAGGTGTGCGGTAAAAGAAGCCGCCTAAGGCGCGGAAGGTGATATCAACCGCGACTCATACGCCCAGATCAAGGAAAACATTATATTAAAACATCAGGAAAAACGCGTGTACGACCAGTTCCGACGACTGGAAGGTACATACTTGTAATTAGCTGAATCATTTATGTATTTTAATATTACATGTAACCTGTAGTGGCTCGGAAACAGCTGGCTGATCTCGATCGAGGTTGAGGAAATGGAGAGGACGGCTTGGACACCTTTTAGAAAAACACCTACTATCTAAAAACTACACCGAATCTCCGTCGGTCAGTCTGTCTCTCCAAGTGAAAACATGCCATTGGCGAATTTTAGCTGCCGAGCGGAGCGAGGCGGCCCTCATTGGCTGAAAATGGAAATATTTGATTGGGTTATAATATATTTTCTGTGCGCCACATTTACTATTTGGAAATCACATTACCTCATTCGATGGAGCCCCTGAAGTGCTCAACGTGCGCGGCCATGGTCGTCATGCCGCCGCTCGACACGGACGGTCGTGGTCCGCCGCGGCTGGCGTGCACGTGCTGTGCGCACCTCCTCACTCGGATGCATTCGCAGGGCGTGGCGAACCCCTGGGCCGGAGCGCGATGAGGCGGTGCATCGACTGCCGCGGCGGGCCAAATCGGCACCGGGCCTGGCACAAGGCCCTGCTACCGGCGCGCCGCGCATCCGACGTGGACGGCCGGCGCATCAAGCAGCGCCAGGCCGAGGTGTGCCGCGCCATGGATGCGCCCCTCTGTACCTGATGGCCGGGAGGGGGGACGGGGGCTGCCTCTGTACGAATGCGGGTGCCCTCGCTTGGACAACCTACGCGGAAGGCGACCACCTGCTATGTGCGCGCCGGTGCCTGGCCTGTGCCAACAACCCGGACGCGCGCGAGTACTGGCACCGCCGCCCAGCCCCACCATCACACCGCCGGCAGCCCAGTGCTGCTGCAGTGCGCGCCCTGATGGGGCCTGTGCCGCCGTCCCCGGCATTAATGCGCCGCGGACGCAGGCGGCACCGTATGCAGCAGCGTCGCCGTAACCGTCGCAACTAAATGGGTTTAAAAATAAAGCTTTTCATTTGCTAAAAAATGTTTTGTTACTTTTCGTTAAACGTACTTCTTTAAGTTACTTAATATGGTGTGGATTACCACATGAAAATCACACTTTGCCCCCATTTTGAATTCGCGCGCGCGCTGGGACGCCACGACAAGGCTGCGTGTATTAAATGTATGTTAAACACACTTCCAAGACCACCACGCACAGATAATCCGAGGCTCCCGCGGCTGCTTAAGGGGTTGTTTAAGCCCAGCGGGTGAATCCTGCTGGGGGGCGTAGTACTAAGGGGTCTAAGAAAATGCCTTTATTAATAATATTTACTTATATTATTGATTTTAGCTAATGAAGAGTATTAGTTCCTCCCGCCCATTCTGCGCGTGAGTACTACTTTGGCCCAGTCTATTGACCACAAACTGGACAGCGATCCGGTTGAAGCTAGCGGTGATTAAAAATGGCACGGTCGAATGGGCTAGAGAACCCATCGCATGGGCAAAAAGGATATCACACGAAGTCCACAGTACTATCTTGCCGCGGAACTGTGACGAAATCGACTGCACAATTATGCAACGAATACCACTCCAGGCCGCAAGGCCTGTGACTGTGGGAAAGTGATCGGTGTTTATCAGATGGGGGCGTACCCAGATAGTACGCATCTATCAAAATCAACCCCAAGACACGAGTGGTAAACGGTACAGCGTACTGTGTTATCCTATCAATATCCACCTTCCTACGGCAATACTAGCTCTATGTATTGTTCAGTATGAGCGTCGACTTTGGTATGTGCGATCCTTCAACCTCTATGATGCCAAAATACGACCCCGTTCCCCAAAGAAAGAGAAAAACAAAACCCAACATTCTGACCCATTACCCCTTACAAGCAAAAAGGTTGATCCCTGAGTGAGCCGCGAGGTCAAGCATCGAAGCCGACAGTTCACCACGGTCACAAAAGGAAAAAAGTGACCAGAAAACAAAGGTGGCGACTGCTCGCGCTTGAGCACAAAACTAACCTCGTCTCCAAAGGTTTTGAGACGTTGCGCCAAATCAGAGTGCTTAAGGGGTAACAGTGGAGGTGAGGTACCAAAAGATGAACGGGGTTTTACTTGGCTATATGAGATGTTTTACTGTCGCATCAGATTAAGGTTCGCGTGTAATTCTGAATAGTGCTGGGGTCAATGTTGCTCGGAGGGGTTATCGAAAGGGGTAGCCAGCGCATCGTGCTTGATACGAGCTTTGTCGGAATCACACGAATCATACCTCCAGGGGTTCACATCCAATCCAAACCACTAACACCATCAACTGCTATTACGTGCAGTGTACTTGGCCTCTGTCTAACGCGGCAAGTGACTTTTGTTTCGTGTCGTAGTGAGCCATGGGTGCGAAGCGCCACTAGGAGCCAGTTCTTGGAGGCCGTGCGCGTGAACGCAACTCCCGCTGAACCAGAGGAACCATCTGAAAAGAGAAAGCGCAAGAAACGGAGAGCCTACGCGCAGCGCAACTTGGACAAATAATTTGGAGCACTAGCCATAACCAAATCAGAGGCGGCGGATCCGCCACCGTTCAACAGGTTACTCTTCAAGAAAGAGGTAAGACGGAAGAAGACAACCCAGATGTACATCGGCGCCGCTACGCTGCAGCATATGCCGAAGGCCAACTCAGACCGAACGCTCTGAGTGCGAAAAATTATGTCATAGGGTTAGGTGAAATAAGATACAAATAGAAAGATGTCACCCTCGATGGTCTACTATTGATGTGTTGTTTCAGTCAGAGTGAGTTGTACTTCTTTGATTCGACTGTACCACTAGTGCACCAGTCACAGGCGCCTGTCACTCTGACCCCACCACCCAAGACACTATCTTAAGCAATGGCGCGTGCGAACCGACTGCAACGAACTCCTAGAAACAAGGAGCCCAAGCAGTGTATTTAAGCACAGCACCAAGCCGAACAGTACCAAGATAGACATTACCGTATTTCGCATGTAGACCAACACACCCCATGCTTCACATTCAAAGCTTCCCTGACAAAAGTGATGCTTCAAATTTATGAAAAAAAAAAGTTTATTTTTAAACAGTCACCTCTTCGACAATGACGTCTTCCTGGTCAAACTTATGACTGTCGTCTGCTCTTACGAAAGCTAGCTGCGTCATAGAGTTTAGTAGTGCTCTCTCGTTTTCAACGCAAAATCTGGACTCGCTTGCTTTGGTACGACTTGGCTGCAAGCGTAGGGTAAAACTGAGCTACGGTGGCGCGCGTATTCTTGGTTCTGTCGAGAAAAGCAAGGACAGTGAGCTTCTTCCCGACAGTTTCGGCGTTCATCTTGTCCTGCTGTACGTGGCGGCACCTCTGGGCGGGGGCCCTTTGTCTTCGGCTTTACACGAACCATTCGAGAACTGATGGGTGGTGGTCAGTTTAAAAAAAATGCAGTCACTTATTCGGAATAGTGGTCTGTATCTGTCTACATGCGAAATCCTGTAAGTGGATTCAGACACAACGATTGGCTGAAAAGGGGTGTATCTCTCAAGGTGCGGTATTGGTCTACATGCGAAATACGGTATGAGAGCTAAATAAGTATTATACGGTACACGTCTACGTATCCTTTTATTGCTTCTGGGATAACACGACAGTAAAATATGCTCCACCCAACTCAAAGTGATTTGTGCGCTTGAATGTTGTCCTAGATTCAGCCAGGATGGGGTTAGGGATCATACCGACTTCCTCAGCAAATTTTGTGATAGACGAAGTTGTGAAAAATCATACCGACTTTGTAACGGGGTTACTCGATGAGGATGATTATGTCGGTCACCCAACTTGGTGTCACCATAGTCTCCCTAAAACACTACTCAGTACGTGATAGTTAACAAGATATCAGTTGGTGGCTTCACAGCAAATATATATGCATTAGACTAGGCTCTACTATGATAGATAGTGATACCAATAGATTTTCACCAGGGTGGCTCTGCCGCCGATTGCAATAATATATTCAGTTCACCTGTAACCTTAAGAGTTTCGTTGTCTTCTAAAGACTGTTATCTCTTGGAGCATGTACGCTTCTGTCTACGCTCGTCCCTTGTTCCTATTAAGAACGCTAAGGTAAACTTCCTTGCTTAAGAGACTCGGCTGAGTCTGACCGAGACTTCCTCTACGCTTCAGTCTACGGCAGCCCCGCTGCAGATTTCCTCGGCTTATAGTAGAAACCTCCATATATCGGCGGTCGAGCTCATTATCGTGCATGCTCTTCGATATCCAGGGCTGCAACAGTTAGGCACCAACCGCACCATTGCTCCGCGTCCGAACCGCCACCATAGTGAATTAAATTTGTTGATGTTGGTAGAGATTGTGAGGGGCTAATCATATTGCGTTTTTATGACGGGTTCAGATGCTCATACGAATATTGATGCAAACATATCGATACGTTTATACGAATACTGACACTGTAAATGTTAGCAATGAGCTTCATTTGTATCTAAGCAGTAAGGGGGACTAATGACCTTACTAAAGAACGCGCTGAAAATGTTAGCGCTAGAACGTAAAGTGTCGCGCGTTTTATTTTGGGATGTTGCTACGATGTTAAAATACGATAACCATATCATAGTTATCGTATCGAAATAGTCGGAACATCACCTTTGACGGGTGGTACACTGTTCCAGTTTGCGACCTGTCCACTATAAGCCGATGGCTTATTTCCGGATTTGAAACTGAAGACGTCACGCTTCATGCATTATTGATCGTTTTACGCAACATTATAAGTAATTTAGGTATTGTGCTCACCACGCATTTTGCATATTTCATATTTAAATACTCCGATTAAACGGTCGATTTATAAGAACTCACCCCGATTGCTATATATGAGACCGCGCGAGACGAAAAGATCCTTACATACATTTCGTTCAAATCGCATCTGAGGGTACCACGAAGAAGCGCGCGATTTCCTCTTCATTTTGGTATGCTGGTTTGTTCAAATTTCAAATTTCCCGCCAAACGGCAGCGGTTTGAAAAAGGTGCCCCCAAAAAAATTCAAAAGTCATTTTTGGTAATTTAGGTTTTATGGTGTAAAATCGTCTTGCGGATCCGATGGCGGTGTCAGATTTGCCAAATTCGATCTCCTTTATGGATAAAAGTTGGTTTTTGTCCCGGTTTCTATACGACTGGCATATTTTTATCGACGACTAAAATCAATTTTTTGCGATGATTGTATTGTTTCGATTTGCTGGAATTTTTGACGAAAGCGTCATTTTGATTTACTGCAAAGATTGTCACTGCTGCTTCCTCGCCTTCTTCGGCGTAGGGGTCCCGCCTCCTTCGGCTGCGCATTGAGCGTGGTTCCCCCAGCTCGGTTGGCTGCTGTCTCATCGGCTTCCGCTGCTGTGGGCTTGGTGGCGCCCTTGTTCTTACGCCTGGCGGTCCTGACCTGCTTGATCGTCCTCACCTCCTTCACTTGGCTCTCGGTCGGCGGCGCGTACAGGACGTCGTTGCGGTACTCGTCGGGCACGTACGGGCGCACCTTTTCGTGCATTTGCACAATCTTCTCCGTGTTCGGCGGCGGCATGGCGGTCACGGCCTCCTCGAACAGCACCTCAACCCGGTGGCCGTCCACCTTGACGCCGTCGTACACGCGGCGGAGGTCGAACTCCACGGGCTCGTCGTCAGGGCCGACGCGGCAGTGCACCCTGCCCGGCAGCTCCTTCAGCATCGAGAAAACTTGGTACTTGCGGATCCCCGGGATGTCGCGGTAGGCCTCGGTCAGCATGCCCTTGAAGCTCTTGAACATGTCGCTGTCGGCGTTGATGGGAACGGTCGCGGACGAAGTCGCCGCGTCGTCCACCAGCCGCACGAGCTGGTCCATGGTCCACACATCCGCCCGCGCGAATTTCTTCCTCACGTGGCCGAAGCCCCGGTCCACTGCGTTCTTCGTGTGGCCCTTCACGAAGAACTTCAGGTCGACGCGCTCGGGCGTGTCCGTGTGGACGAGGGCCAGCAGGTACTTAGCGACGAAGTTGTTCTTGTTCTGCCCTGTGCAGTTGTCGGCGTAGATAGTCAGGCGCTTCGGGTTTTGGAGCCCGGCGACCTTGCGCAGGAAGTAGCTCAGCATGGAGATCACCTCCTCCGATCCCTTGCCGGCAACGTCTTCTCCATAGACGAAGTTGTACTGGATCGTTCTGTTCGCGTAGTAGATGCCGAAGACGTTCACGGCCCACAAGGACATGAAGTACCACTGCGACGGCGTGTTGGCAACGCTTGGCAGCGTCAGGTTCTGGCTGTAGTCGATGATGATCACCGCGTGCTCGTCCGACAAGCTGTTCATGTCGTCCCGATACTCTTGGCTAGACGAATGTCAAGAACAAAACAAAATGAGTCTAATATCAGCCGTGAAACAAAATGAGGCCTACGTCTCCGTACCGCATTCGTCGAGCTGCTGAAGTGTGAATCCCGAAAGCCTCCGATTCGTCATGGTTGGTGTCGTCCGAAGGCGTGACTGGTAGATGGCGCACTCGTCGCAGACGTTGCTCCTCACCGAGCGAATGCGGATCGTCGGACAGCGCTCAGAGAGGAGCTGCCTCATCGTCGAGGCGGCCGGGACGGCGACCTCCAGGCCTTGATTGCCGTCGTAGTGCAGCATCTCCTCGTGGAGGCGATCCCAGGTCATGTGCGCCGGCAGCAGGGTGTAGTCTTTGGGGAGTAGTAGCGCGTTACGCGGCCGTTTACTGTTCGCTGCTGGCGGACACGGATCGGCACGACGTCTCCGATCCTGGCCGCAAGGCTCACGAACCACTCAATGAGCCACGTCGTGTCGATCCGGAAGACGTTGAGGTTGCTCGCTCCGCCGTGCGGCTTTGGCGAGAAGTCCCCGTCCTTGATCCGCGCCCTGAAGCGCACTATCGTTGCCTCGGAGACGGAGTAGGAGCTGCAGAAAGTGGGGCGGCACACGCGTCCGACTAACGGCAAGAAGTAGGCGTATTTGTCACGCAGGCCGAAACCGCGGCGCTGGCTGCTCGTGTCGGCCTCCTTGAGGATGGCCAGCGCCGTCATGATGCTCACCTTGCGCGCTTCCTTCGACAGCTTGTCGAGCGACTGAAAGAAGTGCTGGAGCCGGTCTTTCTTGTCTTGCACGCACGCCCCGCACTCGTCGTTCTGGATCAACGACACGGCGCGGTCCTCGACGTCCACGGGCACAGCAGAGGCTGTCTCGCCCCACTCCTCCACAGAGTCCTGCTCAGACTGCGCATCCTCCTCCGCCTCTTCCTCCCAGTTCTCGTCGCCACTGTCGTCCGGCGCGCTAGCGGCGTCGCCTTCGCTCTCGTCGCTCATGGTGCAGTTGGTGCCGTTTAGCTTTTGACAAACACAAAAGTCGCGTTTTCTCGAAACTTCACTTAAGTACGGAAACACATGTCCAATCTTTGAGGGCGTTTTTCTCGAAACTAACAAAATGTATGTAACGATCATTTCGTCTCGCGCGGTCTCATATATACTCCACCATACTCTAAATTAGGTAGTGAAACTCCTACTTGCACTTCCAGTAGTGGTCAATCTAGTTATATAATCCCCTGCAAATGCCGAGGCAAACGTGGGCATTCCAAGGCATTTATATATATATCGCCCGCGAAGGTAGTAATGCAAGTGCAAGGTGAGATCGGGCGAACAAGTCGAACCAATGTTTGAGTCCGAGAGAATAGCTTTGACTTTAATGTTGACAGCGAGGATTTTCCACAATTAGTCGCGAAATCAGAGGCGCTGGTTACTGCTGCGCTCGACGACTATGAGCCGAAGACGACTAGATCAGATCCGAGCATCTACTCAGTGAAGGCACCACAGAGGGAGTGGGTTGCTGTTTCGGCTACTAACACTATGCAAGCCCAAGTACTCCCTACATGTCCAAGCGAAGGCACCACACAGGGAGTGGGTTGCTGTTACTGCTGCTCGCTCGTATACTCCTAATTACTCTACCATTAGTATTTACGCTAAGATTTATGGTCACAGATAGGTCCAGATTACACACCGCAAATCCGCGGGGAGAACCGATTTGGACTTCAGTTCCAGAGGACAAAACGCATGGCGAGCACAATATTGTTATCTATAAACCTAGCATATCTAGATAAAATTTAAAATCTGTTTGCTGACATCATACAAGGAAAGCGAGAAATGAGGCTAATACCCTCAAACGGTCAGACAAGTTACTTCGATAAAAATTACACCTGGCAAGACATCTCCTGCAAAGAGGGAGATACAAAACATTATTTAAACAAAATACCTAAATGTTGTGAGCTATCTGGAATTTGTTTTTGGTCATCTTTGGTGAGGTGCGCAAGAGGCTCCAATGTATTGGGCCATCTCAGTATCACTTGGAGCTCGCCCTCTTCGTTGAAAACAATTCTTACCATGCTCCGGAGCCTAATATCCCGTGTGAATGCCCCGCGTCACTGCTTCCCAGTGGGCTGCCCCGTAGCTACTTACAAATCGCCTAGCAACCTGGATTGCGAACGCCATGTCCGGGCGAGTACCAACCATCTGGTACATCAGACTTCCGACCGTCTGTCGGAAGGGCTTTGTAGCACTTGCGCCGGGGCTTCTTCCCCAACGGGGGCTTGCTTATTTGTTAGTTTCGTCCCGGTCGCCGTTGGCGTCGCTACTCTGAAAAATGCTCCATGTTCAACTTCTTCAGGACAGCAATCGCATTGGCCTATTAGCTTATCTAATGTATCCGAGCTCTGTGGTTGCGCGTGACTTGGGGGCCAAGGAGGATGAAATTACTCTACAATGTGCTGTGATTTTTAAATTTAATTAAAAACTTTGACGCTGACAATTCAGTTTTTAATTGGCGTCCGATGTTACAACGGCAGACACAATAGCTCTTATGAACATGACGGTACTGATACGCGCTGCGTATGCTACAGGCATTAAGTAGCTCCTTATTAGCCCCTTCACGCAATTGACACCCAGTTCATTCTGCAATTCACCACGACCCTCGAAAATCGTCTTCACTCTGCACGCTGGAAGCCCCAGGAATGTACTTTTGCAAAAGCTGCTCCAAGGGCACCAAGTCTGACGTCAACGTGATCAATCATCTCAAGCGCTACCACCCAATCTACGAGTCGGGACGCCGAAGCTGCACTTCGGCCACCCAAACTGCTTTTTCTTCGTTTGGTCGACCAGGCCACGACCGGCACGCTCCATTCAATCGAATGTATTGTCATGGACTGTCACCTTCTAAGCTTTTGTTAGCGCAAGCTGGTCGGCCGTAACGCCAAGCCCCTCTCATAAGCGTAAAGACAGGGAAACTCTACATAGGCAAATGGTGGGGGCATTCAATGTGCGTGTCTTCGAGGTTCTTCCTAAACGCATAATCATTGTACTAGATGGGCGGTCTAGAGGCGGGCGCATCTACGTGGTTATGTTCGCAGTGTTCAACGATCCAGATGCCATTTGATCCCCCAGATCAAGTAACACTTGCGATGATCTCGCATGCCACTCGAGATTGGTTCGTGTTGCTGGTGCTTAGCCCGAAGAAGGACGAGGATGATCTGGGTGCCCAAAGTGTACTCGACTTGATCGCGGACACTTTGTCGCGGTATGAACAGCCGTGGGAGGCTGTGGCCTTCATGTTTGGCGACAACTTTGTGAACCAGAGTATTGGGTGTCAGGTTGGTGCGATTCCGCTGATTGGATGCGCTAAGCACCGCTTTGCGCTGGCTGTGAAAGCTTTCATGCAAGTTGACGATGTTTTTATTACAGTTCACATGCAGGGGTTGCTCGTAATGGCTTTTTATCACGGGGGGGCGGGAGAACGTCCAGCACGACGTGTGGAGCGATATTCATGATTTGAACACTCCTGCAACTGACCGACGTACAAAAGAAACTGTGTCTACGAAGCGCAACATCTGCTTGTTGTGTGTGGAAAATGCGACCAGCAAGTTTCAACATGTGGCTAACGAGTGGAAGATATGTCTCTGTAATAATTCGACAACAACGAACGCCATATCGCACTTTGACACAACCACGAGGATCACAATATTGTAATCGCGACAGAGAAATCGCCCACAAGCTGTGCGCTGTCAAATATTGAAAGAAGTAAGGTGGCATTGAAACGTCACACTGGCAAAAGGAAAGCAGATGCGAGCACCGTTCGCAAAGCTACTCCGATAGGTAGTCTGAAAAGGGCTCCATTTCGCCCGTCTCATGAGCTTATCAACATGATGATATCCAAGTGATTGATGACTGAAGGGCAACCGTACAACATTACCCAAGCGGAGAGTTTCAAATATATGGTGCATGTTGTGGCTGGTATTACAGGCTTTGGTGTACTTTCACGAAAATCCTACAATGCGGCTGTCAATGCTTGGTTTGAGTATTTCGTAAATGCAATGGTGGCGTTATTGAGTTTCAATCCTGACACAATGCTTAGACTGAAATTTGTCAATGTGATACATGATGGTTGGAGAAGCAAAGCGAAAGACAACATCATCGGAGTCTTTAGGTTTCATCGACCACTTGTGGGAATAGCCCCATTGCGATTTTGGTTACAGTGATGCCAGACGGACACGGAGCCAGGTGGTGGTAGAAGTCATTAAAACGCTTACGATATGTTTATGATACGAATATTACCTTATTGGCTAAGTGGGTGATGTCTGATACGGCATCAGCAGCTCGTGGAGTCTCGAACTATTTTCCTGATCTTGATCAAGAGGACTGTGCCATGCACTTGATCTACCTTTGTATTAATTACGACCTCGGCTTGCATGACAACACAGTCACAAGCGTTTCTACGACAGTAAGACACATTCTCGTCAGCTCGTCAAAGTGATATCGACACCCGGTGGAGCGTTCGGGGAAGGGGATAGCTGATAGCTGATAGCAAAGCTCCGCAACTTGAGCTCACATTTTGGAGCTGGAAATAGGGGTCCGCAGTTGAATCGAGTACATAATGCTTTGTCTTTCCGGAGTTGGCACCACTGATCGACCCGGACACACGTTGTGATAGTTGCCAGCCGAACGCGCGTCAGCTAGGAGCTTCAAACAGCTTCAATCATCAGGATGACGGCAGCGCACGGGAGAACGGAGCTGAGCAGCCAAGAAGATACCAAAATGACAAATCAGCGGAGCCCTACGAGCTGCAGGGCGGCGATCTTCCACAGGAAGAGTCGTTGAGTGCCAGAGAGACGTCGGGTTTGGACAATGGACGGCTGAGGTGCGAGCCGCATAATGAAGTGATCAGTCGGGAGAGGATTGGCTGGCGGGAGAGCAAGCGAGCACCTGTATCGAGCAGGAGCTCACCGAACTTGCCTCGGCCTGAGCAAGCACCACAAACACAGCGAGCAGTGAGCAGTGAGACGGTCGACGGAGTACTGGCTGTTGACGGATAGCCAGTTCTACGAACGAAACGAACGAGTATCACCTGGACGGAGACGATGACGACTAGCGGGACGAGCTAAGCGACTTGGGGACCAAAGCATCGCAGTAGGTTAGACAGGAGTTGGGCGGCCCACTGCGCTGTGTTAGTACCCTGAGTGGGTCTCAGCGCTGCTAGGAGGACAGGTCGACGGTTGTGGTTGACGTGAGGGAACGGACAAACGGGCGAACGTTACCAATAAATAGGGGTAGCCCGGCGCCTTCAAAGGAGGTTGAAGTTGCTTGACGAACGACGGACTCTGGAAGACCCACCGAGCGTCAGCACTGGGGCTATACACCCACAGACAACAGGCGTACCGAGTTTGTTACATGTTGGTCATACAGGGCTCTATTGAATCGAGTTACTACGTCAGCAAGAACGACTAAGGCGAAGACGACAGTTGTTCAGACGCGCCAAGTTTCACCGACCCAGACTCAGTCTATGACGAAGAAGTTGAGGACGAAAGGCTGGATTAACGTCGGAGCGGGTGACAACAACGTGGACGACGAAATGGACGGTGGCGATCACGAAACCATCAGCACGGACGAACAAGAGAAAAGCGATGATGAAGTCACTACCATGAGGAACGGACCACAACATCAACACGAGTCGGAGTACCGAGGCGAACCGATGCTCATCGACAGCGAAGTCGACACGGAGACGACTACGTAGACGCAGGAACGAAGAACGGTGGCGACGACAGGCGGACAACGAAGCGGTAGTGAACAGCCCATACTATCGACGACAACGATGGATTTGACGTGTATCGCAACGGCAGTGCAGCAGCTGAGTGCGGTTGTATCCGAACTACAAGCACAGTCACGACGTGAGCAACGCCAGAGGACGAAGCACGGCGACTTGTGGACCTGTCGAACAACACCGAGACGAAAGTAATTGATGCAAAAGGCAAAGCGCAATAGAGAGGTTTCTAGTGCGCTTTCACCGTCACTACCATTAGAAATGTTGTTTAAAACACCGCTTCCCCTACCCCGTCACTACAAAATCCCAGTTAAAGTGCCAAATCTGGTGGCAGCTTTCATTACCCTCACTACCATCCATCCATGTAAGCTGTTCACGACACAGACCCTCAGCACTTCGATTCTTCCACTTTGTTTCTTTCTCCAGACGTTGCAATGGTGGACGGCAAGCGAAAAACCATCAAGGACGCCGACGATGCGTTTCTTCTAAAGCATATTATCGCCGACGAACCGTTCAAGGGCGGCTACGGCAAAGTAATGGAGAGGTGGCAGGAAGTTGCAGACGCTCTGAATGCGTCTGACGAGTTCTCACGCGACAACCTCACCGCGAAGACGGCTCAAAATTGGTTCAATCCCCTCCTAGGTAAGGGAATGATGACGTGGCTGCTTAACTGCGCACTGTACTGACTTCGAATGCAGCCACTTGACCGTCATTTGACTGCCAGAGAGTGACCGCAGCAACAACAAAAAGGCGGCCAAGAGTTCGGGCATTATGAGCTCTCAAGCACGAGCTTCTTGACGAGGTCCTATTACTGGTCGACGAGCATCGGCACACGCAGGTCAATGACTCGGACAAAAGCGCTTGCTGCTGAGAAGGCCGTCAAGGTGGTCCGAGAGCTTTCCATCCAGCACCTGAAGCGGCGCACCCCGCCTGGCGAGGATAAGACGTTGAAGCCCAGCCAGAGCCCCAACAAGTTTGTTAAGCTGGCGGAGGTGCTGCGCGAGCACAATATGAAGGAGTTAGAGCTTCCGCGCGAGCAGTGGGAGCAAGAACGGATGGATCGACTTGCCGCCGAAGCACAGCGCCGTGAGGATCAGCAGCAACTTATGCAAGTATTGACACTACTAGTCACAAAAAGTAGGCAGCATTTGCTAGTTGCATTATCTGGCTTAGTCCTCTAGGTAATCCTCTAGAGATGGGGGCGATAGGTAAAAAACGAACTGATCTGGTGTCCTCCTCAAAAGCATGTCTGGCAATTAGTGAGGAACATGGCGACACGCACGTACTTGCCTACTGGACTCAGTCGAATCTAGAGTCCCTTCGCGTACGAGATGAATGCCCCAGTACTCTTCATGATCTTGAAATTCCATTCCACCGATTTGCGCACAGCACCCATCTCTCGGTTGAAAATGCGCTGGTGCATTGATAAGATCGCGGACTTGTACCCGGTGATGCAGTACTTGCTCAATGGGTACGCCGGATCCCCAAAGATGGCCTTGCCGGCGAAAATGTGGTTGTTCTCCTCAAAATACGCAAGCAGCTTGCTTGCTGCAAACACAGTACTATCATGGCGACGCCCTTCGTACGGACCCCGAAGTGAATGCATAAACCATCAGGAGCTGTAAGCCCTGCATTGTGTCATTTTCAGCACAGGTACATTAGTTAGACAGTTAATATCTGCATTGAAGGGCACAAGCTGCAGTTTAGCGTACCTTGATATATGAGGCAGTGAATCCGCTTGTGTCCGCTGTAAACTTGAGCTTGTAGGTTCTCCGCGCGCCGCCGTGCTCGTGCACTTGGCCGGTAGATAGGGATCTTAGTGCCATCAGGGAATGCAAAATCCCCAGAGACGGGAGCTCGCGCTGAAATCGCAGTACAGTACCAGTCGATTTGTTCACTGATGAGTCTCTTGTGAAAATAAAGATTTGCTTCGTCTTTACTGTCAATGATATCCACTACAGCAGCACAAGTTACACAACAAAACCATATTAGCGAAGTGACACACTGAGAAGAAGCATTCTTACGTACCCATCCACAAAAATATACTTGACAATGCGCAGCTCGCTCGCCCGAACTTGCTTTCCATGTCGTGGAGCCGTCGAGGATAGCTCAGGCGGTTCATTAGAATGCACAAAGCCTCCTCGACACAGCAGCGGTCGCCGCGCTCGGTTACGATGACTGCTGGCAAGCGCAATAGCACCACAAGGCGTAGTATGCCACGAACAGGAAACCGAAAGTCGCTCTCGGCGTTGGCGTCCGGGCACGCGAGCAGGTGGAACCGTATGGTCGAGAACAGCGGTCGCTCGGGTGCATGCACGGTGCCAGCCACCACCAGTTCCACCCACACGTCTTATACTTCGTACTAGACGAGCAGGGCGAGCAGGTCTAGAGCCTCGCACTGCGTCAAGTTCAGTCTGCAGCATGCAAGAGATCGTTAAGAACAGAGACCACACGAACAACGTGCGTTAAACACATCACGGTACGCGCTCAGAGGCACCATAACGGCGGAGCTGTGGTAGAGCGACGTCGGCGGTGCTGGGAGCGATGCGCTTTGAGCGCTTTGAGAGCGGGGAGACGAGTCGCTGACATTGGAGTGCTGCACACCACTTATGTAAAGTGAACCTCCAAAAGCACATAAATAGCAAATGGCTTTCACTACCATCAAACTTGAGCTGTGTGGGTGATGGTAATGAAAAGGGGATTTCGAAACCTCTCCAATGAGCACGTCTACCGTCACCACTGTCATCATGAGTCTTGGTACCGAGAAAAACTGGAACGGCTCACATGCCACGAACGGCGACGATGACCACCCACCCGGTCAGCAACAAGAAACAGCAGCCAACGATCGAGACGCGACTGGGGACGTCACGGAAGTCGACCTTCAATATCCAGTAGGCGACGCAGCACAACGGATCAACGGAGCCGAAGTCCACGAAGATCAACACGACGTGAAGCTCAACAGGGAGGAGCTCCACAACCCAGCGACAACAGTAGCAGCAGCCGTTTCAGTGATTTTTCGTCTTCTGAAAACGGCGACCGCGATCATCGTGGTCACCACAGTGAAGACATATCGAGTAGTGGATGCGTACCACCCACGTAGAAGGAGGACTAGCGGTCTTCTTTCCATGCATAGCAGATATCCAGCGACTTGAGAAAGGTTTAGACCGTGCGACCCTCGAGATCCTCATTCTCCTGTATTACAACCGCTCGCTTTGTAATGTCTATACCGTGGAAGAAGTTCGCCAAGGCATTCGTCGATATCCCGAGGATTAATGGAATAATTCCTTTGTGTGGGGATGCTGCTCAGATTAATCTTGCATTCATATTTTCCCTCCCTTATTTCTATCACTCATTACCCCCCTTCATTTATATACATTACCTAAAAGTTATGAGCTAACTCGATTTCGATTTTGGTTATCTTTGATGAGAGACTCCAAGATATTGGGTCATCTCAATATCACTTGAAGCTCGTCATAGTGGTAGCCATGACTGTTCGAGCTTTCCACTGGGCAAACGCCCCGTACCTACCAATACTTAGTTAAAAAAAAATACAGGTTCTACCTCCTGCATTTTTCTAGCCCCTCATCCCCCACCACGTTCCGGAGTCTGTCACTTGAAGTGGAGGCACTGGCGATTGGCCCAGTGGTCGTGGAGGTGGTGTAGATTGCTGGGGTACGGGTAGTACAGGACTTGGTGACCTCGGTGTCGTTATCCAAACACCGAGTATACGTAAGCTGCGTCGATGCCCCAGGCGTCGCAGCTTAATAAAACGTTCGGATCTCGTTCTCCAGTTGCTCTGCGAGCATACACCGAGATCCTAGTGCTCTGGCTAGTGCGTGCAATAATACATGCCGTTACTGAACAGCTGTACTGTCGGCGGTGCTAGCGCTAAGCACATAGTGTGCTTCCACCTGACTACGACGTCGTGCACAGTTGTGCTGAAGCATTCTGTAGTGAAGCTACTCAGCTGTGAAGCCACGGATACATTTAATGGAGAATGAAAGTCTGTAGATTCTGCGAAAAAGCTTGAACGTGTACACCATTGCCCGGCCAAGTTGATAATAGTTTCAGCCAAAGCGATACTGTAAATTTTCCGGTTTGCAAAACCATAGTTAGCAGCAAAAAGCAAGGTCCAAAACGAGATTAATTTCATGCAAAGCGATTTAGCCCGACGTGTAGCCAAATTTCGGCGTGTTCCCGAGCGCGCGAAGTCTCGGCGCGAGGGCGCCCCAGCGCGCTCCAGACTCAATTCCCAAACCTGCCAAATATGCCCTCCCAAGCCTCCCTCCCCAAGCACTCCGCGGCCGAGAAACTTCGTGTTCTCGACGCCATTCGCGCTGGAAGGACCGATTGGCTCACGTTGGCCGCGAACAACGGCATCTCCGCTAGTGAAATAGCATTTGGAGCTGTACTTGGACGATAACTGCACGTTCACCATGGGACCATGCGCCGCATGCTCGCGCTGGACTTGAGCGTGGACATCTCCACGTCGACGATCAGCCGTCACTTACTGGGGATACTGTACACGGTGAAGCAGACCCGCGTGGAGCCGACAACTTGCAACAGCATCACGAACAAGACCAAGTGCAAGGAGTTTGCGATCAATTTGAAGCAGCACCAACGCCAAGGTAACTTTATTGTGTACCTCGATGAAACTAACTTTAATGTGTACTGTAAGCGTGGCCGAGGGAGCGAGAAGACGGGACCGAGCTACGGTTGTCCTGCCGCCGTCCAAGGGTGCGAACTTACAAGTTCAGTGCGCTGTGAACTCGGCCGTCGATGTCGTCTTACGTTGCCTCGAAAGAGGTAGCATTCGGATTGAGCAGAACGCGGGCTTCATCGACGAGATCTACGCGACGGTCAAGGCGTCCCAGTACTTCCGCGACAACTACGCTGGGAAGACGATCGTCGTCGTCTTGGACAACGCCCCGCCCATCGCCAGACGGAGGAGCGGGTGACGTCGCACAACGACCTGGAGCTGCTGCGTCTAGCCCCTACTCGCCGATGTGCAACCCCATTGAGGGTTGCTTCTCCGTCCTGAAGTCGCACATCAAAGACCACCTCGCCTTGGATCGCACGGAAACTTGCGACCGCAGCGACATGACGGACGACGACGGCAACATCCTGACCGTGAAGGAGCGCACGATGCGCTTTCTGGAAAGGACTGTCGGCGGCAGCATCAAGTACACCACTCCTACCATGATTACGAACATGGAGCTGCACGCTCGCAACACGGCGAACGCTGGCGAGAACATGCTCGACATAGTCTACGGGACGTAGACTGGTGGAGTTAGTCAAGCTCGGGTCCCTCGACTCTGTCTGATCGCTTTGCATGAAATGAATCTCGTTTTGGACCTTGCTTTTTGCTTCTAACTTTATTGTTTTTTGCAAACCGGAAAATGTACAGTATCGCTTTGGTTGAAACTATTCTTAACTTGGCCGGACAATGATGTAGTCAGTTGTTTTGCTACAATTCAACGTGTTTGAGTATGTGGATGTTTTGCATCATCCGTGATGTTGTCCGTCGCGTTCTAGCCTACCCTAGCTGTTCACGAACTCGCTCCTGACCGTCGTCGTTTTTGGCTGAGCGATCCAAACTGCATCTTTACCTGCGAATTACAAATTAGGTTTGTTAGAGATCGACATTAAGTGTTATGTATGTTTTGTCTATATTGAACATGTGTGGTGGCATTGGGGTTTTGCTTATTCACTTTTGTATCACCATATAAGTGAATCACGGTAGTCCGCATCGATGAAGCTTGAAACTGAGAACGGGGTGACAGGACTATGTTATTTGTACATATCCCCGTAATATCTTTGAGGGTGGTGTGTGATTGAAAAGGCTTTCAGGGTTGACGAGTGTCCTGGCAGTGGATCCACCGTCTACGGGTCTTAAATAGTTAGTGACTGCTACATAGCTCTCTTGTATGTAGAGGTTATCCGGAGCGGTTAAACCTATGCCCAAGAACGCTATATGTTCGTACGAGTATAACACTAATGCTTGAAGCATGCCTGCTCTAATGTATTTTTTCACCACAGGGTTTATAGTTTGTTCACTCACATCAACGGTTTTGTACTCAGTTATCCTTTCTACAGGTACATGTACTACCGACAGAAGAGTATCTAATTATCAACAACGACAATCAGTTACTAGGAAGAGCTCATTATTGATCCGGCAAACCCGCTCAATCCCCCACCGACTTCTATCATCTACTTACGCTTGCGGATAATGAAATGACACACAAGGGTGAGAACGAGAAGATCCATTCAGCTGATGTCACAGATTGCCACAGTTGTTGCCGTACATAACCCGTCTCTTGCTTTGAACAGTTAGTACCCATGCCGAAGGAGACATCTACAGCAGCTTACGCCAGGAGCTTCAGGTACTACGCTTTAGTTGTTGTCGGAATTAGATTGGGGACTTCGCGCAGACGCACAACCCGTCGAGTCGTCGGTGATACGGACGTGTGGTCTTCTAACAAAGGAACTAGATGTGATTTATACTTTTAGTAGCGCGTTAAGTCTGATCGAGGAAACAAACCAATCGGGTTTAGGTTACAGTTACGTTTTATAAGTTCTGCTTTTATATTAATTACTAAAAACACATGTCATAGTCGAGGCAATTGCAATTGCCTCACATCCTTCACTTCCTCATGTCTTGGTTTCTGCGCGCAGTCTTGCAACTTCTCTCTCTCTTCACTATTCAATAGCCCCACCAGTTCAAATAATCGTCTCAATCGGCAATCTCCACTTCCTCAATACGATTCATCCCCTTCTTCCTCATTCTCGTGGCCACTGTATCTTCCTCCAACTCCAGCCGTGCCATGCTTCGCACGCTTCAACTCTCTGTGCATCATCTGCACTCTCACGTCTGCACACCTCTGTGCCTCACTTTCTCATCTCCACAACTCTGTGCTTCTCACTCTCTCCTTGCTCACATCTGTGCTCACCTCTATGCTTCCTCTCAACTTGCCTCACAGCCCCACCAGACCGGGCATCTCTCTCTCAACTGCCCTACCGGGCTGTGCACCTTTCTCTTCTACCCCACCGGGCTGTACACCTCTCTCTTTTGCCCCACTGGGTGTGTGCACCTCTCTCTTCTTTTGCCCCACCGGGCCGTGCACTTCTCTCCACTCTCCACTCTCACACTCACTCTGTAGTAGACTTCCCACCATGGAAGAACTACCTCCCCATCGATATGCCATTTTGAAGCCGTTGCAGGTTTAGAGGACATCATATAGCTGTAAGACGGTATATCGTCCGACTATGTCAGAACTTTTCAGAAGTCGCAACGCCCAAATCAAAACGATGAACGACACGTTTATGTCAACATCGTATCACAGACGGATGGTTGCAGCTTATGACGAAGAGATATTTGACATCACGGCCGAAATAACCCTCGTTGCCGGTACTGGCTAATGAACCGTAGCCGCAAACAGGGTCAAGACCTGGCGACGCAGCAGACCCTGTCGCCGACGAAGAAGAAGTCCTCGCTAAACGCCGCGCAAGCCTAAACAAATTGGGGATTGAGCTGTAGCGCCAGATGAAACAGCAAATGCACCGGTTTCACCGATAACAGAACAATTTGGTGTGTGTGTGGGGGAGGGGGCGGTTTTCCGGATGCGTCTTCGATGGAGCATTCTGTTGTTTCTGGGACGTGTGCGGGGGACATACCAAATAGTGCGCCATTGCAGTTTCGGGACTTCCCGGAAAATGGTCGTGCGAGCGGTACATTGGGATTGTATTCGTATGTCCTTGGCATGGGCATGACAGGCGGCCTACCAACTGGGCCACAA
Source organism: Phytophthora syringae (assembly GCA_012656105.1). Classification (NCBI taxonomy): domain Eukaryota; phylum Oomycota; class Peronosporomycetes; order Peronosporales; family Peronosporaceae; genus Phytophthora; species Phytophthora syringae. Next base: position 285,428 of record JAAKBD010000438.1, read on the forward strand.
GGTAAAATACAACACGGCCGAATCTCTAAGAACCGTGACTACATACTTTCCCCACCCAACATGCTACTTCGGTAAGCACACTTCAAAAATCGCTAATTAAAACCCAGCAAACTTCGAGTCGTTACTTAGAACTAATACGACAGCGATCCACAAGTGGTCCACCATCATACTAATAAAGAAAACTGCAGCACTCCCTAAAAGCCTCCATCTTAACGAAGCAACTACCTGAAATAAAACAGCAAACCCTTACTTCGTACTACAGTTCAACCGCAACACTTCCCTAAAAGCCACCATCCCGGCGGGTACGCTCCAGCACGGATCGCGTTCCCGTCGCCGTCGACGCAGTGAAAGTTGGCCAGGCTGGTCGAGGCTCGTCGTCGAGTTCCGGCGCATTCTTGAAGAACATGTCACCAGCAACCCTCGAAGCCCCTTGCATTGTGGACAAAGACGATGAAGCGAGTTGCAGCGTTCTTGCTGGAACAACACGATCGCGTCGGATCGTTCGAGTAGCACTTCGGGGAGTTGGTGATCGAGCTAGCTCAGCGCCATCTACAATTGCCAATTATCGCGGTGAAGAGGGTGAGTCTACGCGCACTGACTGGTGCATCACATGCGGTGGATTCAAGTAGAAGTAGACACGAATGTTGAGCTGCTTGTAATCACCGCCATCGTGAATAAAAATCCCCTCTGCTAACCATCACATCGTCCTTGTCGAAGGTGGCCACCTCCTCTTCCGCTTCAAAGAGAACTTGCCGATTCCACCCGTCTCCACCGGTAACCGACCTCCTTGTATTACCATCCATATCAATAAACGTTGTTTCCTACCGCGTCTGCGCAATAATATTATCATCATTGACCCTCTTGTCCTCACGTCGCAATAGTAAATTGTCCCAGCCCGCTGCTTCGATAATGCGGAGCGGACTCATCCACATGTGAAAGTAGCAGGAGGGACTGAAGAAACTGCGCACGGGAAGAATGGTCTCACGGAGTAGCTCCCGCCTAATGCGAAGAAGAATCGTAAAATACGAGGAGCCAGCTACAAAAGCGCGACGAAAAAGCCGACGGTCGCGCTGTGCCAGGTGAAGAGGTCCCCGCCTGGCTTCAGCGGTTCGGAACCTCCGATATCGGGCAGCTCAATATGACGGACCGCCCTGATGCAGCGGCGTACTTCCCGATGCTAAGAAAATACCATCCAGCATCGCTTTGACGGCCGTGGCAAAGCCGAAAAGTAACCTGGTCCAAGCCAAGAGTCAATATCGGCATGATACCCAGATGGTGTGCACCGGTTTCTCCATCCTCAAGCCATTCCCACCCACAACCTATCGAACGGGCGTTCCTAACCGGGATCGCGATCCGAACGGTTAGGGCGTAACCCTCTGCGATCCGGCGATCCAGCCCAGCGCGCGACCCGGAACTCGGGTCTTTGAGATCGCAAAGGGGTTACTCTGGGTTACAATCGGAAATAAGAGGATTTAGACGGGCCAATTAGAGGCCTAGTTTTGGGATCGCGACCCGAAAAATCCCGGGTAGGAACGCCCCTGAGCATTGTAAGAACTGCTTTTACAAAAGATGAAGCGCTCCACGTGATATTGAGATGGCCCAATACCTTGGAGCCTCTTGTGCACCTCGCCAAAGATGACCAAAGAGAAATCCAGATAGCTCACAATATTTAGGTAATTTGTAAAAATAAGGAGGGTAGAAAGGGGTAGAAAAAACAGGACGTAGGGATTTAGTCTAGAGTTGTAGGTACGGCGCATGCGCCAAGCACGGAGCTTCGAGCGCAGAGGGGTATCAAAAGCCAATATCTTGGCTCTTGCATATTTTGGCAACCCACTTCGCCACACGGTGACGCGGCTGAGTCGACTGCGTCGTCGGCGATGTTGCATAATTACCTATAGTCAGCCTAACGTTTGGCAAACCAGGCACACCCAACGGGTCCAATACCAAGATAGTATTGGACGTTGGATCCAGCTCCGCCGAAATGGGTGATGCTGTTGGGGGTAGAGGTGGTCGCGCCTCACTAGTTCCATCCGCGTTGGCGTTGGACGCTCGAAGATTCTTGTTTCTGGAAGTCTAACATCGGAGAGCAGTTAGATCAATGTGATGAGGAAGCAAGATGCTGTGGCGTCTGTACCTTGGCTGTCGAACACGTCCTGCGGAAACGTCAGATTTTTATCTCCCAACGGAGACACCCGTAGGGAAAATGGTTAGTTTTGATAGTAGTGAAACTATTAATGCAGGTCCTACGCATCTCCTGGACGACCTGATGTTGGTGAAGTCATTCACGCACACTAGGGCGTAACCAGCCAGCAATGCCACCCTCCAGGCGGCCGCTTCCAGCTGGCGTGTCGCTGATGCTGTTGACAACGTCTCTCTTATCTGCGTAGCAACACCTTCGTGGGCACCCATTTAAAGGCAAGTACACAGCAATACCTTCTTACCCACAAAATCGCATCTTGACACTGTCGTGAATAGCTGGCAAGCTGAGGAATGAGACTGGTATTGCTGTGTTGGAGTGACGCTGCCAGCAGGTCAGTGATGAAGGGATTGTCGAGGCGTCGATGCGAATCCGACTCTCGAAGTTGAAGTTGCCGTTTCGACCGCTGGCGATGCGGGTAGGAAACACAGCCACGAATTCTTTTCGACTGGCCCCCGGTGACGTCGTGTTTGTCCTTCCGCCCAAATCAACTCTCAAAATTCGCAAGTCGTGGTGTTTTCCTGCGCTTGCTGTCTCGTTCGCCTCTATAATAAGTTTTATAGTCCGAATAAGTGGAGCAGATGAGTGATACGGAGTCTGATGAAGATCAAGAGGAGAAAGAAGAGTCATCAAGTGCGGATGCTGCGCTGGGTGCAGCCATGGCGAAGAAACTGAATGAGCGACTTGAGGCAGCCATGGACGATGCCGCGACCATAATGACAACAAAGGCGGATGCTGCCTGTTCCAAGTGGTTGGATACCATGGCGAAGAAACTGAATGAGCGACTTGATGCAGCCATGGACACGGAAGTGAAGACGATGACACCAAATACTAACGCTGCCTGCACCAAGTGGTTGCGCATAAATCAGTCAGGACTATATTTGAAGCACTACCCTGGACAATTTAGGCCAACAGTCCGACCGTTTGATTATTTTGTTGATGGCTTGATGTACCTTCAGCTGTGCCACGAGACTATCTAGTCGTTTGCATGCACAAGGTAAAAGGAAGCTGCGAAACCCTGGTCAAACTAAGCAATGGGTCCCAATAAAGTGAAGCAAATGCGGTCCGTGAACTTACCTTCAAGCTGTCATCGCATCGAACAAACCGCTGATTGTCAACACTGGAAAAGGCCGTCATTCGAATCCTGGTGACACAGCTACCTGCTGCTGCTGGCGAGCATAAATCAACAATCCATTCACCGCAGTCTGGCCCACAACAGGGTTGAACAATGTCAGTATACAATATTACAGCTGTACAACCCTTATGTTGCGATTTCCGTTCCTTTCTGTTACCTTTTGAAGGTCCCCAGATCTACTACCCATATCAGATGAAAATAAATCAATTAAGAATGGCGTCAACTTTCAGTTGCAAAGTGTGAATTTTATGGAGGTGAAACATTTCGGACAGGTTGCGTACCCGAAAACAATCTCTTTTGGATGTGTTTTCACAGAAGATGGCGAGCCCCAAGTGATATAGGAGTGGCCCAATAATACCTTGAAGCCTCTTACGCACCTTGCCAATGAGAACATTTCTTTGAATTTAATCCAGATAGCTCACAACCTTTAGGTAATTTGTATAACTAAAGTCTCGTTCCCCCTTCTTTGCCCGATAAATCTTGCTCGCTAGAGCGGGATGTAGAGTATACTACCAGGTCTCATCGAAGCAACTGGTCTAATCGTTTGAGGAGCATTTTCCTCATTTCTCGCTTCCTTGTCCAAGCAAGGTTACTTTTGCGTTTGCTCGATATGTGCTGGGTTTATAGGACCAATATGCTCAAATTACATAGTATGCTGCGTAGAACGATCAATAATGCAAGACACTTGGCACCTTGAATTTGAAATCCGTGAGAGGTAATCTGCAGCAGGAAAAGTCGTAATTATGTTTTGTCACATCTTCGTCTAACAAAAATATCTGCTAAGCACTGCCTAATGTACCTTAGGCGGTGTTCGACTGGGGCATACCGGATAGGTGTTTCGTGACGTGCTTGCGGTATCTAGCTGCGCTGTACGTCTTGTTACCGCGAAGACCAGGCTCTCTACCTCTTTGAATATCGCATCTATCTCCCCTATCCTCACTAGTACCGTACCAGCCGCATTTTTTACGGTTATAAATGTGGTACCAACTATTTGGCACAACGTCGGATAGGTCGGCAGTCGGATCAATGCTGGTATGGTAATAGAAAATCAGGGTGTGTAACACCTAGGTATGATATGTACTAGCCTGTCGGGGGCAGTGGTGCGCAACAGTAAACAAAGCGTAAGGGGCATCGCGTGAAGAAAATCGTGTTCGCTAGCGGGAAATGTGATCCATGTCGATCCGCACAAGACGCCGCTTACGAAAGGAAACGTTGAAAAGCAAACATACATTATCAAACACACTCAGGCAACTACTGCATGCAAAAACTTAAGGAGTGTCAACAGATCGACAACGTGCAACCCCGCCACCACTACATACTGAAATGACACCGAGCCCCCGACGTAGCGTTAGTGTACGCCGTCACGGGCTGCAGCTTGAACGTGTGCGGCGCCGAGCACCATCCCCACCTCTAGCTAGCGCATGCCGCCATGCTCACGTCCAGCGAGACCTGTTGGCTTCAACACTACTTCGATAGGCAACTTCGCCGGTTGCGACCGCGTTGACCACAGTTCAAGCACGAAAAGGTTCGTCTGACCTTTCGTATTTTCGACGTAGTGTCGCCTTTGCCAGGCATTCGTCTCTCCTTCTTCCTGCAAAATTTGGAAAAACTTGTTTTTAATGTAATTCCCGGCTACTTTTGAATCCAGGGGATTCGTTCTGAGTCGCCGGATTAATTGTATAGTCGGCATGAGCAGTATTTGACATGTTCGGAAATGATCTTACGACGGCTATTTTCATAGACGACAGCTACGTACCTACTGTGCCAGGTTAATGCCAGGTCAGGTCAGCCGTTTAGTCACCAATACTATACTGACTGTCTATAAAATACTGTACACAAGTGAATTTGACTAGCGTGCACCGGTACAGCAATTTGAAAGGCAACTTCAACATTGATCACTAATGGACGAATTTAAGTTTTAGTGAAGAGAGTGACAGCGTATCATTTATGTTTTGGTGGATAAATTGATTATATCTTTAAGCCGGTGAGCTAGGAAAAAATGCCTGGAACTAGTAAAATGTAGTGGTTATTCAAATTTTCGAAGCAAGTCCAGGCCGGGTTTGGTACTACGATCCGTCGTGTCGCATCACACATCACATTTACTGACCCTTTGTAGCTGCTTGTGGACGAGACTACACTTTCACTGCTGATATTGTCATCGTTATCAGGAAGATCGACGGGTTTCGGAAGGCGAATTGGTAGGCGTTGGAGAGCTCTGGCTCTTCCCATCTGCATGTCGCTCCTCAGCTGTGCATATCGTCGCGACAGCTTCTCAATCCCGACAACAAAGTCTGTCAAGCTGGGATGAGACCCGGGAAAATATTGTTCAATTCGCGGTTGAACCTCCCCAAATAATTGTTTGTACTGCTGATGGTGATGCGGCTACAGAGAGACACATTCCCAAGCGATGGTGGAAAACAAGTAATCCATATATGGGCGAAAATATTTCCAGAATTCAAACCACTTTAGAGTTAAGTATGTTGTCTGTGCAGACTCAGATTTCTGCTTAATTTTCTCCTGAACCCATTATATGCCTGGTTTGTCAACCTTGTCAACAGTCAACATATCGAGTACGCCTTCACTCACAGCAATGAATTTCCGCACTTTTTCATTCGCTTTGTGCAGGCTTGTTTTACATGAAAAAGGCAGTCTATTGTAGAAGCATTTGGAAAGTGCTCCTTGATGGCCTGAATAATTCCGGCTTCGAAATCACAGTAGAAAAGCTCCGGATCCATAGCGTAGTCGGTAAGGTCCATAGAAAATCTCATTGCGTGGAAATACGTTTCGTATTTTTCGATGTACATAGCACAAAAGCTGCTGGATAGTAGGTTTAAGCGGGCGATCATAAACAGTGAAAATAACAACTTGCTTGAAGTTGCTGGGCACGCATCGGAAAGTTCCATCCACAAAAATCGATGTTTTCTTCTGCTTAAGCATGCTTAGAAGGATGAGGTTCGCCCAGCACAGCAGCCTTTGTCTCTTTTGTCATCTTTTCATAGTAAGCGTAATGAAATTGATGAAAATTTATATCTGTTGGATGTCCTGCATCACCTAACACTTGATACCACGCTTCATGGCTTCTGTGAGATCCACATACGAACTTGTCGACGAGAGTGTGAATGCATTTTGTGCCGACGTACTGCAAGTGTGGGCAACAAAGTTGGTGTACATTTGTTCTTTAAACTTCCTATAGTGGCAACAGCGATAGGAACGTTTGGTGCCAGAACTGTTCGCCAAAGTATACTTGTACCCATCCACCCACTTCGTAGTAATTTCTATGCGACTGTTATCAATTCTCGCATCACCAGTCAAACTGGACGGAGTCAGCGTGTCATATTCAGTTCTTTCAGTTGTACTGTCAAGTCCTAGTTCAGCTGCCTCCTCATTGGGAATATAATTCCCTAAAATGTCTCCATCGTCGATACTGACAGCTCCATCAGGATCACCAATCTGTGTTTTCGTTAATAGTCGCGCGTCGGCCCAAATCGCCATTTGCTGTTCAGCACGAGCCCAAATGTCATTGAGATATTTGTCAATAGGGGTAGTAGTCAATTGTGCAGCAACAAGAAGATTTGTATTCTTGCAGCAAGTCACCAATATTGTTCTGTCCTCTGATTGGCCAGACAAATTATCACCTAGCTGCATCAAAACTCGTGCAGTTCAGCGTGCAGCAACAAGAAGATTTTATTTTCGCCAGAACGGAAATTCAGCCAAGGCGGGCTATGTCAATCAAAACAGGCAGCTCTGCCAGTCTGCACGACGCAACAGCACCAAGAACCTCCGGTCGAAAGAGCTGATTCGCTCCCAAGGATACTACGCGCCCTTCCACGTGCAGATAAATGCAGCTTCTGATCATCTACATGAACTTGATAATGCTGCACTACAACGTAAAAGCCTCACAGCTCCTTCAAAGGCAAGTGCACTGTGAACCCGCTGGTAAGCCAGCATCGACGTTGTTGAATTCGATATTAAGCAGCTTGCTCGGCGCATGACGCACTTTATCTGCGGCAACTTCTTCCTGAAACAAAAAAAGATTAAGTTGTTGAGTTGTTGCTGCAACTGCAAGTTCGGGGTACTCAATTACCCCTCTGACTGCCTCAAGGTTTGCTCGAGACCTTGGAAAACAAAAAATCGTCTTGTTGCTGCGCAATTGACTACCTCTAATATATACGAGCTAAATTAAAACACATTTCGGATCTATACCCTTGGCTTCGCTGCGATTCGTCTTCCAACAGGGCTCTGTTTTTCCTGGAAGCAGCTCGGTCACCCTCGCAGTGCTAGCCAAGCGGCAGTCTCGGGTCATAAAAGTTTTTAGACGAGGAAGAGAGCAAATCGACGTAAAGATGTTCGAGTAAAAACGTGTGCACCCGATCAACTTCTATTAGCAGGTGGTTTGTTGCTTGCAACCAATTGTTAAAGATAGCGCTAAGCCTCTTCAAGTTTTCTTATGAATTACCTTTCCTACTTTCCTACTTTACGTACAAATTTATTTATACAGACTTTTGGTCGACTTGAGCATTGCACTTTCAATTCCACCCAACATGAAAGTGCATCCAGGTTTCTGGGTATACATTCGTGACGGAGGCTTCAACCATGCTTTGGTTTTGGATGACCGAGCATCCTCAAGAAGCGTCAGAGTGCCTTACAACAAAAAGCCGGAAGGAAATTACGAAAGCGATGGCTCGACATGTCTTCTGAGATTCGTCAAAACTACATGAACCAAGTTTCCGACCATGATTTTCCAGTCGAATGCTGCCCAAGTGGGATTTACGACGAACGCCAATATAGGAAGCTTAAATTTCATCTAGGTGTATCAACTCCCGCTATTTCGACAAACACTCTTCGCTCAGCTAATTCAACGTCAGTGGAGACATACAAGAAAATTAAGGAATACAAGGTGGCGTCGTTGTTCGTCGCGGAAGCAGCTCAAGCGCGTTCGGAGAACGTATTGAAGCGCTAATCGGGCTTTTTGTTTCCAGTCTGAAAGTTTTGACTGCAGAAGCTGGGTGGATCGCGTCCGCCGAATGCCGTAGCAGCATAATTGCCACGACTCAGAACTATAAAAACCTCATTGGTTCTTCTCGTAAACCATTTCTACTACACGACGCATCAGAAGTAGAAGAGCTGGGAACCGAGGTGAACGAGCAGGTAAAAACGCAGGACAAGCTGGAGGTAGTGCTTAAGGAGGGGAGGTCAAATGACGCCTTCGAAGAATTGTTCGCCGAGCGAGAAAAACACCCCAGTCGTCTTCCGATTTGTGCAAGTTTGGGATGGCTCGACCTGGAAGGACACACTGTCGCTTCATTTCTGATGAGTGGAGCAAGCGAAGGTAGCCTTCCGACCGTTGATCGCAACAATTTCACCAAAAATGGCAAGTTGAAAGCAACCAACGTTCCGAAGGCATCGGACACTACCGGTAATCAAGTGGAAGCATCCCAACCTCGCACAACTAAACGCGCGAGGTATGGTTCACAGTAGCGGATGCACTGTTTTCTTCCATCGATAATTTTCTACAGAGATTTACACCAGAGCTAACAAAAAACACAAATGACTGAGCATTTCTTATTAAGTAGACTCACTGTCCTTTTGACAACTTGGCTAACTGCCCTTTTGACAACTGGGTCGAAGGAAAACTTGATAATACATACATGTGACGCGTTGACAAATCGTAAGTAGGCCTAGTTGTATACATCGTCTTGATTATACATGTTGACTTATGCTGACCTGACCTGATATTGACCTACCAGGGACCCTGCCGACAGCTGTACTCTAAGTAAGACATTTATTCTCTATATTATCATGTTCCGAAATGAGCTTGACACAAATTTCTTCAGAATATTACTTTTGCTTCATCTGGACACAAATGTCTTTAGAGTTTGTTTAGAGCGAGGCTGAACCAACGGCCTCTCCATAGGTTGAACAATATTTTCGCTGATATTGTCTCTCGCCAACCCGATTGGAACGATGGTAAAAGTCGCGCTATTGGCTTATCGGCGGTAATCATCTCACTGTTAGGTCCTCAACGGACGAGCCGGAATCCTTATTCCGTCATCAGCTAGCCCCAAGGTTCGACATGAAAATTATCCTCGTGAGGCTTGCTTTGGTCCAATTTTACGAGAGTTGTCATCCTACTCACTTCCTGCTACACGACGACTTCGTCGATTCGCAGACGGGCTGATTTACTTTGAGCTTCAACCAACCAGCCCTCGACGTCTCTGCACCCCCAACTTCTACGAACATGGCAAGGAATTGTGTTCGAAGAACGCGACTCAGCTGCACGAGGTCATCTTGGGCAGACCAAGACTCTTTACGGCTTCTGGAAAAGTATTACTGCCGAGACATGGCAAAAACAGTTGAACACTATGTTGCCTCATGCGAACTCTGCCAAAGCAATAAATCTGTGTGTGGCAAGCTTGTCGAGTATCGTCACCCATTTGGCATTACGGACGGCCGCTGACGCGACATCCACATGGACTTCATAGGACCACTTTCAACAATAGCGGACGGCCCGGATTGCGTCCTGGTTATCATCAATCGATTGACCTAAAGAGCACACTTTGAGTCTTACCAAGACGATGGCAATGGCGACCGACATCGCTAAATTATTTTGCTCCGCCTACCAGCGTCTGCATGGACTTTCCGCGACAAGTGTCTCTGACAGAGACACTAAATTCACCACCAAGACCTGACAGCAAATAATGCGCCTGCATGGCACGCCCCTCCCTAAGTCTCAGCCCTGCTTTTAAGCCATCAACCGAGCTCAAGCATAAGTCACCGTTACATTCGTCGGTGAATATCTCCGCCACTTTGTGGATCAGACCGCCTGGGATCAGCTTCGTCCCCTGACCGAGTTTGCATAGCTAGATCCAGGTTTTTAGTATGTAGGAGAACATAATTTGTTGGCGATTCTGTTCTCCTACATACTAAAAATCTGAATCTAGCTTATTTGGGTACCTCGGGAAGACGACAGCTCACCGCTCGCTGTATTGGCCCGTATCGGATTATCGCTGTGTGCGGACCTGACACCTACAAACAGGATTTGCCTCCTGGGCTTCAACTTCACCCGGAATATCACGTTTCTCGGCTTTTAGAGTATCGACAGGATGATAACGCGGCTCGTATTACGCAAGTTCCCCAGTTCTGGTCGCGGATGGAACTGATCGGTATTTGGTTGCTGATATCATAGCACATCGCACCCGCCGTGGTGTTCATCAATTTCAAGCTCGCTGGATGGACTCAACCATCGCACCGTCGTGATAGCCACTAATGAACTTGGACCAAGTTGTTATCTTAATTCGTCACTACCTCACCTTGCTTACGCCTACTCGCGCTATCGCGCGTCTAAGGGAGGAGGTGTCACACGATAATTCGTGGTCAGACAAGAACGTCTGCACAATCCCAGACAAGACTTCTGCAGCGGCATCGCACTTGCTGCAACGAAGTTCATAAGAAACCTACATAGCTAACGTTACCCGTAGCTAGCGCTAACTAGCGCTTCGCTTTCATAATGATCAGTCTTCAATTTTCCAGCTGTCAACTAGTTCAAGACGCAAGCCACTCAGAGTGCAAGTCATTTGTTTTTGTCAGAACTTGTTTGCAAGAACTGTGCAGAGCTTGATGAAACTGAATACGCCCAATTGATCCAGGACGAATACTTGTCCGAGTCTTGAGATGTCGTATCAAACCATAACCCTCTCGATTCGTGCAACTTTTCATAAGAGCAGTTGCAGTCACCCTCATCCGCGCCACAACAGACCATGTTCTAGCTGGAACAGTGCCCAACATTTTGGTAGCATGTGCTAAGGATATTGACACCGAATGTATGGTTCTTTTGAGCACGACTGGGACAGTCCGACGTGGAAAATCGAAGAATCTGAGCAAAGTTCAAGTGCGACTGCAAAACAATCTACCAGACATGTTAGCTTTGCGCTCATGTATTGACGTATTTGCACCTAGCGGAATCACTGAAACTACGCGTGATACCGGCTCGAAATCCACCCGGACGTCCTCGGAAAAGACAAGGTGCCTCGACGGCGATGGCCCAGTATACTGTCGATGCTTTGATCAAACGGTTGGTTGAAAAATTGGCGTGATTAGCTGGACTATTTGGAGAGTCGTGACTGTGCGACGATGGTGACGAAACGAACCCTAACCTCCTCGACCGCCGTTTGGTAAAGGTGTTAAGCGGTACTGGGATATCGAAGAGGAGGGTGTAGCGGAATCGAGGCCGGTGGAAGTCGAACGATCAGTGAGATCATTAAGACCCTGGTTCAGGTGCTGGCACATGCTCTGTGCTACGACTTCAGACAGAAGTTATGGTAAATTCGACAATGTCTACGTGCGCACTGAGCGTTGAGCGCTCGTGTGCTTCACCATGCCCATCTAACTTTTGTTCTCATAGCCAACCATCCTCGGACTCCACGTGGCACGCACAAACCGCTATGCATTTCGGCAATTTGCATGAAGGACTCGAACGACCGCGGAGGAAACCAGAGCAAGCCCGACGGGTTGCCTGCAGCGGCCTCGCGTGGCCCCAGCCCGAAGAAGTCGAAGGCATCGAAGCACTTGAAGAGGTCAAACGAGATGATCGTCGAGCTGCTTCGCCTTCGGTTTGCGGACGGGGACGTCAAGCGTAGGTTGGTGTCAGGGCAGAACATGACGCAGACCGCGCTGGCCTGGCAGCACGTTTCCCGTGTGCTGTCCGAGTCGGTGGGGGTGGTTATGAACCGCGATCAGGTACGTGACGGCCGCACGTTAACGAAAAACATGTGCACTAACTTATCATGTCTGCTGGCAGGTTTCGCAAAAATACCGTAAGCTCAAATGTATATATCGCAAAGAAAAAAGAGAATCTGGGAAGACGGGTAACTGCGCGCGGGACTTGCGTGAGATTGACGACGCTCTTTGGGGCATCTGGCATGACGCCTTCTCAGGAAGAGTTGGCATCAACGGTGAAGTGTTGTTGGACTCGTAGATGCTGCCGTGGACGAAGGCAGTGACAGCTCAGGGGTGGACCAGCGTGCTGGTGGTGCAAGTGGCGCTTCAGAAGACGCACCAAACTCAACAGCAGGAATAACCAAGACATCACCCATTGAAAACTTGGCCACGACCATGCAGGCTGACATGGAGGCAATAGCAACGTCGATGACAGCGCGTGCATCGCCAGAAAACGGAATGAGCAGCTTAGCTGCGACGCTACAATATCAGCACGAGGAAACACGCCAATTTCAGGCGTTGCATCCACCGTTGCTAATAACAAGTCGCAATAGAACTTTTTGCCAAGCAGTCTTGATATATTTTGCTTAGCTTATGACATGAAAATGTCAGCTAAATTGTCTCGTTTGGTTAGTCCTAGAGTGTGGGAAAACGGTTGCTCGGGAATTGCAAGTCCTCCACTATCGTCACGGAGGCGCGCTTCGTCCTGTAGCGGATCGGTGCCCTGCACCAGGTAACGATCCCGTACAGCCAGTAGCATATTGTGGAGCACCATGCAACTCTTGATAAGCTTCCCGATACGTTCTGGTGGCTTCTGCTCCAGCTTTCCAAGTAGGATTCTAAATCGATTCTTTAGGCGTCCAAAGGCACACTTTACTGCAATTCGCGTGCGCGAATGCAACCGGTTGTAGGCGCACTTTCGACGATCCTCGATGGTCTCGCTCTCAGGGAACGGAGTCAGCATATGGGCATAAATCTTGTAGCCGGCGTCGCCCAGCAAATGTTTTCCAGGAGGAACGAAATCGAGTATAGCAACACACCACTTAATCTGGGTCAGACCAACTCCATTTGTCAATATATATGAATTGGGTATGGTAACTTACCGTTTTCGGACACCAGACCCGTTCCACAATGATTGATCATTATTTGAGCCTGAACGTATCGAGATAGAGCGAAAGGCTCCTTGGTGGTCGACCACAGCTTGTACATTCACAGCGGGAAAGCCTTTGCGGAAATACCAGCCCTCAATGTCATGAGGGCGAGGTATCGCTATGAGCGTCCCATCCACCGCTCCTATCACACCGGGAAAACCAGCCACCTCAAAAACCCGCATCCACCTCTTCCACTTCACTGGCGCTAGGCAGATCCACGTACTTGGTAGCCATGGAGCGATGCAGTCGTTGATATAGACCACAGCACGGGATCGTGATGCCTCCAACACCGTGGCTGCCGAGTCCATTGTTCCACCCTGCGCGAAGAATATCATAGTTAGAGCAAAGCGTTTTACTAGAGGGCACTTACTGGTGGCGGCAGGCTTGATTTTGTAGGCAGCGTGCACCTCACGATAGAGAAGCAGGACCGACGCGCGATCACATCTTAGTTTCTTGTGAAACCAATCAGTGTGAGGAGAAGCGAGAGCTTCCTCGGACGTAGATGTAGGGAACGTAGAAACGGTGGAGGGTGCTCGCCGGCAACATTTCTTGTCGAGTGTCGCTGCAATTAGAGCTGCGGCACATGTGCTCAGCAACACCGCTGTGATAGCAACGGCTTCAGGCTCCATGCGGTTGTGAGGAAGCGAGCACTGACTGGTACCGAAAGCCTGACAACGTGGCACACGTGTGCTCCAACCAGAACACCTCTGTTCACGAATACTGAAAACCAATGTGTCAGAATGCGAAGGTAAAAAAGAGTACAGTGTACCAATATGATTTTGACCAATGGCGTTCGTTTCAAATTTCTGCACAACACCCATGCCGGCACCTGAACCAGGGCCTAACTACTATTTCCGGATGGGGCACAACATTGTCCCTAGCTAGATTCACAACGGCGCTGGGTCGTGAGCGTGCGTTCAATGCACGATTGACTGAGAAATAAAAACAGAAACAAATAGATAACCACTAAAATCCCAGACAACCCTTGCGTAGAAACACGGTTGCTAGAATTTAAACCACTACTCAGAATTAATCCCCTTGTACAAAAAAATAAACCCGGTAATCGTACAATTAATCTGTCAACTCAGAATTTAACCGCCACCTTCTAGAAAGCACCCGAATAGCCCTACTCAGAACGTAGCCGCTAATGTCGTAGAAATCCCCTCCCCAGGTTTCGAGCTAATTTGAGGAGTTGAGGTGGGTGATGCTGAAGATTCGTGGTCATCTCCTCACTGGGGACTCGCTGGATACCACAGTCGGCAGAGAGCTGTGGACGCACCGATTTTGTAGAATTCGTCGACGATTTTAAACCGCTCTATAGACCACCACCAAAACTCCAACGTCGCTATGAAATGCTTGCATAGAAATCCATACCGTGCCTAAACACGTACGAGCGTCGATATTCACAGACCGCCAGACGTTGGGTTCGCCACGAGTATCCTAAACGAACACACGGGCGCTATCACTTGGTTCGACAGCACAGTAGGCTGCAGCGTTCGTTGCCTCATCAAGTCTGTCTCGCGCGTATTTAGTCACGTTGTGGTCTTCATCTAGCCACCGACCAACAACAACGTCACGGTTATCAAATGCTTCACGCATAAATGTCTCCATAGAGTTGAAAAAAGAAAATGCAGCATTCTTCTGGGCTGTGTCGCGGCAGCATTTTGAGACTCAACGAAATTTGTAGTCCGCCATCCATAAAGACGAGAGCAACGTAAGGCAGTGAATAACACCCTGTGCGTTGCCCCTGATCTACTGGGCGATATCTGCGTGGGTCTGTACCAAATACTTCAGCACACTGTCGTATTGGGCATCGTCTGTTGTCCCTTAAATACAATACAGTACTTCTTTCATGTCCACTGGACATTTTCCTCTGAACTTATCCATAATTTCTTGGGAAATATGATGGGTGCAGTAGCGGGGCGTGCTTAACCTCATCCTCTCCAAGGAAGCCATTATACCAGATCCTCGGTCCGGAAACAGAGGCATCGCATTTAGTCTGGCGCCAGACTTCAGGCAGCAACGAAAAATCCATATGCAATTTGCTTCGCTTTCAGATGAGCAGATAGCTATTTCAGGAATAATATTTTTGTTGTTGTCGTATTTCCCAGCGAGACCCAAATTAATGCTGCGATAGTTTCGTGGCGAAAACAAAATGCGTCGTCAACACCTGCAACCTTCGGACCGTGCAGTATGCAGAGAGGAGCGTAGGGGTGTGAAATAAAAGCTCGAAAAATGAATAATTAAGTCGCCTTCTCCGTTGAAGTCGCAGTCGACACAACTTGTTGCGTTTTTAGTGTTCCATACACTCCAGTTTACGAAAACCATCCTCTAAAGAGCCGTAGAGGTCGTCAAGAATGATCCTGCGAGCTCGGTATGCTTCGCTGAGAAATACGTTTACTCCATGTATACACCTGATATGATCGACCAGTAGACGACACCAACATTGGAGTCGCCAGAGACCTAAGAGCGGACGAGCTCGTCTTCCCGGACTTGGAAAATTGTTAGCTGAGAACAAGCGCCTATGCCGAGCTCAAGGGGTTGCCGTAGCGAAGCTTTTATAGAGTCTGCGCAAAGAACGATATGAAGCTGGGGCCTACCGCCACCGAGACGAGATGATGATGCATCGTGAAGAGTTGGTTTTCAAGCAGCAACATTTTGAGGCGAAGTCGGAGTTCAAGCTGATGGAGTTACATGGAGCGAATGTTTGAGTTGATGTCTCAGAAGATGGCGTTGCAAGCAAAAACAGAATGGAGATTGAACTCATCTAGCTTCGTATTAGTGATAACGAGTCTAAATAAAACAGTTTCGTTGCACAAAACAAATATCGCACGTGGTCGTGTTGATTCACTACAAGCCTCGACGAAGTACAACTTCTTGCATGCAGATCCGTAGATCGTCACTGTCTTCAATTGACCAGTCGACAGTGACAGTCGCATCATCGTCTTGGCTTACTTCATCTGCACTCTGCGGTACCGATACTGCAAACGTGTCGTTGGTATTGACGCACGTATTATGAAGAGCCAACCGGAACTCAATCTTGTTGCAGACTTTCATCAAGTCATATTCGGCGCGAATCATTTTACGAATCCCTTCTCGCACGGGAAAACGGGCCATGGAAACTTCAATTGTATGCTCCATAATGATGATGTTGTGCCAGGAGCCAGTTCAAGGTCGTGTTGCGGTCTTACGCACCTTCTGGCATCTTCTACGGCGTTAGGATAAAAGAGAAACATCAGGAGTATGCAGTATCCCCGAGGGCATACTAGCTAGGATCAAAAACATTCCTGGCGCATATGACATTACGGTCAAACTCATCGCTTGCTTGTCATGCAGCGTTCTCGGCTGTCCTACCTGCAGCAGTTATCACAACGTTCGGATATTGTTTTAGACTAACCAGATGTATGACAGTGATACGTAGCTGATAATACGTAATGCGGCGGCGGAGGTCGCAGATGATCAGAACTCCAATACCGTTCACCGACTTTCGCGGAAATTAGCATTTCGGTTTTACAGCGGAGTGTTTAGCAGTTTAAATGCCGTGCCGTTGACGCAACCAACACATGATGGAAACGCAGATCAGTCGTCAAATGCTTGTGCAATTTCGATCCTCTCAATTCTTTTTGACCAGCACATACATCCATTGTCTAAACCCTGAACTGCACTTGTGACTCGATCTCTGAATATGTAGACCGACCCTGTAGGAAACATCCACCAATGATAGAATAAGTGCCTGTCTTGAAGTCCAGCAACCGCATAGTATCTGGTAAAATGCTGGGCCACACGGTGAACAGACAAGGACTGCACGGTGAACAGGAATACTTCTAGTTGCTAGTACACGGGGTTTGCTTCTGCTTGGTAAGAGTACTACGCCGTCCTCGACACGTCGAAGTAAAAGCGCAAATGTCCCTATGATCATGCGCAGGTCGGTTGTCCTGGAAACAAAAAAATCAGCCAATAAAACCGTATTTCGTTCTGGACAATATACTGCTGGCGGCGAGAGGGGCACTTCCGGCTGAATGGCGAAGGTTTAAGTCGACTCGTCGCTGAAACATACTTGCGTTCAAACCGTCATAACCACTATTATTAGGGGTTGTCAATGCTCGCAGCAGCTATCAGAGTTTAGTATGATGCAAATATGCAGGAGAAAGCAGACAAAACCGAAAAAGAAAAGAGAGAAGCAGAGCGGCGTGATTCTGCGTCAGCAGCAGTTGTTCGAGAAGCAATGGCTGGACTGCGCCCTCTCGTTCGAGCGACTCGGACAACACGACATCATCTTCATCGACATCAAAGCGCTCAAAACGAACGAGCACTGAGCTGATGGCGGACTTCCTTGAAATGAAGGCATCCGTACAGAGCAGCAGAGAAGAGGAAAGGAAACAGCAGCTAGAACAACGAAAACTGCAGCTGGACCTCGAACAGCGCCGTATTGCACTTGAGGAGCACATGCTGGAGTTAGATCGCGAGCGTAGTGAGAGGTTTATGGCCATTATGTCGACTTAGATGTCCATAATGACTAAGCTCATGGAAAAATTAACTAATGCGAAAGAATAAGAAAAATGAACCAAGCAAAACGATTTTAGCTGTGTAGATACTCATGCACACTGGGAGGCGCAAGTAAAAACAAAATCGAGAATTGACTACGAACTGCCCAGGGCTCAACAAGCCCGGATGGTCGGACTGTTTGCTGGGTTGTGCGGCACAACAAGTCCAGGACAGGCAACAAGTTCCAGACCTTCGACGGAAAGATGGCTGCGGTGGCATTCGCGCATAAGGCCGTCAGCAACGCCAAGCCCGATTACCGTGATCCGGAATTTGAGCTCATCGCTCAAGGATACAAACGCTCGAAAAGTCAGGTGGAGCGGAAGCAACCAGTTACTACACCTATGTTGCTCGAACAGCGAAAACGACTAGAGCCTTTGGATGAGCAAGCGTGCCTCCTGTGAGGATCTATCGTGTTAGCATTCTTCTTCCTCGATAGAAGCTCAGAGCATTGGGGACCTTTGTCCATGGACAGTTCGACAGGCAACAGCAGGACACACTGCATCAAGGCGCACAACGTGATCTTGCGAAACAGACAAGGCGACCAGGTCGTCAACCTTGGAAGCACCGACGTACATTCGGTGGAAGTCCTCTTCGAGTCTCACAAGTGTGACCGGTCTGCACAAGGAGTGACCGTGCGACATTACCGCTCAGAGCACCAGGTGCTGTGCCCAGTATTAGCAGCGCAGGACTGTCTCCAGATACGAGAACGCTGGAATACAGCAAGAGTGGCCCTGGGTCCATACCTCACATCCACCTCGGGGCGAGGGACCATCAAGAAAGCGGTCGTGGCGAAACTTATAAAGGAAGCGGCGAAAGGCTTGGGACGATCACCCAAGTACTACTCCTGCCATTTGCTACGTATTGGAGGTGTCTGCGCACTTTTGGCAGCAGGGAAGAGTGACCTGGCCATTCGACTGATGGGACGATGTCCCGGCTGGTGTTTCACAGTGTACACCCGACTACAACCCGGCATGATCCAAGATGCGGCAAGAAGCATCAACACGGCGTCGGCATGGGAGCACAACGAGACCAATCACGATGCGATCGAGGGGAACTCCAGCGAGCCTAACACTCCAAGCTAATCAAGTCTACTTGCCTTAATGCAGTGGTGATCGAAGGAGGAAAGTCGCAGCACCATAGACTACATCGCCACATCATTCAGTAAAACCAAATCAATATACTTTTTTATCAACGTATCTCGTTAATAAAAAAGTATATTGATTTGGCTTTCTTAGCCTATTCTCAAATCGTCTGTCCATTCATTACCGCACAGCCTGTCCCTAGTGGCGGCTGCTGCACAGCGCCGAAGACGCGTCGAGGCCATGGCTCAACAAAAGGATACGTGGCGTTCTGTATATGTAATATTATTAAGGACACATATACTATTTATGCGTTGGAAATATTAAACTATTTATGCGTTGGATATATTAGATCCAACGCATAAATTGTATATGTACCTCGAGCTAGTAGTCATTGTGTTCGATATGTGCTTTCCGTATGCTGTCGGCATGGTACTGTCGATGTGTCCTCTTGAATATGTATTTAACATTTTACTGACCTCGTAAGGACTATTGTCCGACGGATGCCGACTCACCGAAGGGATGTGAGCAGTCGGAGTCGGGCAGGAGTCGAGGCGACATCTCGTGAGGTATCCAAGTTGAGGAGTCTTCGGAGTTGGAGGGGGGCTTCGTCACCACCAGTATCGATACCAAGAAGCAGAACAGAGAAGAAGACAGAAAACGGTCGGTCAAGGTGTTCATCCATCTCATGTAAGTACGTCAAGGTGGTTACGCTTAAGTTACAGGGTACATTTTGGTTACAGGTGACGTATGGGTTACGGACTAGACGTCTCATCTGATTCTAGCGAGGTAGTGGGGGTGGGGATTATATTTCTAACGTTATCATTCTCCCTAAGGTTATACATCCGTGGTTACACGCCTTGTCTACAAATCTTGTCTCTACCGATGACTAGCATCATTGCGACCGACTCGGTCAGACCAATTCAGAATCACACAATTCAACTTACTCGGGCAAGTCTAACAATATCAGTAAATATGTCCCTTAAAATATTAACGAAACACCGTAGGATTCTTAAAGTTTCCACTAGAGCCTCAAACCGAAATATAAATTAAATCCCAAACCCCACAGCCAATCCCCCTTTTCTAAAAGTAAAGCATGTCAACCCCCACACGATCCCGACAGATGCATTACTTGAGCTACCATAAACAGACATACAGGGTTGCTCACCAACCGCCATCCTCCACTTGAATAACTTCCTTAACCACCCAGCGACCAAACGGATTTCCCATCATTTTCAAAATTCCGAACATGTTGTTAAATACAACGAGTTATGGCCAGGCTGTACTTAAAGTTTAAGTACGGGTACATTTTCTGAAAAACGTGACATGCAATTTGGGAGAAAACCGACATGCTATCATATACAACGACGCTTTCCCTAAACGAGGTACTCGACAACATGTAGGACATAAAGTGGCTGTATTTTTATCAAGAAAAGACGCGGCCTCTCGTCTCTGAAAAGGCAATCAGCTGGTGCGCAAGTCAGATCGTCTAAAAGCATTGTAATCGTACGAAAAACACTAGCATAATGCACGATTTTGGCTGTGGCGCAGGCACACTCATCATATATTTACGGGACTAAACTGCGCAGCTCTGCCTCATCTTCCCCGGGGAGCCCCACGAAGGGTACCTTGGCGGGTCCCTCGTCGTCGGTATCCGCGTTCATCTTGACGAGCACCCCAACGGCGTCCTCGGCGGGCTACATAGCTGCGTCCCCAAAAGCGTCATCGAAGAACTCTACAGCTGCTCAGTAGCGTCCCTTGTCAGTCCATCAAAAAATATAAGAGAGCAACCACCACAAAGCGCACACTCGAAGTGCGCTTGATTCGCAGACGCAGCACATATGTACTTCAACGAACGTGTGCGCTGCCGATCCGGACTTGAGCTACGAACATGCACCAAACCAACAGTAATATTGTTGTGAACATGTTGTATCACGAACATGTTGTACATACCTCTCATTAATGCTGTCATCGCCCTCGTCGCTAGATGCATGATTGTGTATCAGTAGCAGTAGCAGTAGCAGTCGACTCCCTTGGCTATCTCCCTAGCGTATTGTCACGATTCTCTTTTACCTCGGATGCTGCCTTCATCTTCTCTTCCATCTCTGTCGCCGTGTCCCGATCATATTTACATTTTCTTGCACGTACGCTGCTCGAGCCGATTCCAACCCATTCTGCGATGTGGACGCCAACCAAGCGCTCCCCAAACCGATCGTTTCGCTCGGCGTACCGCCAACCGTCCTCTTGGCCGCTAATTCGAAACTGAAAGCCGCCACCCTAAAATATGCACACCCACACTCAACTCATGCGATCTGTTCAGGACTATCTTTTTGCCAAATGACACCTACTCCTGTACTCGAACTTTTTATGAGGGATGGGCAAATACTTGGTTTTACTAAACTTTGGCCGTTTTTAGAGTCAATCCCTGTACAAACATGTTGTACCTACAACATGATTACATGTTGTTTTATACAACCTTGTCTTTGGTTGGGTTAAGTACTACGACAGCGAGCCAATTGGTCCACGAAGCATCGACCCATAATTATATGGTGATAGAAGCTCTGTATCAGCATATACGTGGGTCACGCTCTGTTGCCAATATGGGAGATATTCACGAGTCCATCTTCTCACCTTACGGTCGCATGTAAATACTTCAAAATCTTAGTGACACCACAAGAACTCCAAGTAACTGAATATACGCTCAGAGTTCAAAGGTGATGATGCTTACAATGGAAATCTAACTGGGAACTAAGTTTATCGAGAAGAACCGCCTCCTCCTCGTCGACGCCTGACGCAGCTAAAACAGCTGCTTGTTACAGCCTTTCTGCAGAACTAACTTGTCCAAGCGTGCTTAAGCGTTCGTGTCACTTAACTTGTCAGGAAAAGCTGTCGAAACCCAGGGACTGAGTCGCAAGATCACCCCAGGCTATCATCGTCTTCCCTCTCTCCTTACGATTATCAGCAGATCTTTTTCAGCGGGAAAATTTTGACGCTTCGGTACATGCTTGGTGGTGGTAAAGTGCTAATTTCGTTGTCAGGAATGTTTTCCTCAAAACCACCAATGCCAATACACACCGAGGCTAAAGTCCAAACTATCTTTGTGTTTAGACAGGTTTTGCTGGAATGGGAGCGGGATCCCGGCTGCGAAAATTCTCTATTAACGAGTGGCCAATTTCGAATACTACATGTGCACAAAGAGTATAAAAAAACTTGATTTGTGGCCATGAATAGAAATGAACATCCTAGATAACACGGAAGCTCGTTTTCAGACCCAATTTGTTTATCATATATTTCGGCGTCTGGACTGGCGTAACACCGCTTGCTACGATGGCATCTACCACTTTAGTCGCTAAACCCGGCTTGGTTTCGCCACTCTACCCCTCTATCTGGTTTGGTTGTTCCTGTCTGTCAACCACTTGATCAGCACGCGTAGAGAGCTAACACTTCTGTCGCGGCCGTCGTTATACTATTTTTGGGACGTTCTATCAATGTCAGACGTCTAGCCTTCACAACTGCGTTGTAGCAGTGTTTCCGCCGATAATGATCTCGATCTTGTCGTCCGCACCGAAAGCAGACAGCCTAGCTTCCAGACAAAAACAATGAGCATTGCGCTAACAGTACATGATAGTAGGGTGAAACACTGGGTGTAGACGTTGCATATCGACTACATGCATTCCACTTGCACGAGATCATATTGACGTCGCCACGACCCGCGACTGCTTGAGACCTACGCACAAAAATAAACAGTGAGTTCCTGCTGCGCGGCTTGCACTACTTTAGGTTCTGTTAGCGCTATCGTTTTCGAGCCAATCAGAGACTTAAAAAATCCAACCTGCTACCAAAAATAAGAGCGACTATAATAGAGAGCTTGTGCAGCAGGTCTATTGACAGTGAAAATTAGCAGTCAAAGCAATCCGATTAGACAAGTAATATTTGTGACTGTGGTGGTGTGCAGCTGTCACTTTTCAACAGCAATCAATGGACAGCAGCGAACGCTGAAGCTCGGAGCTCGTACTTCTCGTCCATCTAAGTCGTAGCGGAACTCAATGCCGATCCAAATGGTTCAACTTCGACCAGCGCGCGTCTGTGGCCGTATGGAAGTCGAAATTTCGCTTCGGGAAGGACGCCATCGTTGCTCTGGTCAGGAACTTTGAGCTGCAGGATCCATTGCCGACGCCACAGCGCTATTAAATTTCTGCCTTGGATGCGCTGTGCATTTTCCTCCGTAGGATGGTATCCGGCCCGTCTTGAAGATCTAGAAGACCTGTTTGCCCGTGATTCTACCGCTATCCCCTCGATCTCAAATGGCGTCCTTCACTTTCTCTACCAGTCAATTTTCGCATCTGTTGATGTTCGACGATCGCCGCCTAACGGGCGCTACACTATCGGCCTACGCTAGCGCCACTACAACAAGGGACATGTGTTGGATTTATTGATGGCACAGTACGTGCTATGTGCCGCCCAAAGAAGAACCAGAGTATGTATACAATGGTCACAAGGTAAGCAGCATTTTTTGTTTTGTGCTACACTTGCAGCTGGGTAATGTTGGTTGTTGTTGCTGTCTTAGCGGAAACACGCACTGAAGTACCAATCGGTACTCGTCCCCGAAGGCATCATCATCCATCTTAGCGGACCCTTTCCAGGCACCCGCCACGATGCGTTTATCCTGCAGCAAAGCCGTCTGCTCGAAGTAGCGTTCCCCGCTCTGACTATTGACGCACTACGCGTTTTACGGTGACCCGCACAATCACCTCTTTGCACCGCATCGCTAACCAGCGACGAGCAAGAGTTCAACAAGCGAATAAGCAGAGTCCGCGTAAATGCGGCGTAGGGCTTCGGAAAAGTTCTTCGCTACTGGGCTTTCCTTGACTTCTTCAAGAACCAGAAACTTCTTTTGCAGAGGTTGGGTAAAATGTATATCATGGGTGCGCTGTGTACACCTGCTTATATAGCAGGAAAACCGAAGTCGTTGCAGAAAGACTCCCAGAACTTGAAGTTCTTGCTGTATCCTGCGACGGTTCCTTTTGCAATTGCGGCCTCCTTGAGTTGTGCGGTTTTCTCCTCGATCCTTCGGCGGCGCTCGCTATCTGTTCACCATAGATGCACCGGGCAGTACCGGTATGTACGTCGCACTTCGGGGTCTGCTCCATGGTGTCGAGAGGTGGATCCGGTAATGAGCCTGGCTCAAGGCGCACTGGAGCAGATATTCCTGACCTTCAGGTGAAGGGCAGTTCATCTTGTCGACTATACGCGTGCTCCACCGAGGCTCGCTGTGGATCGTACCAGGCGTGTCTTATGATCATACTTGGTCCCCAGTCCTTGGTCGTCTTTGCAATCGCACGGGCCACTTCCACGTCGTCCACTGTGGCGTTGGTGGAGACAACCAAGAGACGTTCTCTGATAACCATGCTTGAAATAACCATACGGTCTTGGTGTATTTGTACCAGCCAGACATCATCGACGTGTGCTCTGCTCTCGAACAATTCCATGAGAATTCCGGCGAACTCGTTTTGGAAACCTAGGTTCCTCCACCACTTGATGTCCTTCTGAAGGGCATCTGTCATTGGCATGCCGGCCTTGTGGCGTCTCCTGCATCTTGTCTGGATGGCCACCATCCGCTGGATGAATGCCTTCGTAACCGGGATGAAGGTGATGATGTGTCGTAGTACCCCAACTAGACTGTCTAGCTGCTTCCTCGTCACAAACTTCCGCCTGATGGTGTCGTTCAATACTCCGCGCATCTTGATGACTTTCCTCTGAGGAACTGTGACGAGTTCATTGGGAATGTTTCAGTCGATATCAACCGCGTGGAAGCACTGCGGACAGGTCATGAACTTCCCCTCGTGCCAACCGTCAGATCCGAACACGAGTGGGACACAGTCTCTGAGACGTTGTTCCGGCTTCTGAAGGCAGTCGTCGATATCGACCTCGATGATCACAATGTCGTCCACCCATTGGAATACCCAGAACTGGTTTGAGTATCCCAGCACATAGGATTTACCGGTGCGTTGGTCGTATCTGGCAGCTTTACCAAACACCGCAAAGAATCCCGGGAATGACGTCCATCCGAAGACGTCCATGCCCGACACGATGCCATGGCTGGCGTGTGGCATTCCCTCCCCCCACGTGGACGCATGATCGACGTGAACAGGAACATGGTGGAATGCGTCAGCGATGTCCGCGACCATGGCATAAATGGCATACCCAGGGTACCGGTGACACAGGTCGCGAACGCGTTGAGCAAATGAATCAAATGGATCCCAGGTAGCATCAGGAGATGCTGTGGAGTCGGTCAGATCGTTGACTGAGCTGCCTGGCGGCGCCGATAAGTCATGGATGATTCGACCATCGACGTGAAGCGGGATATCCTTCTTGGACACCAACGCGAACGAGCTGGAGTGGATCCCAGGGTCCACTCCGAGCGTTGCGAGAGAGGCGACTAAACAGCGTCCTTTGTAGTAGTCGGCGAGTAGCTGGGTTGTGACAACGGCCGCACCAACTTCAGCGCCACTGTAGTTGTCAGGGAGGGGTCCGACCCACGTCGAGCACCAGGGTTGGTCCAAGGAGGAACGAAGCCCTCCGACGCGATGGCACATAGCAGCTTGGGCTGCGGGTATGTAGCCAGGTGTACTTGGTACAAGCATGGACGCAGAGCATTGTTTGGACGAGGGTCGGCAGAGGTCTGACCTCGGAACAGGCGTAATGTGCCCGGAATTCCCAACTGGGGAACAGCGACGAGAGCATCTAGAATGTCGGCGTCCACTCCAGGCACGGAAAGAGGGGGTAGGAAAGCCGCGCGTTCGGGAAACGGGACGTCGAACTGCCTGGCGGTATCTCGTAGCGCTTGAAAGACGTCCACAGGAACGCAACGAAGGATGCTATCCACCTCACATGACCTTAAGACAGAAGTGGCGAACACCGACGCCATGTGGCGTGCCTTCGTGTGAACCCGGGCCGGTGCTGGGCAACCAAGGCCGCCACTGTGGTGATTCCGTCCGGCCGCGGGGGTACAAACCACCTGCGAATGAGGCAACCGAGGGTGTTCAGCTCCTGGAGAACCAGATACGAGGTCGCGCGCCAATGGGCGTGGTGGTCGTCCACAGATACCACTGGGTCTGGGGTAAACGGGAGGAGGACGGCCGGGCTCTGAGCCACGCTGGATGGGGCCTGGGCAGGCCAAATATCTCCGCGAATGTGGTTGTTCACCCCAGGAGGACAGTGTCCATGATCCAGTTGCACAGAGCGTTAGCGGAGGTGTTGACCTACTGTCGTACGTGCCGCAAGTAAATGTGCGACACAACCGCTTCCGAGGATCGGATAGCAACAACATACGGATGGAGGTGCTCAGCCTTGTCAGCAGTCTGCATGATGGCCTGGCCCACAACTAGCTCCGAGTCACCGAAGACGTGGATCTTGGCAGTGTGACCGATCAGACGGAGCCACTGTAGACACGCGAGAAGGCCCTGGGCCTCCATTGCGTTGTTCGTCTGGACATCACGGAAGGTGCGGCCTATCCGGAGGCGACGCCCCCATCGAACGCCGCCACCAGGTAGATATCTGTGGGGGCTGGGGGGGATCGGACGCTGGCGACGCCGCCGGAGAAAGAGCGCCAGGCGCACCACGGTCCATTGCGTATGCGTCATACGCACGCAGATCTGGTGAGGCCGTGTCAGAACGGAAGACGTCCGACGTCAATTACCTCGCAGGAGGGACACCAGGTGCCCCCGACACAACTGCATCCGGGCAGATAGGCGTCAGGGGCACACGCCAGGCGCACTGGGACCCGCTGTCCGTGCGTCGAACGTCCCAGATCCGGTGGAACTGTTCCAGAACGGGAGACGTCAGACATTGTGGACAGTGCCGGAAGGGCACTAGGTGCCTCTGGCGAGACCGGGTCCATACCAGCCGGTGCCAGAGCCGGATGGAGACGAACGTCAGGCGTATGGGATACTGGTCGATTTGCGTCAGACTCACGTAAGTCCAGTGGGACGGTGCCAGAGCGGGAGACGTCAGGCGTCAAATACCTCGCAGGAAGAGCGTCAGGTGCATCGGGCAGGGCAGCATACTCGTCAGCAGGCAACGAACTCACCCTGGGTGGGTCAGAAGCCGTTGGAGAAGCGCCAGACGCAGGCCAGGTTACCGATACAAGGTTCGCACTGAAGGCGTCTGACGCCGGAGCGGACGTTGCGCTCGGGTTGCCCAGGGCAAGATAGTGTGTAGAAGTAAGCCGCGTGCCAGACACGTTGACAAACAGGAGCGGGAACGGAATGTCGAAAGTCGTATTAGCGCTGGCTAGACTACGCTCGAGTAGGACCCCCCACACACACACACACCTTCACGACGTTGGAGGTGTCCGGACTTCAGAGCGCCGTGGTGGGACGTGACCCATTCAAGCATCTCGGGAGGCACCGTCCGGAGCTGATGGACGTGCTGACAGCGAGGGAAAGTGCAGCCTTTCCCGACTTGGAAGCGCATGAAGACTTGGGATCCGTCTACCTGTGGGATCAGATTCCGGGTTGAGATTGGGATCACCGGAGTCTGCGAGCGCTGACCCCTGTGGGCCGAACAGCGGAAGACCGACCGCGTGATGGCGCCTGGCGCTGACTGCGCTGACCAGCGTGCCTTGGCCTGGCTGCCGAAGTAAGGCACGGTGGACTGCATCACTGAGTACCCGCGCGACGAAGAGTATGTACTCGAGAGAGCCACGACTCAGCATACGACGCGCACGGGATTCCAAGTCTCGACTCGGGACCTCGTGTAGGATGTCGTCGAAGAGCTGGCGAAAGAAGACTTGGTACAGGTTGCATATTGCGTAAACTTCTTACGGCGGAGCCGTGCCTGGTACGTTGTAGATAGCGTGCGTGTGCACCGCCCGAACAGCTGCAACGACGTCGGTCGGATACCATTCAGAGGCGTCATCCTGGATGGCCCACAGCACCGAGTGTAGTTGAACCGCCTGGCGGATCTGGAACCGTGGGGGGAGCAGGCCCACCCCACCGACCGTCGTCATGCAGGACGGTACGGTCTTGCTGGTAAGGCGGCTGGGTCCTCAGAGGACAGGATGTGGTCAAAACGTAAGCTGGCGAAGTCCACAGCGTACAGCATCTTGGTAGTGACCTTGGTTACCCGGTAACGGCCCCTGAAACGCTCGTGTTGGAGCATGAAGCAGATCCTGTCGTGCGGGCTCATGGCCTCAAAGCGGGGAAAGTATCATCATTACCATAATCGCGACCGCCAGATCGAGGACCGACGCGGGCGACGTCGTGAACGTGGGTGCCGCTGTCCGTAGCACGAAACAAGGCATTGCAGGTTGGCCGGGACGTCCGCGGAAATCTGTCGCGGGACCGAGAACGACGGCGCGGACTTCACGATCGAGACCGCCGTGGCGGGCTGCGTGGCCGACCCTGACAACGGGGGCTCCGAGAATAAAATAGGCGGCGATTGCCCCGGGATCGGGACCGGGAACCCGATCCCGTCCGGCGGAAATGCAAAAAGTCGACAGGACTCGGAAAACGCGCCTGGCACGGAGACCCATACGGGTGGTAGCGATGCGCCTGGCGCACTGAGAGAGAACGGCTGCGAGAGTTCCCTGATCGACCACGCGAACGGGAACGATTCGTGCGGCCATAGCTGGTACTAGCTCAGCACTTGGAGTCGTCGGTGCAACAGGCGCCGGCACCGTTTGGTCTGAGCGGTGGAGGATGGAAGCTGATAATAACGCCATTTGGTGCATCAGCTGCGTCTGCTGGTCAAACAGACGCTGGATCACATGATCATCGGCACGAACACTCGAAGTCTGGAGTGCAGACGCTGGTAATGACCCAGGGCTCGAAGCCGATGGCGCTGAGGTAGCCACACCCTCAGTTGTGAGGCTGGAAGCGGACGGGACCGACCTGGTCGGTACCACGAACATGTCCGCGGTGTGAGCATGAAGTCGTCACGGTTCAACAAGGAAAGATTCGAAGTGGGATAATCAGCCCCGACGGGGACGCCGTCCTCAGTGAATCTCGGTAGCTTCTTATCGTTGACGTAAGTCACAATCGTAGACGATGTCTTCTCACCTCGAGGAGTGATGTACGCGACGACCTTGGTGCTTGTATCCACAGTCGAAACGGGAAGCGTGCCAGGCACGGTAAGTTCAGTGGCGATACGCAGAGTGACCGCAGCGGCTGACTGCCCTGGGGGCACAGCGACCGACCAGGTGGTATCGAAACCCGAGGGCGCCATGTCTACCGGCAGCCGGTGGTAATGGCCCAGTACATATTCAGCCTGGCTGATGTGGGCGACACGGACGTCCTCCAGGGGATGGCCACAACGCGGCGGAGCTTATCGGCGTAGTGGCGAATAGCCACGTGGCAGACAAACAATCAACAGGTCGATATCATCGACGAGGCTCATGCGTGAAGCCGCAGTGTAGTCAATCACTTGGCCACAGAGGTGGACGTCAGACGTCACTCTAGTGAACTTGGTGTCGCAGCGCGGTGCAGCAACGCAGTAAGTGGAGAACCGGACGAAACGGAACACCGATAGCAACGGGCGCTCCAGGAGCTCGTCCTTGAGGTCCACATAGGGCTCCGTCAACCGCCAGTGCGGGATGAGTTGAAACGCGTCGACCTGGTCGCGCAACGATAACGGCAAGCCCTGGAGCCACTGGTCATGACGGAGGATCGTCAGAGAAGCCTACCAGATAGGCCGCGGGGTGTCGCCGTCGAAATCAAGAAACGGCGTGTCTTGACACGGTCCCGTGAATCCATTCGTTTTCCACTACGCTTTTGACGCGAGCATGAAAGTGGCGGGGAACCTCCGTATACTGGTGTTAGCATTTTCGTACGAATAACAGCTCCATAATGACTGAACAGCGGGTGTTGAGGGTCTAAATCCAACCCAATTCTCCATTTTCGTCCTCGGGAAGACTTATTCTCCCTTGGTGCCTGCCGAGGAACAATGTCCACTATACAAGCAAACTCAGTAGGTGCGTAGTCGCGAGAATGGCCTCCACGAAATTTGTAAGACTCAACTTGAGTGATAAAAACCAGTTTCCCATCAATTTTGTACGATCGCGTGCCGCTGGTTGTATGACGCTGATTCAAAGAATCACCCAGCTGTGTTAGATCTTCAGAGTGAGCAAAGTCTGCTAATTGCTCAATAGCGCTATCAACGGGAAGCGGAACTTCATTATCATCTTCTAGTATCAAATCCATAAGCTCATCAGATTGATCGTCTTCGTCGTTTGGCTCACTGGACAAAGTAGATGCATTTTGATCGTCGACAAATTGTCGAGGAAATACATACCAAAACGATTCGGACGACACATATGACCGATGTCCAAGTAGAGCGTACACCATAAGTGAAAGTGGCTATTCGTGTGCTCCACCAAAAGCATTCACGGTTCTTGTAGCCAAATACTGTGCCTGTCGCTCTGGGGTCCCGCTGTTTTTGGCAACACTCAGGTACTTTAACGAGTCTTCCAAAGCTGTTAGCATCACAGCAGCAGCATTTTTAAGCCTGCTCCTTCCTTAGTCATATAATTTTGCTGGTACTCATCAACCATGTCGCCTGCGTCTTCGCCGTTCATCACGCTGGAGTTGCAATGTGATCCGGTAAGACCGGACAGTAAAACATTAGTTTCAATAAACATTCCATCAGTCTCAGGCCGGCACTGCTCCCACACGATTGGACCCGAGTTATGTGGTCGTAGAAATTCTTGTTTCGAGGGATCATAACCGGCATCTAACTTCGCTTCTATGGTGGCGGTCAGGGGCACTCCTATGCATTCATTATTATTTCCGGTTGATATGTGCAGTGGTTGAGTGCGACTCTCATGGATACCAGCTGGTCGACATAATCGACATTGTGTTTTGCCTCGTTTTCCTTTAACACAGGTCCTGGAGTGAGTATGAGTATTGGTCGCAACGATTGATTTTAAAACAGCATCTTCAAACGTCTGTAAGTTATTCTTCGCTGACGGCAAGACTACCTCACAGGCACGAGGCAGAGGCATATTATTTTCAATTTTTTCCAATCGTCCAGCCACTTTCTCCTTTCTTGTGGCAATTTGTTCGTACACACTGCATCCATCCACTCAGCAATGTAGCATCGAAGCTGTTCACACGATGCTCCACGCGTTAAACGCTCAGGCGTAACAGATAAACCGTATACAGTCATGTGTAGGTGCAAACGGCCATCGATCTGCGGCTCAATCACACCGTTAAAACTCTCCACTTTTCCATATGCACCAGCTTAGCGTTGAGTATAGTTTCGACTAACGCGAGTGTCACGTGTGGCCGAACATCGTAAAACAGCTTTCTGGATCACATCCATTGTACTATCAAATACAAGAGCTGATAGAGCAGGACATGCACTTGAAACGGAAAGGCGGCGCCGAGGGCTTCGTTTCAGACTTTCAGGTGGATGTGACCATTGAAAATTAGCGCTGCTAAAAATGCTGGCCTCGTCGTTCCATGCATTCATTTTTCGTAACAGCATTATTCGGTATAACGTTAGATAATCTTGCTCGGGCGGAGCCACTGTTACCCAGAATTGGGGTAAACCAAAGCGATAACGCATTGCACACAATTTGGGTCGCGTAGCTGCACGCTCAAAAGGCGAAAATGGTACCGTGCCGCCTACGACCGACAAAACACGTAGTAATCCTGCATTGAGACGCTTTGCCGCAGCAGAATCGGGGTCGGCTTTGGCGGCAACTAAAGATTCTTTGAATTCAGGCAGACTTGCTAAATCCCCTAGCTTTTTAGAGTCTACGCATGCGTCGTTGCGGCACGCGCGGCTTTTCTTACAGCAGCATATCTCTGTAGCTGATTGAAAAGCGTCGCGATGAGAGTCACATTACTCTCAAATCTTCCATCGTAATAGCACATTAAATGACGGCACAGATCATTTGAAAATGAGGCTGAAGGCAACATATCTCCACCCTTCATGAACCGCGTAGGAAAAGCACCCGCAATAAATTGCCCATTTTCATCCCACTCCACAATTGGAGCTGAACTTCGTCGCACCACAGCTACGTCTTCCTTTTCACTTACGGTATCAAACATAGCATCAATTATCGTAGACTGAACCTTGCCGATTTGAGATAGCGGAGGTTGCAAAACGGCAGACTGCTGAAGCAATACTTCGTCTGAAATTTCATAACCAGAATCACCATCATAACGATCCGAATTTACCGCTTCATCTAGCGGGTGCAATGCCGCATCATCACTTACAACCACGTGAGCTTCTATAGACTGTTCAAATTCAACTGTTAGCTGAATTTGACTGTTAGCTGACTGTTACAACCACGTGAGCTTCTATAGACTGTTCAAATTTAACTGTTAGCTGAATTTGACTATTAGCTGAATTTGAACAGTCTATAGAAGCTCACGTGGTTGTAAGTGATGATGCGGCGTTGCTTTGGCTTGTTCCTCTGAGTCATCAACTGTTATTCCTTCCTTGCGAAAAAACTATGAGTTTCTTGCAATACGGAAAGCCAAGCAAAAAGCAGTACATATACTCCACGATACACATGCTTCCGCACCCTCCATTCTTCCGAAGGGCCAATGAATGTAACACGAGGTTTTCGATTGATATCGGTTACTGGCAGTACTTTTGCGCATGATTGTGGTCCACTAGAAGGGAAGCAAATGGCATGACCGCTACCGTGCTTTCCAGAAAGTGAGATTTCTATTCCAAAGCAACGAGCAGGAGCAATACAGTTTTTTCAACAATGCTCAAATCAGGGAGCGACGCGTTTCGTCCATAATCATGACCACTAGCCAAACTAAATTTGGACTTCCGAGGATTCTTTGCGCACTTCAAGCAGAGATGAATCTTGTTAATGTCTTGGACCAAGTCACGATTCAGAAAATAAATACCCCTTCCGGTCGAATAACAATTTGTGCATATTTGGTTGCCATCTCTTGTGATAAATGCCCGTAGCGCGTGTCATATTCATCGCTAGACACGCTAAATGTTCAGGTAGCTCCGACAAAGCCATACACACGTGCCCATCTTCAGCATTAGAACCGACAAGAAACTCACAGCACGACGCAAAGGCAAAAATCGGGCTATGAGCTGGATCTAAAGATACAGCTGTCGCTTGACACCGATCGTAATCAGCTGTGCTTGGAGGTGAGTCCAAAACATCGATTAGTCTTGTTCTGACTTCTTCACTTTCACGAACATGCTCGTCGTTGAAGACAAACGCGTCGGGTTGCCCAGCACAACAGTACTAGTAAACTAAGGCGAGCCGTGGATCAGTCGTATAGTTTTGGCTTTCCGCCATCAGTAAAATCTCTTTATCCGAAACGCGATTTTTTGCAGTATGCAGTTTGCCCCGTCAATTTCTGCTTCAATGTTTGCGTCGCAGGGTTCACTATTTCCTTCTCCGCTACAATCTGTAAGTTAAAAAAATGACGTTAAATGGCAGAGATGCAAAGCGCTCATGCTGTTCTTACCTGGGCCCTGTTGTTCGCGCGGAGTATTTGAAGAAGCTCGATACCGTCTCATATAAGCTGCTCGAGCATTCTTGGCTGATGCCGCCGACACCGGGTTTGTCTTCGGCCGGTCTTGAGCAGAAGCAATATATTAGACACGAAAAAAATACTCGTAATAATAAAAACTACCTTTGTTGTTAGTGCGAGACATCGTCATGTTCTCTGCTTGTCGGCGCTTCTTCCGTTGAGAAGCTGATACTTCTTGCGGCTCATCACCGGCATCTGAAAACGCTACTTGACGCTTAGACATCGTAACGTAACTCGCCAACTAAAGCTCCGAAACGGTCGGAGAATTTCATGGTTTGAGATGTTCTGATCCAGAAACGAGTGAAAGAATTTGACTAGGTGCTCTGACAGGTTGCGACTGCCAGAGCTAACGAGTTGACATTAACCGCACGAATGTTGAACAAGATAACAGTTACGCATTAACCGGTTGCACGAATGTTGAACGAGATAACAGTTTCGCAGTACCGTCAAATTAAAGCATTGAGAGCTGTCCATACCTAAAGGTATTCCCAGTTTAAATCATGCAAATGCAAGAGCTGACTAAGCTATACCTGTTTACCACAACGACCTTTGGTTTCAAGATCTCGGCGACCCTCCAGGGCGACGAGTCACAAGCAGTTTCACCAAACCTTCACACAAAGATCTCGTCTGCAACTTGGATCCACTCCGTGTTGACAACTGAGACTCCACTTCCGATCCAAAACCGGGACTCCCCAAACATACTCCAGATTCCTGGATCTGAGCTATTGCCAACTCAGAACCCATCACTCAGCGACATTGCTTACCCAGAACACCGATGGACTTGTTCTCAGACGTGACAGGAAATGACTTAAGACCATGGCCGGGACAGGTTCGGCACGCACTGTCTGTCATGGTGCCAGCTTGGATTCCGAGTGGCGATCTCAGACGTTCGGTTGATGGGTTCACCTGGAATTTTCTGGGGAACCTTGTCACAAGTGACATTAAAAGGATAGGTGGAAAGTGACATTAAAAAGCTAGGTGACAAGATTTAGGAGTTAGGTGACAAGTGACATCAAAATATTTAGTGACAATTAAACACAGCAAGCAGTCATTCTTATTCTAATCTTTCATAAAATGTCCGGGGGCAATATATACTGGATATTTAAAACCCGGGTGGCTACAAGTGGTCTCCCGTGCAGATGTTCGGCCAGAGGCAATGCATTGTTCGCGTCGCTTTGAGGAGGTGGCGTATGCTGTCTTTTTGTATGCCTTTCGAACTTGCCTGTTAAACAGTTTCTCAGTTTTGTCTTCGATTCCAGACCCTCCAAGGGGTTTTGCCTTTCGTCCGACGATGATATTGCAGCAGGTCTTGAACTTGATTGTGGGAGCTTGAATATAGTTCTCAGTTGTGGGGTACTGCGTAATAAAGTATTGAACTACGGTCATAA
The DNA here is from genome assembly GCA_012656105.1 of Phytophthora syringae. Lineage (NCBI taxonomy): Eukaryota > Oomycota > Peronosporomycetes > Peronosporales > Peronosporaceae > Phytophthora > Phytophthora syringae. Next base: position 320,157 of record JAAKBD010000438.1, read on the forward strand.
CTACTGTAAGCAGTCGCTGCATAAAGTATCGGCGGCGGCCGGTGTACTTCTTTAATTCGCAGTTCGTAAGAACTGTCGTTTGGGGGTCAAAAAGTTTGTCATCCTGCAACATAAGGTTAAGTTGCACAAACAACATGATATAATGTTTCACCCCACTGCAATTTAGCAACAAATAATTGGAATTTAGCAACAAGCAAATCGTCGTCATTGGACAACAATAACATCTGCGTCTTTACGATCACGTGTGACGAGGTGTGTACAGGCCTGCAGTTGTCTGCAGCCTGCTGGATTGACGGGCCTTTGACACGTCTGGTGCTGTTTCCTCACTGTAGATTGTCAATGCTGCGCTCCGCATCATCACTGACGACGGACAGGCGAAGAGCAAAGGCTCCGACATTCAGAGGTGCATCAACGAGGTGCGTGTCTACTGGTAGGTTGGGGGCATGCGATTCAACTGTCTGAGTGTTTTTTGCATGGCACAAATCAGAGAATTCCCGTGCGAGATGACAAGGCGTACAGTTACATGCACCACAAGGTGTGGGTTGTTTTAGTGGTGTTTACTGAGCGCTCATGGGTGTTGCTGTAAACCAGTTCTGCGTTATTGACAAGAATATATTGCAGACTGAATGGTACGCCGCTTTCTGCGAAGATGGACTTCATGTAAGCGGTCTCTAACGTGGTTGCCCTACTTCAGGTTCTTTCAATTGGAGTCGCCAAGCGGTTGTGGGCAACGCAGAGAACCTCGTCATTCACAAGGGAGGGCCATTATCGGTTCGTCATAGAGATGAGCAACAACGTTGCAGAACAGATCGTGCTAACTTAGTTAACCTCTATTTGAACCATATCCATGGATGCAGCACTAACAAAGTTATTTTATTGATTCTTATTCACCTCGCCACTCTGCAATTGTTTTATTACTCAATTCAACAAGGCGTTTTTCCTCGTTTAGTGCAGCAGCCGGGGTTTTCCCAAGCAGCAAGTTCCTGTGTAAACGGACTCAAGGTGAGAAAAGCGTCTCTTGACGTTGCTCTTGCGACCATCAAATAAATTTGCTGCGGCTTATTTGCTATCGCCACTTTTGATTTCCAGTCGACAACGACGATTGAATTTAATGTCTCCCCTGTACCTTGTATATCGTTGATCCAGCTGCAGAAACAAATGGTAGCTGACGCAGTTTTACTACTAGCTTTCGGCGGGTTCCATTCGGGGCAAGTGGCAACGAAACGTTACTCTTCTGGTACGCTTCAGTATTGTAAAAACCGGAAACCGATCGGACGATATGCCAGTACGTATGGGTGTTGCAGAAGCACCCCTTGAAACTCGGATAATTGCGTAGTCCGGCGGATGGCTGGAATTTGAACAACCATTTTACTTTCACTGTTTCTTGCTAGTTGAAAACTTGTATTCGCAGGGAAATGAATATGCTCCAGAGTACCAAAGTCCCATTTGCGACTCCTTTTGTTGTCGCAACGTTTTGGGTTACTTGTATTTGCATTCCTGGGAGAAGATTAAGATATGGTGCTAGTCGACCAAAACGATTGTCAGGAAGACTCATAACATATTGAATATCACTTTTGCTCATTCCGTCGAGAGAACGCTTGAAGTCTGCAACAATTCGAACAGGATGGGTCTGTGGAGGTAGCAAAGCAGCTGCTTCGGACATGAAGGCATTGTTGATAGACAACCGCGTGGCGTTTTCTGGTGTAACAAAAACACTGTTGCAACTCTCATTAACGCATCCAGGTACGTCGCTCACCAATCGACTGTTAATCAGGTCGATAAACTGTGGCGTCCAGTTGCCTAACCGAGCATTACGGCATCCCTCACCCCATTCAGGATCGTTTTGAAACCTCATAGATTCCTCCAAGATGATGACTTTGGTAAATCGCCTCCACAACTCAAATCCGTTCGTGTTTGCAACACTACAATTATACTGAGTGCAGCGTGTTGGATCAACATATATGGGATCAGAGCCTACAGGTGGCATTTGAAGGAAGTCTCCCACCAAGATGATGTTTACCTTTCCAAAAGGAATTATCTGAAGTTTTTGAATCGCCGCAGTAGATTGTCCAGCTTAATCCAATCTGAATTCGTCATCATTGAAACCTCATCTATTGCGAGCAGGTCTAGCTCAAAAATTCTCGCCGTTTGATCGCAAGCTTTAAACGCAGCAAAAAGCTTGCCAGCGTACGTCCACCTATAAGTGTTTGCTGCTTTACCCGTTAACGCTGCTTTTTGCATTGCACCTAACTGGAACACAATGCTGAAATGGCATCGATCACTCGAGTCTTCCCAGTACCTCCGGCGCCACCCAAGAACATCAAAAGTTGATCTCGTTCAATGCAACTCTCATAATCGCTTGATGCATATCCAACATTGGCACCCCGCTTTGCTAGCTCTTGTTGATAAAATCTGTTCAATAACGCCTTGCCAGCAATACAAAAGGCAATGTGCTGTCGTTCATTTAGGGATTTAGCTCGTGATATTGATTGCAGTGATGCATAGGGCTCCATTGTTTCAGGCGAACCTTCACGATCACTTGAACTCCACGTCATATTTTGAGGCTGCAACGCTTCTGATAACAATTCGACCACTTCAGTAGATCTATCAGTGTCGTCTGAATTCACAACAAATAAATTGTCATCCGACTCGGGGTCGCTCACCCACTTACGCAGCTCATCAAATGATAAAGAAGTATCTCCAAGAGTCAAACAGCTTCATCCAACTTGCAAGGGGTGCCGAATGTTACAAAACGTTTCCACAGTAAACTGTGCGCCCGATGAAAGCAGGTTCATTTCGACTAGAGCATCCACGGTATGACACCGTTCTTGTGAACTTGGAAATAACAATGGATTCAGCTCGCCTGTTTCGGGAACACAATCGGCGCCTAGCACCGAAATGTCTAAACTATCGTCATTCGATCCTAGAATTAGACGTTCATCATCAAGATCCGTAATGTCTGCTGACTCAGCTAAATCATCATCGGAATCACTACTACTGCTGTTCGTACTGCAAGTATCAGACTCGTCCAATGTTAAGCTTGCTTTTTCTCTTGCTCGGTAATAGTCGTCCATATTGTCCATAATTTCTTGTACAAATGGTGAGCGATTAGATTCCCATTCCGAGAATGCACGTTGCCGGTCCTCATCATCCCGGGCATCACAAGCCAAATCTGTTATAGTTCGAAATGGCTTGAACAATATCAAAGCTATCTTGCAACGCTTGACTAGGTGATTCGTCATTTACGAAAGGCATCCGAGCTCCAGTTAGCACTGGAACAACTTCGTATCGATATTTACCAACACAGTGAGTACTGTGAAGTGGATGACGTTACGAAAAACGCGCTTGTTCAGACGTAGACTGGGAGAACTTTCGTCTAAAGCACTTCATCACATACTCATACAAATTAATGTCATCCAGAGATTGAGGGCGCCAACGATAGTCGTCAAGATGTGAGGCAGATCGATACAATCTGCCATCTGGAACATTTGAATCCTGTTCGAGTACATCAATACCAATTAAATCACAGCCGTGACCATCGAAACCAAGAAGTGCTTTCATAACTTCCGTGATTGGTAAGTTGCTGCAAGATGCACTCTGGTAACTACACGACTTTCGAAGCAAATACAAAGCTGCAAGAGGTCCGGCTACTTCCCGACGATTAGTCAAAGCAAATGCCGTACTTGCAACACGTTGTTGACTTCTGCAACGCTCGCTTGACAAATTTCGTGCTGTTCTTTGACGATCTTCCTTGTCTTGGCGGCGTTTAAATGCTGCAAGAGCAACTGCTGTCACTGAATCAATTTGGTTTTGTTGTTTTGTTACATACTAGCAACAATAATAGATCCGGCCCAACACTGCTTCTCCCCCAATCAGTACTTGTACACCGTGATTCGACTTGAAGGCGCCCATGATTACATCATTGTATCCGTTAATATACTCACATGCTGGTTGCCTTTGCAATTGTATACCTTTGTCCGTAAGCATACTACGATCACGTCGATCGCGAGGATACCCATATCGGCACGACCCTTGTCGGCAAGCACGCGATTTTTTAAATAGCTCGCAGCATGAGTCCACCAGTGCAAATTGAAAAGAAAAACAAGCAACGCTACCATAAATGTAAATGCTGTGGATGTCCATCTCAAATTGTCACTCAATTACTCGTGCCATCTCATCTCTGGCGAAAGCATCATCACTCTGTCGATCGAATGTTCCTTGTGCCTCATTAATGGACTCCAGGAAATCAGCAACGATACTCTCATCAATATATTCCAAAGAAAGAGAGAGTTCACGCTCATATATGCGTTTCTTCGCTTCCGCTAAACTACCAACCGCATTCGCCTCACTTATCGCTCTCTCTTGTAACTCGTTCTCACTTAACTCACGCATCACTGGGGGCCATCTAGGCGGTCGATTTTGTAGCAGAATCTGACGGAGCACATGCTGTGAGCTAACTTGAATTCTACAACTTCCGCATTCGAGCAAAGCTAGCTCACGTTCGTGATGCAACTCACTTGACGGTGGCATCCGAATCGTTTGAGGGATATCTAGTGGTCTCAAGCACGAATATGAATTGCGACAAAAACGACAGAAACCACGAGAAATCTCAAGCGGAAAGTTTGTTGTCACAATGCTTTCCGTATAACGTTCAATCTCACTATTGAATTCATCTCCACGTTCATCTACAACACGATTATATGCTGGAATATTTGGTGGTGCTGAAGACAACCAAACCAGAAAATATGCGTGTAATGTACCACCGCCCTGTGTCTCTACCATCCCAAAGAAAGCTTTAACGTCCCCAACCAATCCGTCAAAAGGCTTATGACGCATGCTCGTTAAAGGTACGCCTAGCACATGCTCAATAAATGCTTCCATGTCCCGCATAAAAATTCGAGCCGAAGCAAAATCGTTCTTAAATGAAGCTGCTCTCAATTTTCCACGCTCCGGAATCGTTGACACTGGTGCATCAAAAAGTGTATCAACCTTTGTAACACCACTATAATACGCGAGTACAAACGAACCCGATACGTTCGGTGTCAACGTCACAAACAAGGCCGGCTGCCCGAATCTGGACTGATATGCAAATGCTTTGCGTCTGCACCGCTCTCGTTCCGCATCGCTTCCCAAAAACTGCTCTCGCTTATTTGAACGCTTTTAAGGAATCGACTAGCTGTTGAAGAAGTTCCCGTGGTTGATAATCGTCCTTGGCGTCGTTGCTTATTCTCGCGCAAAGCATCCGTTAATTCACTTAATGAAATGTCAGCATACCCATCAAATATATCTTGCATCGCAAGCCAATATTGAGATACATACTTTGCATTTTATTACGATCAAATGCAACAAGCGTAAAGAAATCGTCTTCTGCAAATGCACGTGAACTTAGGGAGCAATAATGTTGCACACATGCATGAAGTGATACGTCAATTTTGCGAGTCTCGCCAGGATGTCCACGCCCATAAGGGAATAAAAGCGGGAACATTTTAGCAAAGATTTCACTGTCATCTTGCGAAAACTGACTAGAATGGTACAGCCTCTGAATTTTCAGTTATATCGACAAGGGATTGCACATCCGCCACGCCCACATCGATATCTTCTTCTGTGAATACTATTCGTCGTTCAATAACGTCATCCTCGTTATGAAAGCTCTCATCCATTCGCTCAGCAACGCGATCGTGATCTCGTTCAATTCCCTCGCTTTGAGGTGACTCACTAAATAATTGATCTGCAATTGACTCGGGTTCCAAATGCAATCCATATCAATGCCGAAAAGTAGGGATTCGAGGAGCGAAAAACTCTAATAAATCTTCCACGCGTTTTCGTCGAACTAGATGCATTTTCTTCACTTTTGCACGCTGCGTATCCGTGAAAGGACCAGCAAGTACAACGCAATAAGAAGTCACACCATCAAGACGACGAGATAATAATGTTGCTGGGGGCCCGGTGAGGCATCAAAAGCAAGACAGGGTGATCTTATTGCTCGATGGGATCCTCCACGCATAACAGTCATCACCACTGTACATACAAGCTGTATCATAAATCGCTCCGCCATGGTTGTATCCACAAATTGACTGGGGGTAACACCAACGAAAAATCCGTTCTTGATCGAAAACTTCGGAATTTGATCATTTGACAGACTATCTTGACACTCCGCACATATCACCAAGCTTGGAATCTCCCAATACACTTAAAACCGCGGGGAGACAACAAAATACCTTGAAATGGAGACGATATGCTGGAACAATCGTACTCTTTGTAAAGTTCAGGAGGAAGATCTTCACTTTCACTATCCAAATGTGTCTTCATACGTTCAATCAAAGCTCGCTCGCCAACTTTCACGCAATGACAGTCTCGCGAAAGAACCTACCGATCACAAACTGCACAAACACTTTCATTCAACTTGTCGGCACCAAGAGCTTTGTGCAAACGAGCCAATACTGCACGCTTTGGTGAATCTTTAATTGGTTGAAGCGGTGATCTCAAAACGCGGTAGTTTCAAGATCTTCCCGACGAACCTTATTATTTTTTTGTCGTTGAGATCTCGCATAATCCCGTTGCTTCTGCAACCGCTCTGCGCGGGCGGCGTTCTATTGATTTAACCTGTACCGCTTAACGGCAAGTCGATTTCGTTCTCTACTTTCTTTGGGCTCAACACCATCAAAGCAAATCCGCACAATGAAAATACGCCAGTTAACGTCCTTCGTGGCCAGTTAGACACTCCAAATGAATCGCCGTCTCCCCACCGGCCCCGTCCCAACCTTTTCTACCGCCTCGTTGGTCTCATTCGCAAATTTCCACCGCGAAGACCAAGCACCGCAAGGAAACCCTATCACGATGGCCAAAAAGCGCAATAGCGACAACAACCTGAACACTGAAGCGTCCCCCTTCAAGAAGCTGAGATTGAAGCAGACCCAGCAAGCAGAAATTGCTCAAAACCAGCGCGGGCTCGAAAGCACCGTCGATACACACACATGTTTGGCATCATACTCTTTTTCTTCACGCTACCCTTACCACTTTAAACACAACTCCTACCGTATATAAAAGAAAACATGACGACTGACCAATACGGGAGATCCGTCGCCACCGCCACTGCTGCTATCAGGATCAAAGGACGGGTCATCCTCATCAAACCCGACACAACCAAAAGTGGTTTGAATGTGCTTCGCCTGTTTTTGACTGATCCGTCCATCTCTGATTCGGCTCAAGAGCAAAAAGAGGTACTGTCGTACTCGTAGTCTGTATCAAAACAGCACAACGATATATTACTAACCGATTCACTACAACAGGATTTGGAAGCAGCACAGGCAGTCAATGTCTACGAAGCAAACACATGTGTGATTACACTCACACTCTTCGACATTGATATCAACAATCCACGTCTACCCAATGAAGGTAGTGTGATCGAGTTCTCACCTACAAAGATGAATCTCTACGCGTCATGCTGCCAAGTGCAAGCCAAACTTCCTGCTTTATCGATCGTGTCTGACGACACTGCTGGTACTAACGCAGATGAGTAAGCCTATCGGGCGATCCACGGCGCCAAGAACAAAAATGATAAGCCAAAAAGGTAATTAATGCAGCCATTTAACGATTTTTCTGTTTTTTCCAAATGCATCGATCGTCATAGAAAATAGAGAATCCATCTGAAGCACTGTAGCTTTACAATGCACTGTTTGCGTGAAGGCACATTTTGAAGCCAGGCATGTAGAAAGCCGCACATCAGAGACGTTCGAGTTCAAATCAGCCGTCCTCGCTTACTATGACACGCATTTCATACCTGTAGTTGTCAGAGGGTGACAGGTAAAACTTCATAGAGCAAAACAAAGTACTAAATGGCTCCCACGACACCCAGGGAGACGAGAACACCAACACAAAGCTAGTAGCAGTGCAGTTATCACCGTACATGTTGAAGTTGAAACTGAAGTTGACATCTCTAACAATAACTGAAGTTGACATCTCTAACAATATTACAACAAGTTTAAATTGCAATCAAACCTAACAACCGCCATTCGCTTTATTTTATACAGGTATTGCACTTGTCATTGGTCTACATGATGCACAAAATATCTTAAAAATAACTCAGTGCCAGTATACTTTCCCCCGCTCTGCATTACCAGCCTGCGCGCTTCACGTAATAACATAACACCTATTTATTACTACGGAGTAGGTTTTAAGAACAAATATGTTCCTTTAACTACCGAACTGCGAACCCGGCGGCCCAACAGGCCGCAAACACAATATAAAATTTCGCAAGGGTTGTTTGTCATTGCATATCCCGGGGACGTGTGAAATACTTTCCAACGCCAATCCCGACCTGCTCCGAAAAATACTCTGTGAACGTTGATATTTCGGGAATATCTCTCCAACACCGAGTCCTTTATCGTTTAGTAGGAGTTCATGTTCTCAGCATAGTGAATGGGTACTATACCGTTCATCACAGCCTTCCGGTGCTCCCAAAACATATGCCGCGTATGTTTGCGAACATTGTACAAAACGGGGTGTTTGAACAGCGCGCGTACAGTCTCAAAAGTAGGAAAGTCTTGGTGCCCTGCTTGATCACCCCTGGAAGTGATTTAACTACGTGCCTTGAAGTATATCGCCCTCCCCAACGCGGATTAGTTTATTCCGCTAGAGCTGACGCAACGACATGAATGCGCTCTACCGCATCGCCGAAAGGCAGTAAGTCAACTTGGAGCCGATGGGAATCAGGTGTCGAAGAATAGACCTTTCGCAAAATTGGCTGATATTGGAGAGATTGCACTTCATCAAGTCATCAGCGCTTAAAATAGAGCAAACGAAGCACGTTTTGACCACGTAGCCCCTTCCCCAAAATGTAGCCATCTCTGGCATGGTGTATCCCATTGTAGACTAAGCAGCGACGGATGCGAGCGATGAGCAACCTTCTTGGTTAGCTGCAGCGTCATCCCGGGCTGGTGGCTGTGCGACATGAACTGCTGGAGGTTTTGCGTCTTGGGCTGCTCGTGGCTTTGCGATATGGGAGGCTGTCCGACTTGAGCTGCTGGATGCTGTGTGATTTGGACTGCTGGCGGTAGTCGCCGTGGTATCTGCGCAGGTCGGGCTGTGGCTCGTATAGTGACGTCTGGGTCTTGCGGCAAAATATGAAGCGGTAGGGCTCGCAGCGTTCACAAGAACTGACTGCCCGTGGCGTCATCGGTCGTCCTCGATGACGTCACGGGCTGCACGTCCGATATGATTTGAATCTGTGCGTTTACCATGTGGGGTTTCCTACTGGGTCTGTGCGGTTCACCTTATCTCATTACAGTGCTCGAGGTTTCCACTTGGACAACGTGGAGGCGCTGCTGTGCAACGTGTTCATGAAAAAGAATGGGAGCCAGATTGGGGCCATGAAAGCAGCGTCTATACCCGCGCATCACGTATCGTCCAACCGGCACCTGGGCAGCGCAAAGCCCGTACGCATGAAGGACCGAAGTCGGATGACTGCTTCTACTGCGATGGGTGCTACAATAGGACGGTCTCACGCACATGAAGCGTAACTGCCCCAAGATGCAGACGGATGGGAGCATAGACGTGGTGCGCTCAAACATGTTCGTGAAGGGCACGCGGATTGCTGACCAATCGAGATTCGTGGGAGTTGCCCACGTGAAGGGTGCAAAGGCGGCTGCAAAGGAAAAGGCCAAGCCGGCTCGCGTCGAGATTCCGGCGGACGTAGCATAGCTCCGGCGATCAGCAACCTCACGCGCGTTGCGATCGTCCGTGCCAAGGCAGAAGGGCCAGGGTCAATCTTAAACGACACGCTGACGCTGGAACAGACGACGACCGACGTGGATGCGCTGATGACATCTCCTCCCGGAACCCCAGGATCTCCAATAGTATAGGACACGACCTTGAGTGGCGACGACGACGGCGATGACTTCTCGCCAGGAAACGTCGCGGTTCTTGCTTGAGCGGTGACGTAAGCGTCCGGCAGCATTGAAGTGCATCAAGCACAATCAAAACGACTGTAAGAGAATTGTACCCTGGTTTGATGCAAAGAGGTGTGGTTGACGTAAGTTGTTCTGACTGGGTTCTAGACTCCGGATGTGGCTCCGATCTAACCGCTGTTTTTGCGCAAGCAGCCCAGCCAGAGTTAAGATTTACATTCGGAGAAGGTACTAAGTTATGCAATATACACCTTGACTCTGTTCGGCTCTATTTTTTTGGTCCAAACGAAATTAGACCGTTCCTTTTTAATGACACGACACTCGTACCTAAAGCCAAAGCAAATATACTCAGGGAGTATTGGCTAAAGAAAAAGGGGTATCAACTTGTAGAGAGTACCCAAAGTGGGTACACATTTGCGCTATGGAAGCGTGAACTGGCATTTGAAGCCATTGTCGTTGATGGAGCATACTATTTAAAAGTACGTACACTAAGAGAAAGGCAGATGCACTGCTCTGCTGTAAAGCAAGATATGCGACGACACTGAGGGTGGTAGGAAAGACACAGGTCAAAGTTTTTATACAGTGGCATGTAAAATTAGGACATCTAAACAGGGGCGAACGCATTGAGGTGATGAGTGACAATCTGATCCCAGGTGTACCTAGCTATAGCAGGGTTGCCCTGACCAAAGTCCCCTTCTTCTGTCATACGTACATAGAAATGAAGATACACATGATGAGTTACACAACTACGGTTGGAACTAGAGACAGCCAGCATATTAGCACCATTCACACGGACACGAATGTACCGATGAATAATCGGGAGGTCACCGAAAGCATTGGCGACAGGCTTTCGATCTACAGTACCAATCAGTGCTAGAGAATATACCCTGGAAGCTCACTCGGTTATCAGCTGGCCCGACTGCATAACCCTGTCATTGGGTTGTTGGTGTGAAATATTACGGAGACGGATCACTAAAGCGGTTTAAAGCACGACTAGTGGCTCAGGGAAATTACAAAGATTATGAGTTTGATTGATTCGAAGTTGCCACACCCGAAACTCGAGTTGAGCCACTACGACTCGTTTTAGCCATAGGAACAATGATGTTGTTGGACTGCAATATTCACCAAATGGATGTTAGCACCACATTTCTTAATGGACGGCAAACAGAGGAGCTATAATACAGACTAGTCCTTCGTGTCCTACGAGCTATAACCTGGTGGATGTAACAGATTAATAATATGTTACACCCAGATTAATATTATGTTACACCCACCAGGTTACAAGCTCGTAGGACACGAAGGACTTGTCTGTAAGCTTAAAACCAGCATCTATGTGCTGAAGTAGGCAACTAAAATTTGGTATGGAGTCCTCGATAAGTCCTTCACTGGACTTGATTTTGTCCGATGCAACAAAGTGTATTACATATATATCCAAAAAGTAAAATAGCATTGGATAATTCTGGTGATCTATGTTGATGACCCTATCATCATGTCTCGTGACATGGGGCTGATCAACCAGATAGAAAGGGATCTATCAGGTAGATTCAAGATGAAATATCTAGGAGACATCACTATATCTGAAGGCTGGGAGTCCGTAGAAATCGGACACAAAAGACGACGACAATCTCACAGCACAAGTACATACAGGAGTTACTAAGAAAATTCAACTTGAAAAGAGTGTGCCCGTTTCAACACCACAGGTCAGGGGCGTTAAACTACAAGCTGGTGTGTCAGCTCAGCAAATCGCAGCCCAAAGATTTGATTTTCAAGGGCTCGTCGGATCGCTGCAGTATCTGGTACGAGTAAACTAGGCTAGATATAGCTAACGCAGTCAGAAAATTAAACACGTTTCTGTCGTGCTGCAACGCGACGCACTGGGAGACAGCAAGGAGAGTACTCAAATACATGAAATGGACGTCAACGTACGGTCTCCTTCTTGATGGGAATTCAAGAACAGTACGCATGAAGTGTACACAGACGCGAGCTTCGCGTGTCAACCCATATAACGTAAGTCGGTTACTGGGTGGGTCAGCACGATGGCTGGTACGAGTATCTCGTAGTGTAGTAGCAAGCAAGCTTCAGAATCGTTATCGACTGCAGAAGCAGAGCACATTGCACTTATTGAAGGTGAAATGACAGCGAGTGGCTTTGGTACTTGCTCAGACATATGGGGCTTCTCAAAAGCAACCAGTGCGGATTAGTGTGACAGCAAGGCAGCCATTAGGTAAAGAACGCAGGAAATCACAAAACAACTAAGCACTTACAAGCTCGCTATTTGTTTGCAAAGGACCTCGTTGAAGAGGGAAGGCTGGACATTCACTACTGCACAACGCACGATAAGGCAGCAGATATTTAATCAAAATCCCTACCAACAAACCCGTTCGCGAAAACTGATAGGAGTCAAAGACCTAAATACTATGTACGACGCTTAGTGGGAGTGTTGCGCCATGGGCTCAACGCATCTTCGACGCTGTGCAACAGCCGCTACCTGGGACGGGATGTGCGGTAAGCTACCGATAGACGACTCCGGAATAGGCTATGCAGCACAGTTCGAGACATATTAATTAGGAAGTGTATCGAGTTGGTTATACAGAGAATAAAATATCGATGTAGTTTACGGTGCTTCGACCAGACATATGGTTTTGAGCCAATCGCTATTGGCTCTTGCCCTCTCCCTAACAGAGACAATATTAAGTGCGATGAGAAGAGCAAGCACACGGATAAAAACCGAGGACATGCTCCTCATTTCCTCTTTGCTTTGGATTGAGCACGTATGTAGGTTAGTAATATGCGGAGGAATAATAGGATCGATAACAGGACGTTCAGATCAACAAGCTTTCATTCACTTTATCATACAGGGGTTTTGGGTGGGTGAATCGGGAGGAAGTCACAGTGCGCCGGCTGAAGTTTCCTCCTTGCGACGACTTCAAGAATATCCACTTTTATGGAGTTCCTTTCGAAAAATAAAACGTGCGGCACGCAACCTCAATGACGTCAAATACTTGTTTAGACAGGGTAGATGCCCAGCTATTTTGTCCAAATATTTTTTCCACGCTGCATCCGGCAGGAATAACGCGGAGTGCATCAAAACCTCACAGCTCTCAGAAGGGGAAGGTGGTAGCAACACTCGTATCCCTTGCTGTTCAGCCGGTGCTTCTATGTCGTTGGGTTTGACAGGCTTCACGACGGAAGATCAGAGTCCAGCTGCTCTTTGTCGGACTCATCATCGGACTCGGGGTCAGGGGTTGTGGACGCTTCGAAGCTGGATACAGCTTCAGTCTCAGTCTCGTCCCTCTTTATTTGAAGCCGATGTAGCTCCCTGGACTTTATTTACTCGACTCCGTATGAAACTGAAAATGAGTTGATTTGGCCGAGTGCGTTGTTTTGGCTGATATCACGGTCTACAGTCGAGGCACGCGATCCAATCAGCGGTAAGCCCGTTGACCACCATGACGTTGAAGTTGTAGAAGAAAAGCTTGCTGCTTGACTCGTGGTCTATAATTTAACTGTTTCGCTTGCATGTCAAGGCTGTTGACGTGTGCACATCAGTCCCCCTTACGCTATTGTCGTGTCTTTGTTGAGACTGCAACTCAACCATGGCGACACTGCCTACCACCGAAAAGGCCAGGCGTGTGATCCGGCAGTGCGGTTGATTCTTGCGTGGACGAATCGCCCAGTTTCGGTTATCCTGCACAACCTCGTAGCCTAGATACGTCATCTCGTCTGCGTAATGGAGCATCCCTTTAAATTCATAAACTCGTATCGATTTTTCAAAACGATAAGCTTGCTCGTTGTAGGCTGAGCTTCCAATCTCCGATAGTATTATGAGCCTATGTACAAGGCGTAGTGCACGCCCAGTTATTGTGTTTGGTCCGAACAACGATGACTGATCGACAAACGCCGAGAACGTCGTGTGGGTATTCCATCGTCCGTTCCTGGCACTGCTAGTATGTTTGGCGCAGTGGACTGTTGGATAGCAATACCTAACAGCTTCACCAGAAGCAAAACCAATAACGGAGCGAGCGGGCAATCTTGCCGAATCCCCGATTTTACTAAAGTTGGGTCAGCCCCGACTCAAAAGTGGAGGGTATAGTTTTCAGTATGTTGGACCAACCAACATATTTAGTATCAACCTTTGTACAAAATCGAACTTAGAGCTGACATATTATGTCAGCTCTAAGCTCGATTTTGTTGGCGGGGCTATGATAAGGGGTGAGGCTTTCCGTGTACAAAGGTGTGTTACATCCACAATTTTAACCATTATGCTGTCTGATGTTGGTGCAATACCTCGAGTAAGATGGAAAAGCCACCGTGTCCATAATCCCTCTATTAGAGCGTACAAGGCTTTGTGTCGATGCAGAAATGGAAAAGATAGAAAACGCAAAAATCGGTGCTAATCATAGCATGGAATATAAAGTATCGGAACCGGTCAAGTGGATTCCGGAATCCGACGCGGCTTCGTGTGGTGCGTCTATGCTTTGATTGAGTCCCCCCAACTCATTTGCCTTCTACTCCACCCATAGTACTTGATTGCAAGTGCCAACCCAAGTAGGTAATTATTTCGAAAGCTTAACTAGGGTTGACTGACGTAACCAGACCGTAATTTGGGTTAACCTGAATGTCAACTTTTCATACGCGCTGTCGTTAGGAACAACAACACAATACATTACCTCTTTTAAAAGATTATTAACGATGGAAGTAGCCGCTGTCGTACACAAAGGCTTGTTTTCTTGTTATCGCTATCAGCACTAATGTAGTGAAGCCACGCTGATGCAAATTTAGCCTCGATATTTTCACCTGTTTTAAAGCAATTGAGTTAGATACCACACAAGAACTTCATTTATATTCTCTTGTATTAGAACGACTGGGATTATCACATCGCGAGGAGTAATGCGCACTGGATCGAAGTTATTTTTTCAAGTGAAAAGAGCTTCCTTGACACTTGAGGTGCTGCATGTTGCACCCATTTTTCGTAAATCGTCACATTGCAAAATTCCCTCCTCAGCTATTGGCTATAATAGCTGCAATTTGATGCAATTTGACGACATACGCTTCCAAAGCGTTCGATTAGAAGTTTTGTGTAGGACATAGACAGAACACTAGTCAAAAGAGTGTCTTCACGAGGATTGATGCTACAAACGTGGAAACACCGCTATTTAAATATTTTGTTCCAATCTCTACTTTGGCACCAAGAAATTTGCGTAGGAGACAATAACGAGAAATTTATTTTTGGACTCACCCGAAAAATAATAATTTTTGGCTGCTTACCTCGGTCATCCCTTGTTAAAAATCAATCAAACGTTTTAGTCTTATTCTTGTTAAGATAATCGAAACGGAGACAACGGCATGATTTGGGGTTAACCCTTCAACCCCAGCATGTTGGACCACCACCGTAACGGAATTATAACTTGAGTAACCCTAACGCCACGAGTTTGCGCTTGTTGGAGTTCCATCATATTAGTTATTTAGACTAGAGGTTTGTATGAGATATGACCTAATACGTTGAGCTAGTCACATTTTGTGAGTAAAATAACTTTCAAAAGCACGTGTTTAGGGGATGCTAACGTGAACGTCGAGTATAAAAATGAGAGAAATACCAGGCACCTGGTATTGAGTGGCCGCTGTGGCTCCCTTCGCTTTATTTACCGATTTTGTCCAAGGCATGCAAGCGCATGGCCGTTCCATCGAGGAAGTACCTGAGGGCTTTAGAGAGGATGGCAGGCAAGAAAAGCTAAGAACGTTGCGTTCGGCATGGGAAATGTATTGCGGCCAAGTCGAAAAGAAGTGAACAACAGGTATGTAGCTAAACCAAAAGTGTGTAAAGCGGTGGCTGCTAATATGTGGTTCATTTGCTTTGTGTTGGTGGGGGGTCGAAAAGAGAAGGGTGAGAGGGTGTTTGTGCTGCGCAACAACCGGTGGTCAGAGGTGAAATATATGCATTAGAGGGAGACATAGCTCTAAGTAATGAGAAAACAACCCTGCTCATTACATGTGCTGTATGTGCAAGTCAGCATGATTCTCCAAACGCCGACGTAGGAACTCCTCGTCGTTACGGGTGAGAGACAACTTGCTGTTTTCTTGAAAGCAGGAAATAATCTTGAGTCCGTTTTCCGTTTATAAATCAGGATTGGGTGGACGAACACTAACGACTTGCCTTTGACATCTTCATAAATTTCTTCTATCCGCTTCTTTTCATCCTTTGGAATCGTACGCAGCGCGTTGACTCTCATCGACCTCCACAATGACTGTATGGGATCCACTATGTAGGAAAGCCATCGGGTCGATGTCTTGATGTACCTCCCCGAATTTTCTAGTTGAGAATCATTTTAGGGAAGCGAACTCCGAGTTTTGTCACGAGTTAACACACGTATACGGTAATCCCGGGTGATTTTCATATCTGGGAACAGCTGACTGAAACAGCGCAAGCAGTATGGCTTTACTTGTTTGTTGGAACAAGCGTACATATTGTTTCAGTTCGGGTACAGATGATAACATAGCTGAGCATGATCATCCTTGCTATGGCTGGCGTCGTAATTGGGCGATCACCTTTCACTCCAAATGTTGCAAACGTTTGGCAATCTTCAGCTTTTCGTTGGATGTGCGGTGTGCCTCGCACCCGTGACTTTCACTCCGTAACACACCATGGTCTTGCTCTCCTCCGCCTCGCAGTACTTAGCAGTCACTTTGGCCATTTCGGGCGCTTTAATGTCCCTGCACTTTCGGCATTACACTGGTGTCCGCCTTCAGCACCAAAATTTGCAGATATATCCTGTCACTCGATACACTAATCATCTTAATGTCTCCAGGATCGGAACTTGCTGTCTTTCGACACACAGTTTTGTACAGACTTCGAGCATAACAATTCGCAACGGATTCAAATCTTCGGCTACGTTGTCCACAGTCAACACAATCTTGACCAGGCTGAAATCCATATTCCCGTGCGTGAATTTTGCCATTGACCACAAAATCAACAGTACATCCATTTTACGACACATTTGCGCGTAATTGCCTTTCCCTTGTATGTTCGACAACCGTCTTCTCCGTTGAGCTTGTAATCGGTGTCTGTTGGACGTCACGTTCCGTTGGGATGCAAAAAGATACGGCGCTCTGCACCTTTCAAACACACGAATCCGAGTTTGGGTCTATGGATTGATCACGAGGATGTTCTCTTCAATATTGCGACGGATGTAGTGGCGCACGGTGACGCGCATTTGGCGAGGGCACTTGAGGAGGCCATCATGAATGCCATGTTTTCGCGATCCGGCAGTTCTCGATGAAACTGCTGAGATTGCTCGAGAACTGGCATCGATGCCCATGCCGCGCGACTTGCTGGACTGCTACATCGGCATGTGAGCTCACCCGAAGTTCTGCTCAAGTTCGCCGAAGATTCGACTACCAGGGTCTCCGACGCAACGTTTTGCACAAAGAAGTGCAAAAGTATGAGTTGGGCAAGAAGTTTGATACGTGAGCTGACTCATTATCCAACCTGCTCTGAACTGCGGAACGGAATCTCGGATCAAGCCTGTAATGATGCCTGGTCCCGTGATGCTCGGTGGGTGGTCCCTCGCCATCGTCACGCCCGAAGCGCGCTGGCCGCCTCCGACCTCACGGTGGCATCCGTTCTGTCTGTGCGTTCGCAGGTCGTGGCCGGCACCAACTAAGAGTTCAAAATTGAGGACTCCAGCGCTTCTCACGATCAAGTCACTCGCTTCCTGGTGCGAGTGTTCAACCAGCCGTGGACCAACACGACGAAGCTCAAGTCCGTCGTTGCAGCCCCGTAATTCGAGTCCAACGTAGCAGATCCGTTGCCACGAAGTCGCAACCGACTCGGGTAATAATCTCAACAGTGAACGGTCGCTCGCCTTCCCACTCCGTCTAACTCACGTTCTATATAAATAAAACAGATAAAAAATACATACCACTTCAACGTTGCAGGTGTTGCAACCTAAACTCACTGTCACCATTGAGCGGAGGGCACCGGTCAGCAAAACCGAAATGCATTAATGAAAGGCATGTACCTTCCAATAGTTATACCGTCAACATTTTAGTGATGAATTCTCTTCGTTCCTGTTCGTACGATTCGAAATGGGGTATGGGCCACCAGCAGTGGCATTGCCTGTGCCCCCTTTGTGAGCTCACAAGGTGCTGGATGCGCCACCGGTGGTGCGCAAACGCTGGCGCGACTTTTTAACAATGGTACGTGTATCTTTGCGGGGCGCAAGATTTAGAACATTTTATGTTGCCGTTGAACAGACTAGACGCCTTGTATGAACTTCGGGAAACATGGAAAGCTACTAGCGTAGCGTTGAACCGCTGCCCTGCCATCAATTGGTTGGTTAAAGCGCATTGCCATCTCTTACAGTCCAGTATAGCGCTTGCATGGTAATAAACCTAATTGATCTTTAACACGCAACGACTCGCCTAGTAGAAATGTTTAGTGTAAACGTATTGCTTCAACTTAAATGGATACTATCTACTTCGCGGATGCACGATTCAACGGATCGCCGTTACAATGTACTGTCGCGTTTGTTAAAATATTTGTACCGTGCGCGGAGGTGACTGCAAGTCAGTCGATGTACACCAAATCTGTTTAAGAATGTTGTAACCAAAGCTATACAGCCACATATTAATATGCCATCAACCATGTAGTAATGACGACGTCTATACTTCATTGCAGACAATCCACGAAGCTGTTTTCGGCTGTGCTGTGCTGGAGGTGACCTACGCGAGACGTGCAATCTTCCCAAAACGAGCTGGCATGAGGCTTGTGCCCCGCAGCTCACTGTATCATTATTTGATAATCATGACACTGTACCATTATTTTATAAGCATGACAGTGAGTTGTAACTGCCTCCGTTGAAAAGTAACTGTGGCTCCACGATCGTATCAAGTCTAGTTGAAGTTGTATCACGTAGTGGCATGGGGTCTAGTGGAAAGACGCTACTAATACCGGAACTTGCAAATACTATTAGCCCGACTATTGATTGCAAAAAGTGGACACAAAACTAGTTTAAGAGCACGAAACTGGCACGTTACCTTAACAGTTGAGCAGGCTGGGGGATTTGCATAAGTTTGGTGATTTACAACATGGAGCATCGCATGTTACTCGTGTAGCGCGGTCACCAAGTGACCAGCTAGTAGATGAAAGAGCGTAAACAGAAGAGATTGTCAGCCTAGTACCATGTCAACTCAAAGCAATGGTATATTAAATGCATGGTTACGAGTAGCTAGCCCAAATGTTTTGGTAAATGAGTGTTCTATAGAAATGCCCAAGAGCGACAGGAAGTGTTGTTCAACTTCTTCGTCGTGATGTGCTTGAACGACAGAAAGAGTTATATGCGCCTCTTCGAGCATATGCCTACGCGTAATGTTGTGTGATAGCGTTGTGCTTCGGCACGCATAAGCTTGCTCCTCACTTCTCAATTATCCACGATACCCCCACAACACCCCGCCAGCAATTACCTATCAAGTTCGATGCAAGCCCGTTATGATCTACTTCCTCCGGTACTAAAAGAATGCAGCATCGGTTTGAACGGGTGAACTGAAAGAATGCAAGAGTCAAAGATGATATTGGTTGATTATCAAAAATGATGCACTAATGGATTATGCCAGTCAAAACAACACTGACCGGGCGCATAATCCAGAGCTTTCAAAACCTGCTGATAAGCGACCATGTCACACGTGATCGACGTTGAAAGCCCCCCTTCCTGGGCATCGCTTCTTTTCCAATGTGGGGAGAGAGTACCGCTTTCTGCCGTCGTTGAGCAAAATGCATTGCATCACAGACCGTAACGTCAAGAAGATGTTGTCCAGCGTCGTGATGCTGGTCTCGTTGAACGCTTCCGTGACTGCACGGATGAGATGGCTAGCGGTACTGAATGCACTGGATAGAGGCAAAAGCCGAGGTCCAGCACGTTCAGATCAGGAGAATTCGGCGGCTCGAAGAAGAAATGAAAGCTCCAGCCATCCGAAGTGCCAGCGGCGATCGCTCGGAGGGACATGAGAGGTAGCATTGTCCTGCTGAATCAGAATCGTTCTCGACTTCTGCTTCGCTGGTCACTTCGCTTTGATGGCTGGGATGACTTCAATGATGAGGTAGTGCTTGTAGACCGACCAATCGACCGTAGCCACATTTCTCGTACAGACGGACCCCTACTTGTGTTGGACGCTGCTTCGCTGGGCTATGTATGTTACCGTCAAGGGCCACAAGCCAATCTTCCCGTCAAACATGGTGCCGACGCGTGGTCGTCCTTGTCCTCATTAAACCACTTTTCATCCACGTGTACCACATCATACCCGGGGTCAAACAGCATAGTGTTTTCATCGAGGTGTCTGAGCACGTGCTGGAGACGCCTGACACAGTTCGCTTCGGTAAGTGTAGGCTTGATACGATCCGCGACGCGCGTGAGCCGCCCTTCACGCATCACGAGCCCAACGAGGCGTCTCGACACACCCGAGGCCTCCGTCAGCCGCTGTTGGGTGGTGAGTTGTCTCCAATCTTGGCAACTATCTCGTCGTGGGTGAGCTGTTCGCGACCGCGGTTGGCTTTCACACGAGACGAATTGTCCCCGCCGACAACACCAGCAGCCTCGGACTCTAGATGGCGCGCCCACACATGCCCAATTGATATAGGATGACGGTCGAACTGGCGAGCGACGCTGGAAACTGCTCCGTGTCGCACAATACCATCCACAGTCGCCCGTGGAAGAAGGTTAACGATCGCTCGACGCTCAGCGTCGGTCAACCGTGGTTTTTGTACCATTGTGTGCTCTTGGCAGGGCAGATTGTGTTGTGAGGAAAGCGTTAGTGAGCTGAAAGTCTGGCAGGCCGCCCAGCCCCCACCATTCGTATCGCCACACCACTCGTCCTAAAGCGACTCAAGAAGCACAAAAACTACTGGCTAAAAGCCAAGACTCGTGCGCATCATTCTAGCCAACGAAAACGCTCGATTTACACGTTTTATGCTAATCAAATTTAGTCCAACCTAAAAGCTGCATTCTTGCGGTACCGAGGAAGTATACACCAAGGGTTGGCTTGCTATCTACCGTCTAGTGTCAAAGACGTCATGAACGATTTGCAGGTCGTATCACGAGACCGTGAAAACGTGTGGCTCCACGAAACGTCCGAGGACGAGCAGATCGATGATAACCGCATACGCGCTCCGTTCCTGAACCAACCGCGTTGGCGCTAACGGTAGACCTCCTGTCGATCTGCCAAACGTTCTTCGAGGGATATATTGGAACTGATTGGAGATCTCCCTTGTTCACGGTCTTGATCCAGATCGTTCACCGCAGCAGCGAATACATTGAGCCCCGACGAGATTGTCACCAGCGACGGGTTCGTGTCTTGTTCCGAAGTCAATGAGATTGGACTCAAACTGCGTGCGAATACTAGTAGCTCTCTTTCACCTAATCAGAGAAAGATATATATATATTATACTAGATCGTCTTCGACTTAGCTGGGAATACCATAAAATTATCGTTTTTGTTACTGTATTCAAGCTCACAGTTAACGAGATAACAGTTACGCAGTACCGTGAAATTAAAGCGTTGAGAGCTGTCCATACCTGAAGGTATTCCGAGTAAGATATTATCGATTCTCTCATGACCACATAACAACCATACCTTCAAAGTAGTCCTTGCTGTGAACGAGTCTTGACAAGCGTCCGCCTTTTCCAGGGGCGACGAAGACCGTTTGGCTTCTTTTCCCCGCGGTACGCGCTTCTTCCAACCCTGCCGTGGACGTTTAGATCACAACTCTTCGAAACTAACACCATCAGGGCTTGGTTCTCGAAACGCTGATGTTGACAGTCCGGCACAATTCTCCGTGGGAATATTCGATGCGCCCGTTCTCTCCATTAAAACACTGACAGCTTCTCTCCCGGCTCTGACAGTTGTAGTAATGAATGTTCGGGTAGCATCTGCTACCAAGCGCGCACGGGCAGCTCGCGTCCTTGACCGAGTAACTCGTGGCCCCAATACGAGCAATCCACAGACCGCAACGTCGTGGCCTCCTCCTTTGGGCCTCCGTCGCTCTTGTCATGCATCTCCGCCACTACTTGGGTATGCTGCAACGTCACCTTCACTTCCGGCACCCTCCATCTGCATTGGCGCCGTCGCAGCTCTCTCCGCGACGGCCAACGCCTCGTTCACCAGGCTGGTGTTCTCTCGCCGTGCATGCCGACTGCCGCTGCGTCTCCTCGCCGCCGTTGTTCACCTCGATCTGCACCGCCGTGCCCGCCACCGTGACCAGCAGGCCGGTGTCGCCCTCGCCGTGTATGTCCGACCGTCGTTGCGTCTCCTCGCCGCCATTGTCAACCTCCATCTCCACCTGCACCGTCGCCGTGACCAACATGCCGTCAACAGGCCGGCGTCGCTCTCGCCGTGCATGTCCGACTGCTGCTGCATCTCCTCGTCGCCGTTATCCACCTCCACCTCCACCGACGCCTCGGCTGTGGCCTCTTCCGGGGCCACCTGGATCTCGTTATGCATGCCTTGGGGCCGCTCCAATGTCGCTGCTCCATATAAGCTCTCTGTCCAGAAATCCCTTCAATTCCTGGCCGCTACTCCATATAAGCTCTTTATCCGGAAATCCCTTGAAATTAATATGTATGCCTTGTGCACATCCTAACATCGAGCTTTTGGACTTATGTTAGCCAATGCGTGCTTTAATCATATATGCAGTACAAGTACAAAGAATAAAACTCTAAGTGCAATGCCCAAACCGGTGTTCTGTACGATACATAATTCGGGGTTGAAAGGGTTAAGCAGCCGCAGTTCCTACTTTGGCCTCATATGCTTAAGTTTTGTTTAGTTTATTAAGGGTCACCGGGGCTGGCTCCACCTCGGGGAAACTGATGATCGCGGGTCCACGTCCAGAGAAATACCCCCATGCTAAAACCACACAACGGTGCGTATACGTCCGTTAACGAGGTAATCGCTAGTCCATTTAACAGGGTGGTATCAATTGAGCTTGTCCGACTCATCAATTTCCTCATTAACACAAAAAATCTCCACCCAAACAACACTCTGGCATTTATTCTCAGGCTGAACAGTTCGCTAACCTTGAGTCAGTGCTTTCTCTCATTGATATTCATCATTCCAATCTTCTTTAAGCTGTTGATGCCCTCTTCATACGCCGCGTAGCTTTGTTTCTAGTTGCGGGTCGAGTTCCAGAAGTCTGGTGCGATACTGCACTGCGGTGTCCTTAACCCCTTACTTCCCAAGTTATTTTCGAGGTGTACTTTTGATATGTCCCATATCATAATATATAGAGTTTTGTATAGTCCAAAATTCTGCTGCAGCTATGCCATCGGGATAGTACAGATCTGGCTCTGGCTAAAAACGTGGCATATCCATCATTACAGGGCTAATGTTGGCGCAAATATTGGTGAGATTATGATGCCTAAGGCAACATACACACTGTACTGTTTATCTGAGTAGATCTTTTCTGAGCGTTGCACACGTACATCAACGGCCAATCGGCAAAAACAAAATTCAAATTCAGTAACGTTTCAATTGATTGCATTTCAAAAACTGTTCATGAACCCACAAGCCTACGCTTCCTCTCCTTCTTCAGCTCCGTCGGAAGCTCCACTCACACTCGCATCTCCTGCTCGAGCTCCACTGACGTTCTCCTCTGCTGCTGCAGCTCCATCACAGGCTTCCTCCTCCTCCCTTTCAGCAATAGCACGCGGGCACCGCTTCTTGCCCGGGCGCGCCCGATCGCGTAGCTTGTGCTCTTTCAGCAGGCTGCGTGGGATATCGTTTCCACTGTTCCAGTCATCGCGCCAGATAGCGAAGCATGTTTTCTCTGTCCCGCGCTACGGCGCAGAAGTATTTCCTGTTGATCAATACGTTAGCATGGGCGTAATTTGATCAAACAAAGCTGACGTACCGTCGATTCCCTGTCAAGCACTCAAGACAGAAGTACGTCGTGTACTTCCTCGGCTTCGGCTTGTACAGCGCGCACACCTTGCAGAAACGCTGGCGCTTCTTGTGTCATTGTTCGTTGTCCACCGTATCGGGATTTTCTTCGAGGCGATGCCCTCCAGCGTCGCATCTTCTCTCAGCTGCTTGCGCTCGCGGGGTAGCTTCACGTGCAGGAAAAGCTGCTGTTCTGTCGCGAGCTGTTGTTGCTTTCTGTTTTTAAAGTAAAGACAACATAGCACACGTAAAGTTAGTCCTCCCGAATAATTATGTTGGCGCGTCCAACATAACTCACCTCAATGGTTGCGTAGGCCTCGGTAGAGTCAACTGCCAATTGCTGCACCATCAGTGTCTCGAAGAATGCGTAGTGCTGTAGAGGACGCCTCTTGCCCTGCGGACGATGGTCATTCAGCTTCTGGTGATAGCGGAACACGATAAACGCGATTACCACCACCATGTCGAAAAATCCTAGAAACAGAGTCTTGTAGTATTTCCTGGTTTTGTAACTGAGCTGGACGCTATACCTCTGCATCCGGAGCTGGTCGTGGACGTCGACACCTCCCATCCAGCGATGGAAGTCACGAACCAGCTCCGGAGCTAATCTGGCTGTATTTCCCCATGGGCTCGGCGCACTGCAGTACAAAATATCATAGATTAGCCACAAATATCACTCGCAACAGAGCAATTGTACTTACAGAATGTGCCCGTTCTGCGACTGCCTCCGCTGGAGAGCAAATGGACAGGGTGCGGTC
The DNA here is from genome assembly GCA_012656105.1 of Phytophthora syringae. NCBI lineage: Eukaryota > Oomycota > Peronosporomycetes > Peronosporales > Peronosporaceae > Phytophthora > Phytophthora syringae. The sequence continues at coordinate 344,742 of JAAKBD010000438.1, forward strand.
CATCCACATTGCCGCAGTTGTTTGCGGAAAACGCTTGTTCTCCGCGAGCTTGATAGTGCCCTGGGGATGGACCAAAAACGTATGCTTGTTCACTTGCTTGGGTTTTTTCTTGGTGATGACGCCCTTTGTGTAACCTGCACGGTCAGTCTGGATAGTGCCGGTCCAATACATCCGTCGATGCAGCAACTCCAGCGCTAACTTCACCGAGGTATAAAACCGATCCGTCATGACAAACGCCAAGGAGACGTCGTCGATGGAGGGCATAGTGCGTTCATGTTCCTCAAGACGGCAGCTTCACCGAAGTTGTTATCCTTTGGCACGGGTGTCCGTAAATGTGTCTTGGCCCCGCAATAGATATAAATCCTGTGGCGTCACCAACAACATTATGTTAGTCTATGTTGGAGCCTGACAGCAGGCAGTACGTGCTTATGTTTTATCAAAGGCAACATAAGCACTTGAGTTAAAAATAATAAGCTGTGGCAAGGCCGAAGCCTACCACAGCTTTTACATACCTCAGACAATACGCCGTCTCAGCACACGCCGCGAGAAAACCATCGTCCCCCACTTTTGGGGCTTGTCGTTGTTGAATTGACGAGTGGGGTTGTAGCGGGATCGGGATGGTAGTGTCGCTTCGTCGAAGCTGATGACAGACGGCGCACGAGCAAACGTCCTCTGCAGCACATCCACGACCGGTCGAATCTTCCACTCGCGGTCGAGGCTGGCACTTGGGGAATTGTTGTTCGAAAAATGAAGGTAGCCCATAGTGTTAAAAAAATTGTGCTTGGTCATGAACTGGTTGAATCGTGTCGTAGATAGCGCCCCACTTGTTTTGACGACCAATGCGCAGCAATCCCTGTGCGGATAGGTGTCAGAATGCGTGCAATTAGCAGAGCCATGACACGCAGCACCTCCCACGGCTCAATATATTATACAGTCGCAAGTCGACTCCGGATGTCGCCCAAATCTTCCTCCGCAACGCCGGATCGCCGTTGCTGCGCTCGAATTATCCGCGCTCTTTGTGGAATCGACTGCGCATGGTACCGATTGCTCTCAACAGTAATCTGGGTCCATAGTCTGGAGGGCATGAAGTAGAAGAGTGGTGCTAGAGGATCATCACCCACTGCCATGACGCTGTCGCTCAGTCCGTAGGGGCCGTCGTACAAGTCTTCGTAGGCAGGATCAGGACCAAAATTGGCAGGATCTGTATGCAATACACCACAACCGTTAGCTTATGATGACACTAAGTTGGATGTAGACATTCATAAGTGTCCACTTATGCTGTATATGAACAACATATTGTACCATAATTCCAGCCGCGGGACCGCATCACTGAAATTTCCCTCTTGCTCTGCGCTATCGAATTGCAGACCGACTCGGGCAAGCCCTCTCCTCTATCTTCCGAATCTTCATCTGTCAGGTCCCCGATGTCCCAGTCGATCTCGTCCTCATCGTCTTCGTCAACGCTTTCGTTCTCTTGGTCCTCCTCCGACGACAGATCTTCGTCGGAATTCAGGTACGTACACGTATCAGCGCCAGCATCCATCAAACTAGCGTCACCTGCAATGACACATTCCGGCGGCGTTCGTAGCAGCTCAGGAGCCGCTTCGGCTTCGCTCGAACTGCTCATCCGCGGCCTCAAATATTGCTTGCCGTCTTTGCGTACGGTTGCTCCAGCAGTAGCTCGCTCAGCTGCTGCGCCGCTACCAGTAGTAACAGCGGTCACCAGGCCTGCAACCACTTCCTCTGCCGCGGCTGAATCGTCTCCCATCGTCTGCGTGGCCGCAACTTCTGCCTCGACCTCCACGGTGTCGTTTCCACCGCTGTCAACCTCCCCTCCTTCGCCTCCGCCACAGACACGGTCTCCACCTCCGTTTGCTCTTCCACGACCGCCGTTCTGCTCACCACCTCCGTTTCATTCGCCTCTCCCGACTCGATCATCTGCCTGCTGTCCGCGCAGCCTCTTTCGCCTCCGCACTTGCTGCCGTCGTCGTCCGAATTGACATGGCCTCCGTGGTAAGTTTAGCGCATTATTTTCTGTTTTTTCGTGATGTGCTGATCCACGGCTCCCGTGATCCCAGCCTTTTCGTCTGCTCCCGTGTCGTTCGGCACGTCCCCGCCCGTCGAAGACGACACGCAAGTCTGTCGCTCAGGCTGGCCTCCCTTCACAGCAGCTGCTCCTGCTCAGTCAACTTGCGCCGTGGCTGCTTTCCGGCGCCGGCGACCATCTTGCGTGCTCTCTTCTCGTCGTTTTGAAGAATGAGGACTTTGCTGAGCCACCCGTTCGTTGATGGGTGGCGAGTACAGTTTTTATCACGCTCTGCCGAACTGCACCTTGGCTGAAACCTAAACCTGTGCATGTGGCTGTTTTGCACTCAAACCGTTGTCTTGGTTTCACTATCAAGTGAAATTGACAGTACACGTATACAAGTACCAAGTATAACTATGGCTTATGTTGGACCTCCAACATAACATAGACGCTGCGAAAGAAGGGGAGCGGGCTATACTCCTATTATGATATACGGTACAACATATGGGAAGTACAGCAACGGACAGAATGTAACTGCCGCCAAGCTAACTGACACCCCTCTGATTTGGAACATAGACACTGCATATTGTCTCCAAATCCGCCAAACAGGTTTTTTCTTTTTACGTTTTTATATCAATCATCACACAGTCTCCGAAATCAATTCAGTGGCTATCAGTCGGTAAAATGGAGACAGCCAGCAGCATCGAAGAGCCCCCAGATGAAGCCAGCGCCAGCGCCTCGGTAGTGACCCTGCAGGCATTAAGTGCGCAGATTAGTGCAGGCAAACAACATCGCATGCACTGTAGCATGAAGAAGAAGAGAGCTGTGCTTCGCGCGACGAAGGGCATGAGTGAGCGAGAGGCGGCCAGGACGAAAGGAATTCCCCGATGGACGCTCAACGATTGGCGCAAGTCTGCCGACGACATAGTCGGCTACAAAGGGAGCGAAAAACACTGTCCCGCACCCCAGGACGGCGTGAGCTTGTTCCCTTTGGAATCGAGTTGATAACATTCATGAAGGACACCCGCCGTGACAGCGAGGTGCTCACAGCCAAAGCCATGGCAAGCTTCGTACGCGACGAGTATCCAGATTGGCTTGAAAGCTACATTCAGGGGCAGAAAGACACAGCAACAGCGTACGAGTCGCTGCTTCGGCTACTTCGTCGCTTCGCTTATCGACATGGCTTCGAAGGTTCAGCGTTCGCCCAGTGGACTCAAGGTAAACTGCTCTTCAATTGTAGGCTTTGACGCTGTAGTGTCGTATTGGGCATTTAAATGTATTAATGGTGCTATTTAACTGCGACATTGCTCTTACACTGTACAGGAGAAGCTGTCGGACCTTATTGTCGTTCGAGATGAGTATGCTGAGTCATTTAAGAAGACACACAGTGGATTCGACGCTAGTGAGGTGTACAATACCGACGAGACAGACATTTACTATGACACTCCACCGTCTACCATGCTATCAGAGAGGGGCAAGTCCGCATCTTCTATTACAGCGGGCAGAAGCATTCGGCACGGCTGACCACCGTATATACAATTTGTGCCGACGGTAGAAGATTCTTCTCCTCTTTATCGTTCGTGGTGAACCGGGAGGTACAATCGAGCAGAGCGAGCTCCAAACCTACCCAAAGGTATGCATGCATTCATGGCTACATTTCCATGATTGATATTCTCACTGTGTCGTAAATAATGTGATACAGGGCACGTCTATACAGTGCAAAGAAGGCATGGATGGATTCGCGCGTGTGGTTGTTTTACCTGCGCTCCTTACTGTACTGGCACATATCTGGCCCCTCGCTTCTGCTAGTTGACAACCTCGAGTGTCATGTGTCTGAGGAGTCAGAGGACATTCTAGCAGACGCGATGCTAACCATCCTCAAGCCACTACCCAAAAATTCGACCTCTGTATGCCAGCCTTTGGATGTTGGCGTGATGGGGCCGTTAAAATCCAAGCTGAAGGTGCTTTGGATGCACCACCACCACTGCGAGATGGAGAGAAACGTTCAAAGAAGACCGCCAAGGACAAGCGCTTGAAGACGATCAAGAGAACGATTATGCCATGGGACGCAATTGAGCTGGAGACGATCATCAAGTCGTTTAACAAAGCTCTTCTTACTAATTTTAACAAAGTACAGCTGCCTCCTTATTTGCCTCAGTTTGTGTGTAAATTTTAGATAAACTCAAATCGCCGATTATCTTTTTAATCAATAGCATTGTACCTCTGTTCAAACAGGGCTGGCAGTTGCATTCTGTCCGTTGCTGTGTAAGGGGTTAAAAGCAGGACGCTGAGTCTGAAACGCTAGAAGAGTTCTTGAATTTCATAATATGAAATTCATTATCTTCAGCACATGTGTGAGCGGGACCACAGATACGGCCGAAGAACGAGCGAATAGTGTCATTGGGGAGCGGAATGCGCATATGTTTGGTGTCGCCGTCGATCGTTTCAGGGTGGTGTAACCCAGGCCACGCCGGCGTAATGTTTATTTTCGACATATATATATATATATACGCTTGGTGCTCGTGTCTGTCCGCTTGAACTGAAGCGACTGCGCCACGGGGGCTCCATTGGTAGAATTCTAGAGCTTTCGCTTTCGGCCGCGGGTCATTTTTTGCGTTATTGACTTTACATCACCAAAGGTCGCGCTGGAAGTGTGATGCGATCGGTATCACACTTGATTCACAAACACTTTTGGTATACCCTGAAGAATCCAGAGTTCCTCCCCTCATCTTTCAAACGCGATAGCGGCGATTTTCTCGAGTACTCATCTCGAGACAAACTTCGATTGCAATCTGCAGCTTGTACCTCCTTGGACTATCGTCGTGTGACACCCAACGGCACACATGAGAAGCCTTCCGTCTGGAAAATTCCTTCTTTGCCAATTGCTTTAGCTGACGCTTGTTCATGTCAGAGATGACCATCTCAACATCTGCCAGTTTATTCTCAACTCCGTCTTCATCCGTTTCAAGGCACTCCCAAGCGACACCACCAAACTTGAAAAAGCGGTCCTCAATCACGGTCCGCGAAATAGGTGGATTCAGACGAAGACAAGTCGCTCTTCCGAATGCATCCACAACTTCACTTCCTCGTGATTATAAGCAACCATCCTAAGCCACGGTTCATCCTGGTTTATGAAGCACACCATCTTCGAATCGTAAGGTGGGATGACTCATCAAACAAGTGAAGGATATTGGGGCCATTTGTCTTCCTGAATTTTCTCCATGAATTTGATCCAAGAGAGCTCGCAGCTGCTGTCAATTTCCTCCTTCCCTCAAAACACGGCCGCTCTGACACGTCTAGAATCCAGCATTATTGCCGCCGCGACAATGGTAAACTCGCAATTTCAAGTTAGTACCTAAAGATGGGCGAGCGGGTTTCGCTCGATCTTGCCTTAGCAGAGTACCACCTTCGCTCTTGCACCTTTCTGTTTTTGTAAATTGTCAATATACTTATTATGGGGTCAATTGTATACTTTACGGGAACCTTGCTTTGCCAATAATAAGTTATTCCGTCAATATAGTACTATAGTTATTTTTTTCGTGCCCTGTTCAACACGATGCAATTAATGTAGTGAGTCATTAGAGAGTTCGATATTTTTTTAAGAAAGAAACGAACCGACCGTGTAAGGACTCACTACTTTGACTCACCCGTTCAAGCCCACGAACACCATGACACTGTGGCGGAAAAGGGCAAGAAGGGAAACAAATCGTGGTGGAAGAGGAGTACGAAGACAAAACAGAAATTCAAACCGTCCCCGAGGCCACCCCATCAAAGGCTGCCGGTGAGACACGATTGTTTCCTACAGGATTACCCACCCAGCACCAAATGTGTCGGGAGTACTACGTGCGTGAGTCAGCGGCGGACGAGGCCCAAAATGTCCCCCCTCATTTTTTCCGAGGGGTTTCATTTTTACTCATCTAAAAGTGCAGGCATTTTCGAATTGTTCAACTCAGGCAATGTCTACCGCAAAAGTCGTTTAGATGCAGCAGCCGGAAAAATACAGCACCAGCTTTTATCTGTATTGAAAAATATGGACCAATCACTGCCCTTGGTAAGTACGTGCCCCATACAGGAACTTGTTAGTTGCAAAAGTGGATAGGAAAAACCACTTGAACTTCGTATTAACGAAATACTTTGGGTTCTCTACACAGTGCGTTTAGCCGCACAGTGGGGGCCAAAGGGCCGGCGGCGTGAAAAGCACTGCGCACCGTATTGGCTGAGATCTTGTCGAGCCCCTTCATCGCACGATCAAACATGCCGCGACGACGCTGAGGAGGTGTTCGCTTTGTCATCGCCATCTCAATGACTGCTGCGACAAATTCAACACGGTACTTTTCGAGTTCGCTACGAGTCTTCCTTCCCGAATGGCTAATTCTTCGAATAGTCAGCCCGCTCCTGCTCATAAAGCACCTGCACCACGACATTTGCGCGTCGTAGCTCCGTCCCTCCATAGCGTCGGGGTCTATGTCAGCAGCCTTGCGGATGATCATATCGCGCGTGACGATCTGCTCCTCCCGTCTAGCGTCCTTAATAAACGTCACTAAAGCATCCTCAATTGTAGCCGTGACGGAAACACGGCCACTTCCCCCAAGTGTCAGCTTTGATGCGCGTGTGGGGGTGCCATTATCGCGAGATGCTGCGTCCGTAAGCTTTTTCAGCTTTCGCTGCCACGTCTGCAGTGTTGGACGCTTGATGCCTCGCACCTTGCAGAATTCTGCGCGTGTCATGCCTTCCTGAGCTGCGTCAAGGTAGTCGAGGACTAAGCGCATCTTGAATACGTTGATGTAGGTGAGAGGGATCCGTTCCTTGGGCATTGTGGTGAGAGGGGAGAGTTCGGCGCTGTACGTGTGAGAGTGCGAGTGGTGACCGTCGAGCAGCCATTCAATTGTGCAACAGCTAACGTAACGGTAGACAATAAATCTACCGTGTTTTGATATACACACAATCATACAGGATACGTCAAAAAGATGCAGCACCCATACATTTGTTAATAGAAAATGGAGCTGCATCTAAACGACTTTGCGGTAGCAAGCGGAAGCAGCCCTCCATCACGACATTTTTCGCCAAGAAGCCCCATCTCGACCTTGGATCACCCAAAAGCACCGTTAGCATTACCCCACCACCGCTGACATTACGAACACAGCAGGAGCAGGAAGCACACGACTGGTGCGAGAAGTATGGCGTTCCGGATCGTTCGGCCGATTGCACACTAGCGGACTTCGTAAGACGTGACCCAGCTGAAAGGCCACCAAACCTCTTCTTTCTTAAGCAGTTAATTGCAGACCCGAGTCTTCTGCGTGATGTGATCAATCGCTACGTCAGTCAAGGAGCTTCTCAGCCCCAACTGCCGACTTATCCTGCTCATGAGATTGGTGGCTGCATGCGCTCTTTTCGAGCATGTTGGTTCGAGCAGTATGCCTTGCTCGAATACTCGAGCACCACGGAAGCTGTCTACTGCTTGTGCTGATATCTAAGTAGAGATGTGATGACTATGGAGAAAGAGATCAGTGTGTATGCTCGACCCGCTCAAGGTTATCGAAACTGGAAAAAAGCCACCACCAGAGATGGATTTAGGAAACACGTTGGCCTCCAATCGTCAAAACACCATTATGCACAGCTGGAGTTCAAGCAGGCCAGCAAGACGTATCCTTGGCACTTCGCGAGCAAACAATCACGCAGCGACTGCAGAATTGCGCAAGGCTGACCTTTATACTCGATATTTGCCTTCTATTGGCAAAACAAGAAATTGCATTCCGAGGCAACGATGAGAAGGTTCATTTTTAAGACGTATTAAACGACACGCTGATGTACTAACTGATACGACTTTTTCTCTCGCTCGCAGGACACATCGAATAACAAAGGCAATTTTCTAGAGTTGGTGCAGTTTATGGCACATCATGTGCCAGTGTTTTCTAAAGCAATGTCTCTTGCTGGCGAAAACGCATTATATTTATATACTTCTCAGCGAATTCAACGCGAGCTGATACAGTGTGCAGCAGACAATTTACGGGAGTATATTGTGTCGGTTGAGCTAGCCGATGGACTTTACTCAGTTTTGATTGATGAAGCAAGTTGCATGGCGAAGAAAGTGCACATGGCGGTTGTAATCCGCTTTGTGTGCGCCGTTACTAGTGTCATTAAGGAGAAATTTTTGGGGACAGTTCATGTTCGAGATACAAACGCTGAAACTCTTTTCGATTCATTATTGACTCAGCTAGAATTGTTGGGGGTGTAGATTGCTAGTTGCCGAGGACAGGGATTCGATGGAGCGTCCAATATGTCAGGCGATTTTAATGGCCTTCAGCGCCGGATGCGAACACGTGTCCTTTGTGCATTGCTTCGCGCATCGCCTCAATCTAGTACTAGTATCAGCTGCCTCGAAAACTATCTCGGTGGTCGACTGCTTCAATACGGTCCAAAGTATACACACTACAGTCAGTGCATCTTGCAAGCGGAAGGACGAGCTCCGAGATGATGCAGCTGCCGAACTGGCAAACAGGCTAGAGCAAGGCGAAGTGCCGACTGGAAAAGGGCTAAACCAGCCTCTCTCAACAGAAAGTCTCAGTAAAACAAGATGGAATTGTAGAATTCGGGCACTGGGGAAAGTGACAATGCTATGGACGCCTATCACCACCGTTTTGGACCACCTTTCTACTGATGGCAAGAACCCTCAAAAACGAGCTGAGGCTGCGGGAACTTTGGACAAAATTTGGTCTTTTAATTTCGTATTTCATCTTGAGGTTCTCAAAGCTGTTTTATCGAAAACGGATCGCCTCTCTCAGTATTTACAGAAAGCCGACATTGATATTGTTTCAGCCGTCAATTTAGTGAAGCAAATAACGGAGGAGCTTGCAGAAATGACTGATACCAGCTTAGAAAGTGAAAGCCCAGAAAGGTTTTCGTCGATTTGGAACATGTCGGCTAGCTTTTGTGAACAAGTCCAAGAGGAAGGAGTTCCTGCTGTTCCAAATAAGAATGACCCATGGGCTAGACGTGGGGTTCGAAGTCGTGGCCGCGAAAAACCTGGCGTACCGGGTGCTGATTGTTCGAGGGGTCCAGAATGTTAACTCAAGAAGAACATTATCGTGACAACGTGTATTTGACGATTGTTAACGACATTCTGTCTGAGCTAAATCGCGCTTTAGTGATGATGTACTAAGCCTTCTGGAACTTAGTGGATCTTTAAGTCCTCGCGTAAACTTTCAGGACTGGAATGCTGAAAACATAGTTTTGTTAGCAAATGAATTTTACCCGGACGACTTCAACGGAGAAATGTCTGAGTTACAAGATGAGGCTACACGTTTGTTGCTGTTGCGAAAAGAGACAAGCGGTTCAATAATTTGAAGACAACTCATGAGCTGTGTTCTGTTATGGTTCAAACCGACCAGAGAGAGTTATTTCCTACGATGCATCGACTCATTCGGCTAGTGTGTGTTCTTCCTGTTTCAACTGCCACTACAGAGAGAGCTTTCTCTGCTTTGAAGCGAGACTTCGAACAACGATGGGCGACTTGTGGATGTCAAATCTGATGCTTCTCGCGATTGAACGCGACCTAGCTAACGTCGTCGACCAAGAAGCAGTAATTGACGCGTTAGCGAGTTAAGCTCGAGACGTATACCTCTGTAGATTTAAAATAGTTAACCAAATAAAATACGTAGTTAACCACGAAACAATGCCCCCCTTCTTTTGAAGCCTGCGTCCGCCCCTGGCGTGAGTGCTATCCGAGATATTACGACTTGATCATGGGCAGACGTTTGAATCCGTGTGCCACTAAATCCGTTATCACAGTCACTGGGGCGGCAGGTAATGCATCACATGTAACTGCGTCTTCCGACAAGGGACGACTAAAACTAACTTTACCGTTGATCCACGCTTGCAACATGCAGGAACCGGGAAATCTGTCTTCGGAGGGTACTTTTTCGATCGCTTCCGATAGGAAAACCCCAATATACCATGGCGGCATTTCATGTTTTTCTTCCGTTCCCACACCACTATTCCGCTTACAGCCTACAATAAAAACTAATAATTGCAAATTATGTTTATTAAGTTCGTATTGCAGTAACGTTTTATGTTTTTCTTAAAAAACAATACAATTTTATATTTTATTTTCCAGGCTCTGGTGTTTGAGGTGATATTATATTGAGGTGCTAAGATGTTCGTACTGCAAGCACTACGATTCAGTTCAACCTATTTGTGTTAACATGGTGCTGCTTTCCAACGTCGTACCGTACCTGTAATTGTTGGGATGCTAATCTACGACGTAAAAATAACATTAGATCGCTCCAGTGAACCAAGATGGTGAGGTGAGGGAGCTGGAACCTACTGTCTGAGATAGGACGGTCAGCATAGGCGGTACAGTACATGACGCTGCATAGGACGCCACGTCGCCAGAAACGCACACACATGGGGATTTTGAAGCTGTTTAAGGAACCCGATAAATGTGCGAATGTTAGGGGAACTGATCGTCCGACAATATACCCGAGAGAGTTCGCAGAAGCCCCGCGTTTGTTAAACCCATCTTCCCCGGAAAATAATCTCTGAAATTTTAGAACCACGTGCAGAAGATACCGTTGCTTCAGGGGCACTCGCGACAAATAATGCGTATCTGGAGCATGAAGTAAAATATATATCGTAAAATCTGTGTTTTGACGTCCAAAAATAAAGTTGTATCGTCTTCTCTAACAAAATGGTTCTCTTTCTCTTCATCACGCAGGTTATGCCGATACGACATCGTCTCCAGGCGGACACACCAGTCGCAAACGTCTCCCGCGGTGCGAGTAGACGAACTTCAAAATAGTGAAATAATCGATACTCAGTAGCCTAGAATAGCGCGTAGTTCGAGCATCAGGCTCGCGTATTATCATCAACGAAACGATCGTACACGGTCTTCTATTGTAGACGCGGCTCAGTAAAATATTGAGGTGGAAGGCGATGAGGACAGGAAACCCATCCTCCAAAACCCAAGTAGAGCAGTGTGCTTGAAAATATCTCATCACCTCCTCACTAAACTAATGGCATGCCAAGGTTTTGCGCAAGTTCGACGAGTGTGCAAAACATCAACACCCTTTTACCACTTCTCGAAGACTTGCAATTCTGTCCTCCCAACAGGAAGTACTGCTCGGATTTTACGCTCGGAAAGACCTTGCTCAATCAAACTGATTACTACGCCCTCGGACTGCTGCCACTCTTGCCCTCCGCTTTGCGTCGTCCTACGAATCCCAATCACTACGCATCTTGCCAACTACGTCTGCATCAAGCTTTTATTTGCTCGAAGTCGAGCACCTCCGTTCCTGTTAGGGCCCTGGACACGTTTTCGACGAGACACCGTCATCTGCGAACCGCCACCGCAACGGCGCATGCCGACTCCACGAACCCAATCTGAAAATGGAACCCGCCTCGTTGAACCGCAAAAAACAAAAATAAGCAATTATATTTCTGTTTTCTTTCTGGGCGATGACCTACATGTTTATCCAAAGAAAATAATAAATATTTTCCTGGGCGGCATCGTTTGCGGGACAACGGGGTCCCGCCAACAGGGATCGGAGGCTTTTGCCCAGAATATTGGGGTTTGTGGAATAAACCAATGTCCCACCCAACACATAGAACATTGAAGAGAATCATGGAGGTAAAAACTGTACGAAGTACGGGCTTCACGTCGGCTATTGCGCACCTGCACAGTCTAATAATACAGGAAGTTGCTCTCGGGCTCGCTATCGTCGTCGCTTGGCTCTAAAAGCTCGTCGATGTCGTTAACCCCCAACACTCAACGTTGTTAAAAACAGCAAATCCTAAATAGGCCCGTTTTTAAACACGCTGTTAAAAACAACATGTTAAGGACTGATCATTTGTACGGATTTCTGTCAATTTGCACGCGGGTAGGTTAAATGGATCAGTTGGGTGTCACACAAAACAGACACCCTTCCCACACAAACGGTCCCTTCGGCGCCAGTCATCAGCAGGCCTCCTTAAATAAGTGCATTTCAGATTTCCCATGCGGAGGCTGAATATGACCATATTAAACGATAGTATATGGGAATATGGGCGTCAATGCAAGCGGAGTATATTGAAGTTATAACTAGGAGTCTAGTCGGTCAGCACACTCACGGAGATGCTTGAATTGTTTGGCGTGCATCACACCTTCGAGCGAGAAGTCTGTAATACTCTTTCGGTACACATCTTTTCCCAACCTAAGATGCTGGAGTCGCTCTCGACTGTAGCCGTGTTAGGAAACGTAGAAGCCAAGTCGCCACATAATTGTTTTAGTAGGCTAAAACAGCCTCCAACTGGCGCCCAACCATCTTCAAAGCTCGTGTCTTCCTCACCTAGCGTACTCAAAGCCACTCTGAGATCTTCATTTCTTGCATGAGCTCGACGTAATTGCGACAGCTCTTGTCCAATTTGGTGGACTTCTACATTTGAAAGTCGATTTAAGAGTCGTGGCGTGTGTTCCTTGATCACGTTCATGAAAGAGATGGCATCCGTGTTTACAAGTTGGTGTGGGAGGACTGAGGGTAGAAGGAGACCAGCTGTGTTGCTCGAACTGCGCTCAGCTACAATTCTGGAAATACCGTGAGCAGCTTGAACGAAAATGCGTGCGACCGCGGGGAAAAGTGTCTTGCTGTCATCTTCGTGTAGGTTTTCCATAGTATCATTATGCCAAGGATTATCTCGTGTCAGAAATGCACAGACTAGGTCATGGCGAAATGAATAGGCCCCACAAACCACGGTACTATCTTGATCGACTTTTTTTTAGCTGACTTGGGGTTAACGGGTCCTGCATTCCCGTGATTCGTGAAAATGTCAAAATCAAATTATCGAGGGCTGCACGTTGCTGGGAGAGTAACATGTTTTTCGCTTGAAGTCGCTTGAAGACTAAATTGGCTTCGGTGGAGAGTGCTTCCACAGCAAAAACGAAGATCCACCAGCGTATTGAAGGAATGCAGGATGGTCGGGGCTGTTTAGTCGAATAGTACTCCTGCAGCTTCACAATGTTGTTGACTATCCACGAGCACACCTCTGCCATTGAAAGCCAGAGTGTATCGGCAACTAGAGGGCATTTGGATCGCATTTTCTTCATCAATGTTTTCTGCCGTCGCACATGCCCGATCATAGATGTCAAAGTCGACAGAAATTCATCGTATAGCGATGCCTTGTGGATACGCTGCATAACGAGGTCCAGTTGATGCAGCACGCACCAAACGCGGATGACCTTGTGACCAGGAACAGCGCTTTCAATTCGCGTTGCCAGGCCTTGAACACGACCTGTCATTGAACTTTCCCCGTCGGTTGACACGCCAATAATAGTATTCCTCCAATGTGGAGCTAAGGCATCCAAAAATGTAGCCATCGTATTGAACATTTGTTCACCAGTGTGTTCTTGAAAAAGAGGCACCGCCATGAGATGAAAGTTGGAGAGAGAGCCCTGAACAGTAAAACGAGCGCGAATATCAAGGTACGATTTCTCGTGCATTGTCGCAGTATCCAACGCTATCGAAAACCCTGTCACCGATCCCATAAATCACTTAGAACCTGCAACGACGCAGCACACAGTGCCCTTGCGTGATTTGATACCAATGTATCCGTGCATCCACTGTACACAGAGAGATCTGTTTCGTTGAAGTACATGCTGTCCGAAATCAGCAGCCATTTTGAACGAACCTCCTCTCGCAATGAAGCCAATTAACAATAAGAAACGCTTCTGGTTTCTAATGGTCACTTTGTATTCAGTGACTTGGCCGTCGTGATCGAGAACAGATTGGAATAGCCGCAATGCTCTTTCCCGAGTAACACCACCAAAGTCGTCAGGATGAAACAAAAGCTGGCCAATAATAGTCTCCATAATTGCTGGCTTCACTCGAATCACCACTTCATCGACAGAACTGTTAAAGTGCGCATGCAGTGCAACCGATGAAGAAGGGCCGAAAAAGGCTTCTCGCTCTTCGTCTGTCGTGAGATTGACGTATTGTGCCCATTTAAGAGAATGTTCGAGATCAAGGTGCTGCTTGTAGCATGTAGTTCTAAATGTGCGGAAGAACTTTACATTGTCGGATCGCTTTCGCGGCTTCGAGCTCGAAGTTGAAGGAATGCGCTCTTCACGCTTAAGACGACACAGAAGCGGCACTTGGCGGATGTCACAGCCCCATTAGCGTCCTATGAAGTAGGTTGAAGCCCGTACGAGATGACATGGACAGACTCGAAAGCACTGAGGGGTTTTTCGACTTCTTTCTTGGAGGATGCAGGATTAGCGCAGCTGGAGGGGACTTGGGTGGCATTTTGACCGGAAGACGCGAAAGCTGGAATGAAAACTCGTGCTGGATGCCAAGCGCCGCTAGTGTAACCACTCGAAACATCAAACGGAAACTACCATGAATGTAACTACTCGACTAAAAGCGATCCCTGGTATGGGTAGTTTTGAGAATTGAAATATGGGCAACTTGGGAATATGACCTGTTTTCCCATATTTAAGGAGGACTGGTCATCAGCCACTCATTTCCGAAAAGACCGCCACAGTGTCGCTGCCGGTCATGGGCAAGTCAGCGGCGTATCGGGCAGCGCTGAAGCGCGAGGGGTTGGAGGAGGACGACGCGTTGGGGGAGGAGAACGACGAGAAGGAGGAGGACGACGCGCTGGGGGAGGAGGAGGAGGACGACGACAACGCGCTGGAGGAGGAGATCGAAAAGGAGGAGGAGAACGACGAGAAGAAAGAAGACGACGCATTGGGGTTGGAGGAGAAGGAGGAGGAGAGCGACAAGAAGAAGGAGGACGACGCGCTGGGGTTGGGGGAGAAGGGGGAGGCGGCTGCGGCCACCAAAAGATGTTGGCGCTCAAGAAGGAGCGATTGCGGCTGGAGAGAGAGGCGAAACGGGTGACAACAGCCCGTGCCAAGACACTAGAAAAGCTGAGGCTAGTCGTGCAGCAGACGAAGGAGGTGGAGGCGGCCCAGAAGCCACTGCAGGGGAAGGAGACACGGCAAAAGATGAAGAAAACGAAGAGGAATGACAAGAAGCCGACGGGAAGACTGAAGCAGACAAGCCCGTATATTGCGTCAGCAGAAGAATCGACCATCTCATCTGGGTACGTAAAAGCTATTGATGTTACGTGATGTCTACGGTTATATTGATCTTGTTGTTTCAGGTCTACATCTACCAATGCCGCTACGAAGGTGCAGTACACGCCGACGCGATCGACGGCTTGGTAAGTTGTTGACTTGCAGCTTTTGACTACATGCATCCTTACTAACATGTTGTATATTAACCTACAGCAATAGGTACTTACTGTTGCTGTCTATTTGCAGGTACTCTCACCCGCTTCTGCTACTCCTGCCAAAGGTGGTCACCAGCTGGCTGTGGAACCGCTTTGGCAAGGAGGGCGAGCACCGCAAGAGGCCGCAGCACCAGTGCAAGGTCTGCTCGATTCGCAAGCAGCGGATCGGGCAGCGGACTGCCACTCGCTTTTACTGCGAGGCCTGCAGCGACGTTGACGCGAGAGTGTACCTGTGCGACAGGGTGCGAGCCCAGAACTACCCGGCAAACGCGCTCACCTGCTTCCAGATCTGGCACAAGAAATTGGCGAACGGCACCAAGCGGCCTCGGCCACTTGTCGGCCGTGACATCAAGATGAGGAAGCTGGGGAAGAAGCGACCTTGTCCAAGCGAGATCGAAGATGCGGAAGACGAGGACACAGAGTAGGCAGCGTGTCGACGGTCTGTAGCTTAGGTGTGCTAAGCAAATACATATATTGCGTTTAATCAGCTTTTTGTTGTAGCCATGCTTATATTTTACGGCACGGTGTAACGAGAGGGCAGCAGGAAGCCCTGTGATGACGACACCTGAATTCCTGCAAACTGCTGATTGACGTACTGGCAACAGCGGCCACGGGCATTAGATAGCACTAGGGTAACCTACAAGATATTATTGAACCTCACTTCAAATTTACATAGCCACGCTCATATCTTGCACAGCGATCTTCCATGGAGCGGCCGTTTCAAGTAAAAGGGCCAACTTAACATGTATGATTTACGACATGTTGTTTTGCTGGGCGGTGGCGTCGCTGTCATATACGTCCTTAATCGACATAGTCGTGGGAGGCGAACGACTTTGCACAACGTCCAGTTTTCAGGTGTCAAAAATAGTCAGCGTACTTAAGAGACCAATACAAACATCAAGTACAGCCTGACTTTAACATGCTGTTTTTAACGTCGTGATAGGGCTCTTCCGAAAATCCAAAATCGCTGTGAGTGTTGGGGGTTAAAAACTCTTCCTCGTCTTCCTCGCTCGTGGTATTGCTGTTGAAGAAAATGTGCATGTTGATGGTCGTCATGCTGGCAACCAACCGAGGGTGTAAGGTGCCTCGGTGGATGACCAGCTACGTGGCGAGACGCTGCGGTCCACGTGGGTACTTTCCAGGCAGTGAATACCGTGACAAGACAGAGAGGCCGACGTGGCGACTCTTGAGTGAGCGGAGTCGCCTCTGACAAGGCTGGAAGGATTGCGTAACACTGCCTGGATTGCGTATAGAGCGACTCTCGGGAAGGAACCGTCGGAGCAAGCAGCTGTCATCATTTCTGTAATGCACTCACTTTTCATTTTGGAAGTCTCTGTCGGAGGCGCGATACAATGGTGCACCAGCTTGCCCACGCTATCACCACCAAGTCGGTTGCGCAGCTTTGACTTGATAAATCTCTGGGCTGAGAAGCTTCTCTCACATGCGACGCTTGACCAGGCCGAGCGGGAACGCTGGTACAGCAACAGCCCGCAATAGCGGGAACTAGTCGAACCCCGCCCATAACGTTAGCAAGGAAACCTTGCGATCAAGCACCAGCTTGAGTATGCGCGACTCAGAATCACGACGGCGAGAGAAAGTTCAGCACTCGAGTCATCCGCGCTGTCGCTGTTGACCCCGACGCGCGTCTCTGAGTCCATGGCTTTCCCAATATAGCGCATGTTCAGGGCATACGTCCAGGGCGGTGCGCATTCCATTATAGAACGTTTAGCCTGTCCGATACAATGGTCTTGTACGCTGCCGCTTCTGCTGCAGTGAGACCAGCTTACTTGAGGAGCTCCGGCAGCTCCGTGTACATCTCATAGACGTCCGATGCTGGAGTCTCATTGCGCTCGAACCGACGCGAGAACTTAGCAGGTGCTCGGGCAACTTCTACCCCCGTTCCAAATTTGGAACAGAGCTTCCGAGCGGACGATATCGTGGATCACCCGCTTCTTGCCTTCTCCTCCTTCGTGCCGTGGGAAAGAAACGCTCGGCGTGACACAATCGCATGGAGAGACGGTTCCGCAGCTAGAAGGGTAGAGAAATATTTATCGAGTGATCCCAGCGGCTTTCGGCCGGAAGCGCGAGCGTTTCGGCGATTGTTCCGGCGCAGCGCTTCTTGTGGTTTGAGGTGCAGCAGGTGGCGCTTCTTGAAAACTTATCCACCACCTTGCCGTCGACGGCAAGATTATCCAACCAGCCGATACTAGAACAGAATTCCTTCACCATAGGATGCACGAATGGGCAGCCATGGAAAAATACGCGAGGGGCTTCATGCTTGAGTTGTGCCCAGACGCTCTTGTTCACGGAGGTGTTGTCGGTTACGACCGCGCTGGCTGGGAGGGAGAAGTAGGCCATCACTAGCTTCAGGCCAGCCGCGATAAATGCGGTATCATGTGTGTGTGTGGGGGGCTTTCGGTGTGGTTCAGGGCTCGTAGAACGAGAATGGGCAGTTGAAAAGCGAACGAGAGCTCCTCGCAGTCGATGTCTTGGCAACCATTCTTCATTCTCCACCAATGTTAGTAAATTCAAAAATAATGAGTTTGAAATGGCCTTCTATTTGGTTTAGTTTTTGTTTAGTAAATTCAAAAATAATAAAACTTGATGCCCAAATTCCAAAATCCATCCTGCGTAAAAATTGTGAAAGAAATTATTTGCATTATTATCGTGACTATAATAGTGTGAATTTTGTGTACGGTACAGACAATGTACCGACAATGTACCGTACACAAAGTTCACACGATTTTAATAATGCAAAGCGAATTCTTTCACAATTTTTCAATACGCGAAAGTCGTCGACGCTGGTAAGTTACGTCCCGATGGGTGTTTATCGTGCTCCTGTCACCCCTCTCTTGGCCCACCACCTTCCTCTCTAACTCCACTCTCTACCGCTCCATTTCCCACCTCTTTGCAGCTGCAACTCGGACTGTAAGCGCCCCACAAACTCCTCAGTTCTTCCAGCCATGGACCTCTCCAGTCTTCGCGTTAAAGACCTCACGGAGATCTGCCGCAACTTCGGTGCGTTGAATGAGTTAACTCATTCGTATCGAGTTATACCGACAATAACTGATTTCTCGCAGGTATTCGCACGAGCGGACGGAAGGCGGAGCTGGTGGAGCGGATAAAGGCCAACGCCATGTACCAAGCGGACGTGGCGGGTCTGGCCAAGATGGGGATCAGTTCTGGACGTCGCTCGGACCACCGGGGCACCAAGAGGGGCTCGGGCCAAAATGTACAGCAGCTTTGAGATGTTTCGACCGGGTGGAAGAGGTTAACTAAGTGATTATTTGCAGCTGGAACAGGTTGGAGGGAGCAACAAGAAGCAGAAAAACGAGGAGGAGGCCAACGTTGCTATTGACGCCGTGTTCGCACGCTTCCAAGGTAGTTTCGTGGGGTTATAAACCTTCAATGGGCATGAAGGAGATACTAAACATTGTGTTTTTGCAGATTTGGAGGCGGAGGAAGAGTTGATCACGGAAGATGGCATTATGGGTCTGTGTGATGCTTTGGGGGTCGCTGCTGAAGACCCGGTAACGCTTGCGTTGAGCTGTGCGATGGAAGCAGAGACTATGGGGGTTTACAAGCGCACGGAGTTCCGAAAGGGATGCACAAACTGCACTGCCATTCGCTTGAGCAGCTTCGCAAGCAGATTCCGACTCTGCGTGCTCAAATGCGGGACCGTGACCAGTTCGCCACTATTTATTCGGTAGATGGTTGCAGTGAGGTGTGTGGTTAGTGTGTGTACCTGACGATTTTGATTCTGGTTGTGGCAGTTCACGTTTGGGTTCTCGAAGGATCCGACGCAGAAAAGCATGGCGCTGGATCTGGCAGTGGGTCTGTGGGATATTCTGCTGCCTGGGCATTTTCATTGGCGCCAGCATTGGCTGAAATATGTCCGCGAGAACTCGCGCAGCGTCGTGTCGAAGGATTTGTGGCTGCAGGTGCTGGACTTCGGCCATCAAATCAAGCCAGCAATGAGTAACTACGACGAGAATGGAGCGTGGCCAGTGCTGCTAGACGATTTTGCCTCGCACATGCTGGAACTTATCTCCAACAAAGGTTTGGCGTTTGTGCAGCGTGCGGAAGATGCTATGGCTAGTGAAGCTGGCAAGACTGATGAGGCCGAGAGCATGGTGGTGGATGAGTAGCCGTCTTTTTACAACGAGTACACGGGAGGGTCGGGTTTAACGACGGTCGTATTTGCTTCATTCCGAATGGATTAATGGTGATCGTCTGGTTTGTCAACGCTTAGTACCTCTCAACCACTGCACATTCGAGTATCAGCGTTCGCTTGAATAAGCCTAGCCTTATCTACGCTTGTAAAGGGTCAGTAGCGGTACAGCGACGAAGGTCACGGCCAGAGCAAGGTACAGCGGTGCATTAGCACGTTTCGGGTCGCCACCAATTGGCGTCCTTGGCGACACAATGACTCGGTGCTTATGGGCCTTGGTGTCATGAGCATATTTGACAATGTCGTAGTTCTCGTGCTTTTGGATCGTGCAGTGTCCGTCCGACGACGTCACGCGATATCCACCAGGGTAGTGTACATACGGCACGTAAATCTCGGTGGGCGCCGTTGACTCCGTGTCCACAGACAAAAACTCCAGCGTGTACTCAGCTGTGGCCATCGTGAATTGAGACTTCAAAGGAACGCCAGAAATCTTTGCGCGTGGGTGCGCGCAAAGCCCTTGAGACCACGAGCCGAGTCATCACGCCGACGCGTGTGGCCACCAGCGAGTCGGAGTGCCAACGCCTCGGAGTCAGGACTGCTAATACTCAGATCCTCCAGATTCCACAGGTCGCCAAATTCATGCGAGTTGTCGGCCGTGTAGTTCCACAACGTGAACGACAGCAACTGCGCCTCAAGGTTGGAGACCGTGTTGTCCATTGCCTCGACTTGCGCCGAGTAGTCTCCACTGATGTAACCCCGCGCGTTGTTCATGTTGTACGGAATTCCGGTCTCCCCGATCAGCGTTGGTGCGTTCCCCATCTTTTGCGTCCGAAGCTGGCGACATGCGCGAGCTGCTTCTGGTGCGTGTTGCGAACTGCCTTGTTGCCGAACGCAGGTTTACCCGTGGCGAAATCCACCGTGAAGTACGAGCGCCAAGTCGTGGTGACAAGCGTAATGGCGTCGTACCAGTGCATGGCATTCACAGCGTTCGGGATGTCTTCGCTCGTGATTTCCGGGAATTCCGTGTCCCCAAAGTCCACCGGTGGCATCTCAACAAAGATCATGGCATTGGGGAACACACTCTGCACTCTCTTCGCAAATTGCTTGGCAAACGGTACGTAGAACTCCTTGCCAAAGTCAACACCATCAAAATAGTCCGGTTTAAGCACCTGAGGTTCACCCTGTTCATCAAACCCCCACACGCCAGCTTCCTTCCACACGCACCCAAAGCCTTCCTTCCACGCTCGCAGCCCTTCCGGGTCCACATTCTCCACTCGTGACGGTTTACCCCGAACGAAAGTCATGAGTCCTGAACCCCACACCTGCACGTCCTGAGCCACACCTTCACCTAGCGCCATCCCCTGCAGTGCAGACGGCGTAAACCCATTGTGGAACATCCCCACGGGCTTCTTGAGGTCCTTGACACCCACAAATCCAGCTGACGGCTCGTTCATCGTCCCAAACCCCACGACATTCGTTAACCCTTGCAGCGCTTTCGCTAAAGCTGCCATCGAGTCCAAGTAGTGACTCTGCAGAAACTCCTGGATCTGCACGCCGTCCACGTAGCACTTGGGTGCGAACTTCTTGCCCGCCCAGAAGAGCGTGAACATGGTCGCACACGCCAATTTCCCGTAATTTGTAGGCCAGATCATCTTGGGGAACTTGGACGCTGGCAGGCCGCACGTCTCGAGACACAGAGCCGCCTTGGTGGCCTCGAAGTTGCGTGGCTCAAAGCCGATGCACTCGAGTGTCCACATGGGGGCTCCGTCCCCACCTGTCCACCTGGACCAGACGTCCTGGTGAGGGTCGATGTACACCTGCATGTTGTACTCGGCAGCCTTCTCCACCACCGCTCGAATGTACGAGAGGTACTCGCGGTCGATCTGGCCTGGGCCCGAGTGCTCGATGGCCTCCCACGTCACGATGAACCGCAGGAACGTCAGTCCCCAACGCTGCAGCCGTGACAAGTGCAGATCCGCCTCCTCCAAGGGGAACGGACGCCCCACGAAGGACACGGAGGCGGCTCCGTCGAACAAGTCGCTCATGTCCTGACCGTCCGTGTGGCCGTAGCCGAATGGGAGCTTGGAGGACCCGCCGAGGTTGACGCCACGCAGCAAAGCGACACGGCCATGTTGGTCCACGAAGTGTCCGTCTTTGATGGACAGAACGTCCTTCTCACTTGCGGGGTCGTCATCGTTACAGAGGCTACCTGGTAATTGGGAAAATGAGGGGAAGAGCGGCTATGTTCAGCAAGGGGTTACAAACTTCAAGATAAGGCATACAGTCGCCAAGATAAATCGTGGGGTGGAGATGCCTTCTCCGTTTTACTACAATAGAAAGAGTGTTAAGAGGAGGAGCACGAGGACTGGAGCAGGAAATGGTCGTGTGGCATCTGTGGAAAGGATAAAATGAGTGAGTGAGGGTGGTTTTGTGAGTGGGGGTGGCAAACGTACGTGAGCAGAAGGTTGTGCTGCCGAGGGCGTGTTGATTGAAGGAGCACGGACACATGACGTCGAGCCCTCCGATGCCTTTGTCCGTGCACTCTTTCTGGGCGTCGCTCATGGCCACGACGCTCGCAGCGGTGCCGAGCAGCATGTACTGGCGGTAGCTCTGGAAGCAGCAGCCTAATTCCGACACGATGTCGTTGCAGAGCGAGAAGGACGCGCCGGCTTCTTTCACGAGGGTTCCTAGCATTGGAACTGGAGACGAACGTCAGTATCCAACCCAAGCAACAGCTAGCAGAGTGCTACGTACTGCAGTATTTCTCGTCTGCGTTGGTCTGACACGCGATCTGGTACGAGGCGGCTTGGAGTTTGGCGCTGGCTTCTTCGTCCGCGTCTTCACTGGCGAAACAGTCGTTGTCCAGCAGCGTCTTGTACTTGGCGTTGAGCGTGTCGTAGCACGAGTTGGCACACAAGGCCTTCTGCTCCTCGTCGCTGCGGATGTCCATCACATCGGCGTCCACCAGGTCCTTGCAGTCGTTGGTTTGGAGCGCGCCCCCTCCACGCCATTTTGTTCCTGCTCCTGGTTTATGAGCAGCTTTTGGAGCTCCGCCAAGGTTTGAGAGCACACCTCCGAAGACTACAGCAGCAATGACAAGGTCCAAGCCCAGTCAGTTACTCAGTGGATGACCGAGCTCAATGGGCTTGCCAACTTACCGTTGTTCCTCCGATACCTCCGGCTGCTTGTGCTTCATTGGACGTCCAAGATACACCCAGGAGAGATGCCATCGCAAGCCAGACAAGTGCTCGCATTATGGTCTGAGCCTGTCAATCGTATTCCTGCTTCCAGAACAGGTTCGCAGTCAAGTCTGCTATTTCTGAAAGGGTCACGAGTTTTTGAATAGCTGCCGAGCCGACTTCACTGTGGGGCTTCGTCGTCAGTATGGACACTTCTCACATGTACTCCCCGTCATCTCCATGTGCCTCAACAAGCTCAGTACGCATGGCTCACAAGCAATCGGCTCGTGCTCATGCTCGGGCTCGTGCAAATCGACGTCACGTGAATTTGGTCGTCATGCCGCTATCGCCACGTCAGCAAGCAGAGGAGCAGACGCGTCGTCATAGTGTGAATATAGCCATGGAGACGTTCCGATCGCCGCGGGTGCTGGAAGACGTCGAACAAGTGGAGAAGAACCACCAGCCTCTGTTAGCTCAGCAGAGACCCCGGCTGACACCCGAACAAGCGATGAAAAAGCTTCGAGACGCTGTGGTGGCTGTCGCTCGTAGCGGCAAAAGCGCAATTGTTGACGCTGTTGCAGCTGAAGAAATGCTCGCTGGACTCGAAGGTGCTTGTTGGCAGCCATTCGTCCCTGGAAGTAGCGGTAAGACCAGCTCCCGAAAATCTCCGAGCAGTGAAGTTGGTGACAGGGAAGACGAATCTGGCCAACAACCGCGAATTCTGTACTCGCAGTTGTTGCGCGGGACGGAGGAGATACTTCGTGGGGAGCAAGCAGCATGTCAGCAGCTAAGGGAGCAAATTCAGCAAGCAGAAGAGCGCAATGACGAGCTCCCTCATATGATCCAAGAGTGCCAAGCTGCGGTGACGCGAGCGATGGAGTCTGCCGTTCGGGGTGAGACTCTGCTGAGCGATGAATGCATCAACGACGAGGCTGCAACGGTCAGTGCAACAACAGCCACGATCCGGGAAGAGATCGCCAAGATGCGCAAGCGGAAGGATCTACGTACGTGGGCGTGCAACGACCTTCGCACCGGACTCAACGACCTAGTCACGCGTCGTAGTGAGTTGAAGCAGCTCGTGTCCGCCGCCATGGGAGACATGAAGAAGGAAGAGCAGGCCAACAAGCTGCGAGTCAAGCGACTGGACGACCTGCGGGCAGTATCGACCGCTTCTTCGCTGCTGCCAAGGGGGCGAGGAGGCTCCAAGAACTCGACGCAGCAACAACTTGCAAGACTCACGCTTGCTCTTGCCAAAAACCAAGTGCTTCAAGAAGCCCTTCGAGACCGCAAGGCGTTGATACGAACTCGCACTGAAGCCATCTTCGACGTGCGTATTCAGCTTCGCGAGCTGAACGACCAGCGCGTGGCAGTCGAAAAGGACCTGGAAGACCTTGAAGAACAAGCAGTGAACGTGAAGCGGGCGTTCACTCCACGCCCCGACTGGAGCGAGCTGCATGACGCCACGGTGGTCACTACCGCAGTAGATCGAGTCGACCCGTCCGCTCGAATGCGAATGGGGGCAACTCGCAACAAACTCACGGGGTCCAAAGCTGCGGACCTAGAAGAAGACCGTGCGAGTGAGCAGCGATTGACGCACATCTTGTCGAGTAGCTGGAGCACCATCGCGAAGGTTGGCGCCATGGCCGACGAGCTGGCGAAGATCCGGTCGCGGGACCACGCAGGAGACACCCTTTTGGCGGAGCAGAAGAAGCTCCAGCACCTACACAAGGAGATCGCACGACTGCTTCAGCAACTGGAAGCTGTGAAGGCTCAATCTGTGGCATAACATGGAGGAAAAGTGCTTGTTCATGAGGTGACTATACTACCGAGATAAGGAGGGGACTCACACAACGACACGGTACCGGATATGTCTGCAGTGCGTGCATACGGACGCTCTTCCAGCTTGTACAATGAAGATGGCCGAGCGTTCGCGGGTTTCAAATGGCTCACAGGAGGTTCAAGCTCGAGCTGTTCGTGACGTGCGCGGTGTCGTCCCAGCCGAAGGTTCCTGGCTCCACGAGCATGGCCAGCTCCTCCGTCAGGTCGTTATCGGTCCACTCGGAGTAGTCCAAGAAGGGGAGCACTTGGGCTCGTCCGCGTGCCAGCCACTGGGCGCTCCGAAGTCGATGACCACCCGCGACGATCGACGCGTCATGGAGAGTCCCGCCTGCTGGTTGTCCACTTTGAAGGAGAACTGCACCTGGTCCTCGCAAATGGTGTAGCGAGCTTCGTTGACGTTGACGTGTTGGCTCACGCTCGGCAGCTCGTGCCACTGGCCAGCATCTCCACGAGAAGAGCTCGAGAGCCAGCTCTCCACACTGCCGTTGTCGCTACAATACGCCAGCGGCAGCGGCGTCACCGTGTCGTAGCTACCGCAAACTAACGCTGAAACTGGAATGGGAACCGGTTCCAACACCGTTGCCAGCGTCTGCGCGCTCGGAATCTCCTGGTCCGGCTCCTGCACCAGGTCGGAGGCTTTGCGTCTCTTAGTGTCGTGCTCCACGGGCTCCGTGAGCACCTCGACGCGTCGCTTCTCCCTGATCTCCTTGACGCCCGCGGGTCTGGCGATCGTGGGCGTGGGCACGAGCTCCAGCACCTTGTCGTACCACGTCTGGAAGCTGCCGTCGCTCCTGCTGATGACCGAGTCGCGTCGCTCGACCTCCTCGTCCGCCCACTTGCGCAAGAACTCTTTGCGCAACGCCCACACGTCGCTGCAGAGCTGCTCGTACTGCTGCTGCGAGAGCTTGTCGCCTCTGGCGACGTTGCGCTTGTACTTGCTCTTGCCTTTGAAGCCGCGACCGTGCATCTGCTTCTTGGAGATGCGCATGGGGCAGCAGTTGAGCATCTGCGCCAGCCACGAGCGCAGCGACGTCTTGGCGTCCACGCCCGCCAGGATGCCGTCCCGGAAGAGCTGCACCAGCCGGTGCAGATAGGCGTCTTCGGCCGCGCTCCACTTGCCGAAGCGGACGGGCACGTTGCGGTCGCGTGCGCTCTGCAAGAAAGTCAAGGCACGGTCAGTAGGGGCCTCTTTGGGCGGGGAGAGGCTGGGGGCGAGGCTCACGGCGGCCAGGAAGCTGTGGGAGGCCACGGGGCTGCTGAACGTGGAGGCGAGTGACCGCTTGGTGGCGGATTTGCGCGGGCTCTTGCGGCGCTCGGAACGCATTGCGGAAGAGGGGGCGCTTGTGCTCGAGGCTGCAAATTGGGAAGTGAGGGCGGTTTGCAAGAGTGCGGCCAGGGATTGCGGTGGAGTGATTGTCTGTTGGCCCTGTCGCTTTGGCGGCGAGGCGCCCAGATAGACGGTTCGTGTGTTTGTGGCGAGCGAGTGGAGACTGCGGGTCTTGCGGCTGCGGAGGGCAGCTGAGAATGCAGGCCTGAGAGAGGGGCATTTTGCCCGAGTTGCAGTGTATGGAGACGCTGGTCAAGTGTCGATTGGCAAGTTTTGTAACGGTTACGACCACTTCAACAAGATACGCTGGCCAATGAAAAACGATCTTCGCTTGGAAATGCCGCAAACTTGTGCGAAAACTTGTAAATTCTTGCGAGCTGGATAACTGAAATATGCCCGAGTTCGTGGTTTCTGTGATGAGAGCGCTTCTCTCCAGTAATTTGTGAGCCTAGCTGCAATGTGGAGATCCAGTAGCGTGAGGAAACATGTGGTCCAGTCGTTTCCGAGCTCATCACTGTCTGGGGATCCATCGACGAGCGCGCCATTCTCGACTTGCACCAGCATTTGGACGACATTTGCAGCCACGGACGAGGCCAGCGCAACTTGCCAATTCTCCGAAATCGCCGGAATGCTTACATGCAGCGTGGTGCGCCGCCATCGATCGCGAGATGCGACACGTTTCCTTTAGCGAAGACGCCAGCAAGTGCTCGGTAGGTAGAGAGTGCACTGCAGTCCCAGCTAGGAGCGCACCAAGCGAGCCGGTTTAACAAGTTGAAGTGCTCGCGTCCTTTCGCGTGTCGTACCTAGTCAATCCACAACGGTACACGGTATCCTTTCCAATACTTCTCTGTCCCACGAAATTAAGACCATTTTGGTTTTTGTGTACCACACAAAATAAATAGAGCGATCCTATTGGCTAATAGCAGGTGATTGGATGACATTTGGAGCAAATCGCTCTGCCAGCCCATAAAACCTCGTGTTAAGCGACGCCTAATAGAGGCTGTTCGGCTTGTTTCTGACTGTTGAGCTGTAGAGGTATTCATCAATACCACACGGTAAACACGTCGCAAAAGTTTGGTTGAATATCGCTATAAATCTTGAGAATTACGAAATAAAACCTTATTTCGTCTTGCAATGCTCCGCTTCTTCCGCTGTTATCTGCTCACACAGCCTCGTAGTAAATAACTAAAATAGACAGCAACGAGCGCACTATCACAAGCAATCCAACGCGGGCACTCCGGCCTTTCATGTGTTAGTATAACTCAAATTAGGGAACATTGCACGAAATGGTCTTAATTTCGTGGGACAGAGAAAGTATCAGTTTTCGGTGAGCCTTTTGCGCGAAAAGATGCCTCGACGTAGAGAGACCATTGTCATGCTGGAGCTGGCGGACGTGCGCGCGGCCTTCGAGCAAGCGACTACGCTCGCGGTCAAGGACGCTCTAGGCATCATCCATGAAGCGCAGTTCCTCATGAACCAGGAGCTTAACGTGGTGTCGGTTCCGCAGCGAGCGTCTACATACGGTAATAAAGTCGACAAGTTGCCTTTTTGCAGTGGGTACACAGCTAAAAATCCGGATTACGTGTTCATTTTTGCGCAGTGTTCGGAGACATTCACGGCCAGTTCTACGACCTCATGCAATTGGTGGACGCCGCGGAGTTGCCGGGCTCGCAGGTGCGTGCGACTGGCTATTGTGAACACCAGACAGTCTCATCCTCTAACGGGTACAAGCTGCTGTCGTCCAGAGCGAGATGTGCAACTGGTGTTTTTGGGAGACTATGTGGATCGAGGCGCCTTCTCCTGCGAAGTCATGCTGTATTTGCTGCTGTTAAAGATCCGGGTACGTTCAACTCAAACCTGAAACAGACTTGCTGTAGCGCTAAATAATGTGTTTTTCTCCGTCTTTTGATAATAGTTTTCGGACAAAGTCGTGCTACTCCGTGGAAACCACGAGTGCGAATCCATCTCTTCCTTCTACGGATTCCGAAGCGAGTGTACGTACATACGTATTGATTGCCTTACATCTTACATCTTACCAACTGTATGAACCGTTGCTAGGCCGAGTCAAGTATGGCATTTCAGTCTACCACCACTTCCTTTCGTGTTTCCAGGCGATGCCAGTGGCTGCCATTTTGCCCACTGCTCGAGGCAAAATCATGTGCGTGCACGGTGGATTATCGCCCGAATTGAACTCGATCGAAGACATTCAAGCCATCGATCGACGCCGAGAAGTGCCTACCACCGGCATATTGTGCGACCTATTGTGGGCCGATCCTCTGACGTCGCATGGCGTCCAAGTGGACAGAGAAGTGGACCCTCGAGCGTCCTGGGTGCCCAATCAGGTAAGTTACATTATCAAATCTCAAAGGCTCACAATATTTTCCATATTCTAACACTTGTTTGTGGCCGTAGGCTCGTGGCTGCTCGTACTACTTCAACGCAGCTGCCATGTTTGAGTTTTTGGCCAATAACCAGCTGATTTCGCTACTGCGGGCCCACGAGTTTGAAGACGAAGGCTATATGTTCCACTTCAACTCGGAGGAATATCAGAAACTGGACAAGCGCCAGGACAAAGTCATGCCGCCTCTCATCACAGTATTCTCGGCACCCAATTACTGTGATAGTTACGCAAACACGGTACGTTGATTTTAACCCACTATACTTTTACATGGTCGAAACTATTTGTATTTACTAACAGGGTAAATGTGGTAGGCGGCCTATTTGTGCTTCCGGAACGACCCTTTTTCGTGGGAAGTCCAGCGAGTGGAGACTGTGGGGCACCCAGCGCCACCAATCGCCGATGCCGAGCGTGGGTCGGATATGTGGCGACTATTTAACCAAACACTGCCATTTCTTCCTGCCAGTAAAGAGTTTTTCGAGGAAGTTTTGTGGCTGGCAGATGGGCAAAAGGCCCAGAAGAGTGTCCCAAGTGGGTCGGGTTCTTCCGTTACTCCTGCTGATATCAAGAATACGATTCAAAGTGCTGAAGTTGATAGTGACAGTCCTGCAGGTAAGGAGATAGGATGTTGATATGACTTTTAAAAGACACCTAACTAAGTTTTTGTATACTGGTGCAGAACGTCGCAGACGAATGACAAGCGAAATGCATCCGCAGGCTATCAGAAAAGTGTTGGATGATGAAGTGAACAAGTGGGAGCTTGTTGAAGATAACGCAGCCCATGCTTCCGCCTCTCCACGAATTCATCGGAGACCATCGCTCAGTAATTTGGAGGAGAAGCAGATTCCAGGTGATCGTCCAAACGTAAGTAGCCGTGTTTTTGCGAATTTTGAGGTTTTATTAATGATGATTTTACTGGTTTTACTGTAGCTGCTTACGCCACAGGAGCTCGACACGGTGAAATTAATGTTTTCGCTGATGGACACTGACGGAAGTCTGGAGCTGAGCTCTACCAAGGTTTCACAGTTCATCCTCAACATCTTAGGTTCGTCAAGACACACGAGTGTTCAAGTAGGGAAATTCTCTAACGCGAGTTATTGAGCAGGTGAAAAGATTAGCAGTGCAGATGCCGATCGATACTTGGATGCGCTGGATTACGACCGAAATGGCGTTGTGGACTTCGCAGACGTTCTCTCCTGGGTGGCGGTGATGAAGGCAAACCACAACAAGCACGACTCCAGCAATCTCTGGAGCTTGTCAGCACTGCAAAACGGAGCTCGCATGTTAACCCGTGAGTTCAACTTCTCCAAGATTTTCCTGTGGTTGGCATTCGGCTGCTTGCTTCGGGACATCATCGTTCCGAAGCAGCGAAAGGTGATAAAGTCGTCTTCCGTTCGACTGCTCGGCTCCATTTCGCTCGTCCTGTACATGGTGGGGCTCTTGTCTGAAGGCAACAGTGGACGCAAACGTGTTTGGCCGACACTTTGCTCGTTGTACGGATGCTCAAGCAGAGAATCGTGGCAAAGTGAAGCCGACCAGAACCACCCGTGGACTTGATAGCCCCATGCAATTATTTCTTTAGTTACTTTAATCTTCCTCTTCTATCTCAAATTCGAGTTCTTCCTCGAGTTCAATCTCAGGGATGTCACTGAAGTCGACGGTGATGCCTAACTTTTCCACAGCCTGTGTGAGGTACGTAAGTGTCACCTTCCTATCATGCACTTTGTGCTGAGCCTGGTGTTTTCTGTTTTCGTGCATGCAGTGTTTGCACAGTGTCGGGTTTTCGTTGTTGGGCTGGAATCCGGGACAAATGAGGCCAGAGGTGCAGATTGTGCACTTTGGGAACTTTGCGTTCAAGTGGGCGATAATGGTCGCGTGTTTACCTCGTCGAATCTGTTCGAGCTGATCGCGCTTTTCATCCTTGGCCGCGCTCGTTTGGCGGGTGATGCTTTCGGCTTGCTGCACTTGTTCCTGTTTCCGGCGTTCCACCTCGTCTCGGCTGTGACCGATGTATGGTTTGGTGGCGATCAACGTGAACTCACGGCCACAAGCAACTAATCCAAAGCGGACGATCAAGTTAGTACGAAGTTCAAGAGAAAGAACCTCAACGTGGAACGCACTTGAGCAGGGACGACCGACGAAGTCCTCCATCCCTTCGACTCGCCCAGGAACAGCGCAGAAATTCTCTTCTAAATCTCCAAGTTCGTCTGGTCTGCCCAGACATCCATTGGTATTGCTGCCCCATGTGAAAACCTGGTACAGTCGAATGGTTTGAGTAAATCCCTACGACATGAAGAATTTCCAGAGTGGAAAGTATGACCTCGTCGTCTACGGAGAGAGCTGCGTTGTGGTACATGCCAGCACACACTTTCTTGATCAGCGCATGAGTTGTCAAGAAATCCGTCACGAGACCTGGTGTCATGGAAATCTGTTTTCCTCCTTGGGCGAGCTAGCAGAATCAAATTACCAGAACTGAGTAAAACCCCTACGAAAAGCAGCAGAACCTCCATGTACCTGTCCAAGACGGCCACTACCCCATGTGTAAACCTGCAACAAAATGATGAAATTAGTTGTGGAACTCCACTGTCTATTTGGCTACGCACCACTCCTCCCTTCAGCAGTGGTGGGATTAGAACAACTGCAACTGTGTGCCAACATGCACATGCCAGCTCCACAATAATATCCGTCTTCAGAGCTTCGACAAGTTTCGGGTTTACGTAGGACGTATTGTCTCCATGGCCTAAACGACTGCCGAAAACACAACGTCATGATGTTAGATATTCCGCTGGGTTGATGAAGAATTGACGTATTCGTCTTACCCACCATCCCCGC
Source organism: Phytophthora syringae (assembly GCA_012656105.1). NCBI lineage: Eukaryota > Oomycota > Peronosporomycetes > Peronosporales > Peronosporaceae > Phytophthora > Phytophthora syringae. The sequence continues at coordinate 375,777 of JAAKBD010000438.1, forward strand.
TTCCCCACGTGTACACTTGGCCAGAAGTTGTTACCAGACCAGCATGCAACGCCCCACAGGAGATCTGAAAATTCGGGTAGTGGACAACATTAGTGACTGTAACTCGGTTAACATGATACTGGAGAACTTGTTTCGACAAAGTACCTGGCTGACTTGCAGCTTTGCAATGCTTCGAGCTAGACTCGAGTGATCATTGGTGTTGTACGTGGCCCCAAACGTCATCATTTCACCCTTGTCAGTGACAACAAAAGTGTGGTTCGTCCCCACATCCACCGCAGATATTACACAAGTCTCCGACACTGTTCGCTCCCACAGCCGAGGTTCAGTAGAATCCACACCGTATTTTACTCGAGCTTTCTTGGACAGCGCTTCAGACAGATTGTGGACTGGTTCAGTGCCTAGTTGGCAATGATCATTCTGTCCCCATGTAAACACGTCTCCATCTTTGGTGGCGGCGCAGCAATGGACTCGCCCCACAGCGATATGACTGATACCCTCGCCACACAGAGCCACCAGCTTTACAGGATGCACAAAATCTTCTTCGCCTCCTTCTTCATCATCGCTCTCATTCTGTTCGTCCATTTCGTCTCTCTCCGCATTGTTTTCTGTAGGTGCTCGTTTCAACGCCTCCGTAGTTTTCTCTCCAGCTTCTCCATTCTCTTCGTCCGAGTCCAAGTCGCTATCGTTGCCATAAGTTAGTTTTGTGAGAGCTGCCAGTGATGATTCTGGTGGAAGTCCAGTAGGTCCCATCCTTTTACCCCACACGTACACGTCCCCGCCCGACTCACAGCAAACGCCACATCCGAGTCAAAGCCCTGTTCTCACCAATCTTCATGAATATCCTCCATCAAAGACATGGTAAAGTAAAAGTGTATAGTTTCCTACCGCGTACACATGCGCAATGCTGCGTCCTCGAAGCTTCTTGATGATTCTTGGGGTGCCGGAGGAGTCGACATCTCCGTGACCAAGTTGTCCTGCAAAACCCGACCCGAAGGACCAAACACCGCCCAGCATATCCAGTTGGCGTTGATACTCCTCTTCCTCCTCTTGTCGACGACGAATCTCTAGTACCAGAACCACCATTAATACACAAAGTGTTATCCATTCTTCCTCACAAAGTCTAGTATTGTACCGGCAGTCTTTTGCTCCGTCAACGAAGCCGTCAGCCTCATCACCAGTGTCCTCTTTCCCCTTTCTTCGGTAAGCCACGGGCAATACAAGCAGCTCGCAGCATTTTCGTCTTCATGAGCGTCAGACATCGTAGATCTAGCTGCATAGTATTTCACTCAGTCCAACGTAGCTGCTAGTTAGTCTTAAAGTCGTCCTACCCGTTCCCAAGCTGCGTTCGTCAGCAGGTCTTCCGTGTCCTTGAGCGGTAGAAACAAGAGTTTGCGGAAGTTGACGGCATCTTTTCCCGAAGGCACGCGGATGCTGGGCTTCTTGCGTCTTAGGAAGGCCATGGGCGTCGAGATAAAGTCTGGTCGCGAACCGACACCAAAGCTAAACGGCCATGTGACGAGGCGCGTGTTACATGTTGAAGTTGTTGTTGTCTGATTGCAGTGTACTAAAGCCGTTTAGTTCTATCATTTGTTGCTAGGAGGTTGGGGAACAACGGACGTCGAGAGGTCTGTAGACCCTAACGCATCGACTCGCGACGAGTCCAAAACCTTGTTGTGTAGCCGTGTTCGCCTCAGGATATGAACCGGATTGGACGTCTCGAAGTTTTCTTCGTAGCTGAACAATTCAAAGCAAATGCATCAGCTCCTGAGAAGACCGAAAGGGAATGTTGAGGACGTACCATTTGTAGGCCACAACTGGTAGGATGCACGCGACAGCCGCCAGGAAGAAGCCGAGCCAGACGCCAGGAAGCACAATCACTGTCCGGAAAACACCCTCGATATCCCCCGTGAAGTGGTCGTAAATGGCGACACATGCGAAGAACGCGGCCAGCGAGACTGCGTATGTGAGGCAAATGAGCCACGTCCAATTCCACGTCTCGCAGAAGATCTGGAAGTGGACGATGGGGACGATGTAGAAGAAGGAGGCGACGCTAGCAGCCCAGAAATTGTCTCCTTGCTGAGGTTGTCGTGCTGGGCCAGCAAAAGAGGCAAAGCGGTGGTCACCAAGGCGTGATAAGTAGCCAGCATTGAGGCTTTCGCCATTGTGCGCGGGGAGAAGAACATGTCCGCCGCTCCAAATCGATAGAGCTCCGGGTATTTGACAGCGATTCCTTCGAGTAGATCCGTCTCCATTACGGCTCGTACAGTCACTGGCAGAGCTGTAAAGACAACGTTGTAAGCTGTGATGTACAGGTCACAGAAGAAAGTCTGAATAGCACACACATATTCCCGATGAGTTATGTGTACCGGGTAATTGGAAAGTTTTCAATTTGTCAAGACGCACCTGTCCGGAGAAAGCTGAGGCAGTTCCGTAGATGAACTGCGGCAGCGTGAAGACAATATTCTTGTAGAAAAATAGTCGATGCACTGCGTTGTACGGAGGTATGACAGCCGACCTACAATTCAGACATTCCGGATTGGTACAATGTTGAAATACCACTGGGAGATGTGGTGCGTACCGTGATAAAGTAGCAGACGTCCTAGATGGCTGAACTGCTGGACTGAATAATCCGCACTTCGAACTGCTTGCATTCCTTCTTGCCCCATGACGCCCACACCAACGTGAGCTGCTCGAATCATACTCACATCATTTGCTCCATCACCTCTACAGAGAACAACCACATTGAACGGATTAGTATAAGCTGCGATAGTACACAACAATTTCTCGAGAGCAAATCTCACACGGCGAGAGTCACATCTGGAACGCCAGCTTTGACCAGCTCAACCACCAAAGCTTTCTGGATTGGCGAAGCTCTGCACACGATGACAGTCGCAGACTGTAAAGTCAGCTTCAAAACTTGTCGCGGTTGGCTGGTACGAGTGCAAGTGTTAGCGCACTTCCGTCAATCAACACGGCTTGGGTTTCCTACTCGCATTAATTAGTCAGTAAACGCAGAATGCGTATCAGTCCAGATGAATCTGTACGCACTTTAGAGCTTTCAAGGGCTTTGTCGAGCTGCTGCGTCATTTCGGTTCGATTTGCCGCCTGAATGATCACCTCCTGCATCGTAGGAGTGACAACTCGGCACAGTTTGCCCATTTCAAGAGAAGTCTCGAGTTTATCGCCTGTCAAGACCCAAATCTAAATAATAATAATAATTATTAATAATTGTCAGATTAGCGCAACATCTCGATGTCTGACAACTCACCTTTATCCCAGCTTTCTGAAACAGCGAGATGGTCTCTGGCACACCAACTTGCAATTTGTCCTCCACAGCTAGAATGACATACACATGAAATCGTTAAAACATCCAAACGTGGTTTTCGCTCCATTTTTCCCTACGTACCACTCGCTCCGATCAGAGTGAAATTTTGTTCAATCTCGTCGTACAGAGCTTGTGTTTTGGCTTCTTTTGAGTGAATATCCAGCTCGGCTTCGCCATACCGAGCCTCCCAGTTGCTGTAGTAGTTTTCGTCCTGAACGGTAATAAAATAAATACACAGTCAGTAAGTACACTCAATCAAATCTCAGTCAAAGCAGGCTCACGAACCAGGTTTCGTTCGGCAAAGAGCAAAATTCGAAAGCCTTCTTCTGCGAATTGTGTCACGTGGCCCATCGTTTCCGCTTTGTCGGACAAAAAGTGGTTGCATCTTTCCATGATCACGCTATCTGCACCCTTGCAAAACAGTTTGATGCCTCCATTTTCGTCGCGAACAATGATGGACATTCGCTTTCGATCGCTCGAAAAGTGCACCACGTGCAGAATCTGAAATGTCAGCGTGTAGGTGACGGTTT